>WNGS01007064.1:0-12803 GCA_020271785.1 Procambarus virginalis
ACACTGATGTACGGTTGATTGACAGTTGAGAGGCGGGACAAAGAGCCAAAGCTCAACCCCCGTAAGCACAAATAGGTGAGTACAAATAGGTGAGTACACTCATCCAAAAACCGAGAACCAGCGCCTGGCTGACAGTGTCTCCAGACCATATCCTCTCACGTGTAAAGCATAGACACTATTGTGTCACGACACAGCTGAGCCATGTAATATTCTGGGAGCAACGCCAGTGAACATGTCCAGAGATGCGTGAACCGTAGAAGATGAGGAGTAGAGTAACAGCAGAGGCGGCGCCACTCCGAGCCACCCACACCATAAAAGTAGAGAAAGAACAAAGGGTTCTCTCCCTATAAAAAAAAAAAACAGAACTTCCCAGTATCCAGGGCACTATGACTGGAAAGAAGCTGAGCGAGAGTGGCATTGAACCGCGATGAAGGACGAGGACACCCACACATGTTTACACCGCACACAAAACAAAAACAAACACCCTCGACGCATGCGCCTGAGGACGAGCTGCAACATCCAACCCTCGAGGAGGGTGCCTACAAGGTGTTCTAAACGAATATAGTAACGTCAAGACAGTACGGAGATAAGAGATGAAATGAGAAAATATTGAGATAATATCGAAAAAAAGATTAGTAGGACAGAAGAGGACCAACGAGGCCGAGAAAGGACTGGAGATATGCTCACCGGCAGACAAACAGACGTTCTAACAATATTTGAAGAATCGAAGATCTTCTCGAACCTTCGAGACCTTGAGAAGCAAACACAAAAGCACGGAGGCTCACATGAACCAGTGGCATCCATGACCAATGGACATGCAGGATTCAGAACAACGGAACATGAAGACATGATGCAGAAGAATACATGTCCTAGAAAAGAAGGGTGAGAAAGCGGTTAAAATGACCACACACAAAGAACAGAACCAAAGGACTCAAGGGGCAAGGAAATGAACTCGGGGAGGGCCAACGCCAAACCAACTCGTACTCAGAAGGGGGGGGGGGGAAAGAAAACCCCCCACTCCTTGTAACCAAAAGCCCCGCCAGAGGGTTGGAAAACCCAGGCGGGACCAACGGGGCCCAAGGCCCCCAAGCCAGCCCTCCCCAACCCAGGAACTTCCACGTCAGGCCCCGGGGGCGAGTCGTCCTCCCAAGCCCTGGCCACACAAGAAAAAGCCGGGGGGCGGCTGAAAAAGCAGGAGAGAATGGGCCCATGGTCAGACCCTAGAGCTACGGCTGAAGGAAGGACTCGAATGCTCCGTAGCCACCCCGGAAGGGGCAATCCCCGAAACTGCCGAGTCTCAGAAACCTCTAAACCTGCTCCAATCCAAAAGCCCTCAGTGCTCCAGAGCCAGAAGCAGGAAGGGGATCCAAATGACCACAGCAGGGAAAAACGAGGGGGAGTGGATGGAACCAAGGGCAAAGAGACCAACACCCCCAAGTCCAGGTTCCTATAAACAAAACGGGGCAGCCTCAGGACATCCGGGGAAGCAACCAAACGAGCACGCTGCAACAACCTAAACCAACATGCAACGCACAAGCCACTTGCACCCAATATCATCATCAGATGGGGTGAACTGGGCCACAAACAAGCAACAAAGCTCACAGGACTCGGGTCGAAATGTGTCACCGACCAACAGGCAGCATGATGGAGGTAAAACAATGAGCATCTTCATGAGACAAGAACAGAGCAACCCCTCAAGCTCGCAACAGCGATAAGATACACAGGGGTCACATCCATTGGATCCGAGCACCCCGAGGTTTCCAGGACCCCTAGACTGGGTCTGCTAAGGGTTTACCCAGGCAGGGTACTGTTAACCAGTGCCCAAGCTACAACCGACACTGCTATGCTGAACCCCGGGACGTGTCCACTCACGAGGGCGAAGCAGGGGGTACCACCAAACAAACAACCCTAGTATAAGGGAGAAAAGAACACCAAGGCAAAACCCCCCCAACCAGGCAAAAAGAAAAATATATGAAAAACCTCGCAAGAGGACAGCGTACCCAGAAGGAACAGAGCCAGGCTGTTATAGGTGAAAACTAGCTACGCAGTACTCGTGGCCCTCCACAGTGCAATAACCACCACTTACCCCAAGTCAAAGCAGGGAGGAAACCCACCAAAAACACTCGGGGCGATCAATCGCCAAGCAGCAAAAGACCAACAGGGAGACCTAAGGTGACTTGGGAAGATAACCCCAAGCCCTAAAGGCGGGTACCTACAGGGCACTTAGGGAAGTTAGCCCTAAGAACATACAGCCTAAGTACCTGTGAATATTACTCCAGCTCTCACATCACCTACCTGAGGTGCTTCCGGGGCTTAGCGTCCCCGCGGGGTTGTCGACCAGGCCTCCTGGGGCGGATGATCAACAGGCTGTTGGACGTGGCTACTTGCAGCCTGACGTAAGAGTCACAGCTGGTTGATCAGGTATTTTTGGAGGTGCTTATCCAGTTCTCTCTTGAACACTGTGAGGGGTCTGCCAGTATCAGGGGAGGGTCTGCCAGTACCAGGGGAGGGTCAGCCAGTACCAAGAGAAGTACTGCCACCAGGCTCAGCACAAATAAGAATCTGGAGCTGGAGCCACAACGACCAGCCATATCCATCAATGAGGAACTAAAAGGGTTGGATCGCCGGCGCAGGGGTCTGGGGCTCCTCCTTCCCCTCCTGGGGAGGGGAAGCTGCGCAGACATGCGGCGCGGCTCTTGTGACATCATGCTTGTTTGCCCGTTTTCCTTGGGGAGTTCTGTCCATTGTTTCATTATTTTCGGTGGTTTTACCAGAATAGGGGTTTGTTTTGAGGCGCTTACCTTTCTGGAGCCGTCCCGGTCAATGGCAGTTATAGAATGCTCCAAAACACATGTGCATTTTATAGGCCATTGCTCCTCAGTGCCTCTCTGAGGGGGCCAGGTTCTCGCCATGATCCCCAGTAGGCCTAGAACTCCACCCGCATCGGACTGATGCCAAAAGTTGGGACTATCCTTGTCAGCTGGATAGTCCGGGGAGATGTAGGGCTAAACCAAAAAAAACCAGCGTTGAATGTAATGAAACGCCATTTTCTGGGTGAGCCCCGGAGGCTCCCTGGAGCTTATCGGGCTAATGTATGTTATGTTAGACCGGGACACTAGCTATGGAGTTCAGACCTACCAGGGACCAGCGCCAGAACCTGGCCCCTTCAGAGAGGTTTCAGGGAGCAATGGCCCTGGAAAACCCCATATGGTTGGGGGTTTTCCTTATCTGCCATCGACCGGGGTTAGGCACCCAGAAAGGTAGGCGTAACAAAACAAACCCCACATGGTAGAAAACTACAACAAACCGAACAGAGAGGTAGAAAAACTCCCTACAATCACAAGGAAAACAATCAAACAATCACTTTACTGCCGCGCCGGTTGTCCGCGCAGCCCTCCCCTCCCCGGGAGGGGGAGGGGGGGGCCCCGGACCTCACCGCGCCGGCTGCCGTCAGTTCGGAAACTAGGCTTCAACCAACGCGAAAAATCCGCCGACCGGACGGGAGGGAGGGTAGCCAGGGAGCCTCCGGGGCTCACCCAGAAAATGGCGTTTCATTACATTCAACGCTGGTTTTCTGTGGGGAGCCCCTACGGCTCCCTGGAGCTAATTACCCAAAGAGAAGGAAAAAAGGGGACGTACCCGGGAGGCGGCGGCCACAAACTCCTCAACGCGAAGTCGAGACAACTGGCTGCAACCTGCGACCCAAAGCAACACAAGAACGCCGAGGAGCACGGACGTTCACCAAATAACGGGCGGCCAGGACCCTGTTCGATTCCAAAAACCACGCGCCCGAATATGTGCCCAAGACATATTACCAACACAGCAGCCAAAGCCGCAAACTTCCTAACGGCATGGGCACGAGGATAGACCGCAGGCTGGCTAGATTTAATAACCCTGCAGACAACCTGGGAGACCCGAACCCTGGAACAGGGAACGAGGGAAACTGGATCAACCCAAAGCGCATCCCCAGCCATACCGGCCGAAGCGCGCAAGCAACGGCGAAGTGCCGCAACTGGACACAACACATGATGCACCCCCGGCCGAACCAACCAAGCATCAATGACCCACGGACCCCTCCGGAAAGCAGCCGTCTCGTTCTTCGCCAGAAAAGAAGGCGAAGGCTGCAAACGGACAAACCTACCCCCAGGACCAAAAGAGCAGAAACCCCTGCGCCGGAGGAGGGCATGAAGCTCCCCTACCCGGCCCCCAGAGGCCAACGCCAACAAAAACAAAGCCTGGGAAAAATAATCAGGAACCGAAGGGGCCACCACAAACCGAGGAGAGGAAAGATAGAAGAGCACCCGGTCCAAGGACCAGGACGGCTCAGGAGGCGCATGAGCAGGCCGGAGGTGAAACATAGCACAGGAAAGCTTACTAAACGGGGCGGATGTAACGTCGACCCCGAAAGCTAGCTCGAGCAGCTCCGCCAGCGCCGCACGAGACGAGGCGACAGTATCAGGCATCAATCGACCGTCCTGAACAAGCCAAGAAAGAAAGGACAAAACCTGATCCGAAAGAAAGACAACCTACAAAGAGCCAGAAAATGGCGAAAAGAACGCCAGGAAATCCATACTGTCGCCGAAACGAAGCTCTCAGGTGGGACACCATCAACGAAGCCACCTGATCACCATAGAATTGGTGATACACCCGCGTCAAAAACCCCAGACGCGAAGAGCAGAGGAGAAGGTCGAACCAGCCCCGTACCAGAGCGGACCGACCTGCTGAAAGAGGCGGAGCCGCGGTAAACGTCCCGGGTTCGGGCACCGAGTCAACAGCACCGGAAACCAAAGCCGGGCCGGCCACCAATGGGCCACAAGGAGTACTCTCCCTGGGAATGTCTCCAAACGAACCAGAACCCGAAGCAACAGCTGGACCGGAGGGAAGAGGTACAGGGAACCCCCTTTAGACCAGTCCCGCCGAAAGGCATCCACCGCGAACGCTGCGCAGTCGGGGAAGGCGTCACATCGGGAGACGCCGAGACCACACCGACGCGAAGAGGTCCACATCTGGGAGACCGTACGTCTGGCAGATCCAACGAACGAGTCGTCGTCGACCGTCCACCCCGTGGAGAGGGGAGCGAGACAGACCGTCCGCCAGAACGTTGGACACTCCCCGGACGTGAACCACACGGAGAGCCAAACCCCGGGAATCCAGCAGACGAGCCACTCGCAGGGACCAATCCCAAGAGCTAAGGACTGAAGAGAACCCCCGCGGTTCAGGCAAGGAACCACTGGAGTACAGTCCAAACGGAGGTAAAGGGCGATCCCCGAGCGACCCGAATCCTCCGAAGCGCGAACCAGACAGCTGCGAACTCCCGAACCGTGCTGTGAGCCCGATGGAAGGACGAACCCCACCGTCCCTGGCCTGCCTG
This sequence comes from Procambarus virginalis, assembly GCA_020271785.1. NCBI lineage: Eukaryota > Metazoa > Arthropoda > Malacostraca > Decapoda > Cambaridae > Procambarus > Procambarus virginalis. The sequence continues at coordinate 5,372 of WNGS01007064.1, forward strand.
GTGAGCACTGGTCACAAAGCCCCAGCCAAGAGACGACGCGTCCGTGAACACAACGAGCGAGGGCTCGGGAAGGTGCCAAGGCACCGAACCCTGAAAAACCCCGAAGAGGAAGCCGGTGACGCAGCAACCGACAAAAGACCCCCGGAGGGAGAACCCAACGATCGCGAGAGAGGCGGAAAGGAAATCCCCGAAGGAACCAAAACAGACGCCGCAGCCAAACCCGACCCGGCGGGTAGACTAGCACGGCGAAGTTCAGACTCCCGCACAACCGCTCAAGCAACCGCTGAGCAACCCGAGACCGTCTCATGCACCGCCGAAGGCGGGACCACAGCTGCAGGAACACGTCTGGAGGGAAAGAATGAGTGGCCCAATAGCCCTAAACAAGGACCAGGCCCGAACCCGGGATGGAAACATATGGAAAAACCTCCCGATCACCAGGACACCAAACCCGGCGATCTGGAAGGAACCACACCCCTGGCGAGCAGACATGCGGACTGACTGGGAGCCCACACCAGCCAGACGTCGAGGTAGGCCATACACCGAATCTCAGACACAGACAGGGAACCAAGATCCGGGAAAGATGCAAAAATTTCAAAGTGCTCAGCACAAAATAGGGCAGGCAACAAAAGCAGCCAGCCGGAAGCCCCACCACCAACCGTGCCAGACCCAGAAAAACCTGGGAGGAACGCGCCAAGAGGTGACCTGGAGGTCCAGGGCCACCATCCAGGCACCCGGCCCCCAACAGAAGCCGGACCCCAGAAGGAAGGGACGGACCGACCACGTCCAACGTACCCACGAAGATGACACGACGAAACGCAGGGGAAGAAGCCCCCCCCGCCAGCTCTGAACCCCCCAAAAGGGGGAGAAGCCGTCACCGATGCCACCAGAGGCCGGAAGACGACGCAAAGCGCCCAACAGCAGGACCATGCGAGAGGCAATAGAGCAAGCTGCTCCCCCAGCACCCCGCCAACAGAGAAAAAAAAAAAAATATAAATAAAAGTACACATACACATTATGCATATACATATACACAAACAAGATATGACATGTATACACATGCACACACACACACACAGCGTACACATGCACAAGCATACACCCAGGCATTAGGAAGCAATGTGGCGGAGGCTGACTCCCTACACAGTTTATAGTGTAGGGATGATAGAGCCCAACAGGCTCAGGAACCTGTACACCTGTCGAACGACGGTTGAGAGGTGGGACCAAAGAGCTAAAGCTCAACCCCCGCAAGCACAACGAGGCGAGTACATACAATGTAAATGTAAAGTACAAGTTGCCGACCAGTGGGCAGAGCACCACACCGGCTAGGCAAAGAAGGCACTAAACTGCATCAAAAGGCCCACCTCGACAGCAAAACCCCAAAGGCCCAGCACAACAACATGTGCCTAGACCCAAAAAGAGCAGTCTGCAAGCCAGGAAGACCCCGGAACCCCAGAAGGCAGAACCAGGTCACATGAGGAAACAAAGCCCCCTGAACCCACAAAAAGGGGGCCCAAGAGGAAGAAACCTCTGGAACGAAACCAAAGAACCCAAAGGAACCCAGAATCGAACCAGGGGGAAGCCAAACCACCACAATTGCCGGCGGAGAACACCACAAAAGGCAAGCGCAGCCCCCTACAGAACCCTCTGGGAAACAGTCAGAACAGACCGAAAACCGAGGGACAAGGTGTGGGAGCAAGCCTAACAGCCAGAAACACTGAGCCCAAACCCATGGGCCCAGAAGCCCGGTGGAAATAAACACCCAAAGGAACAATAACGGGCAGAAAAAACCAGAAAAGCAAAAAAAAAAACGACAACAGGAGAAGAAAACCCCCTGAAAAAAGGGTGAAAAACTCACCCCAGACGCTCGCTCGCACACCCAGGCGTATGTAAACAAACCGCAACGCCGCCCTGGTGGCCACGCCGGGAAACAGGCAGACGAAAATGGCCGCCAGCAGGGGCTGTGCTGGACGCTAAGAGACAAAACACGCCAGCAAAAGTGGGAAGCAAGCAGACTGGATGGGCTAAAAACTCCGCCCAAAAGCAGAAAAACCCCGGCAGGGGCAAACCGCCCCAGAACTGCTAGCAGGCATCCCCCACAGCCCCGGGAACCAGCAACAGAGGCCCCGGGGCAGAGCCGTCCTCCAAGCCCTCCGCCCTTAAAGAAAAGAAAGAGTCCATGGGAAAGGCAGCAAGAAACGGGCCGCTGGTAAGCCCCAGAAGCCTTGGCTGGAGGAACAGGCTCTAAAACCTCCGTCCCCCAACCCGAATGGGGCAGCCCCCGAAAACCGCCCGAGCCTCTGCCCCAACTAAACCCCGCCCCGACCCCGAAACCCGCAGACAGTCCGGAACCGGGAACAGGGAGGGAGGAGGGCGAACAGCACCGAACCAAAACGGGGCGGCCTCGGGGCATCCGAGTGGGAAACCAACCTAGCATGTTGCAGCAACCTAACCTAGCTTGCAACACGGATGCCGCCTGTACTCTGAATAGCAATAACATCAGGAGTACTGGAGAACAAGCAGAGAAACTCTCTCGCAAGACTCCGGGTCAAGGTGTCAGGGACCCAACAGGCAGCATGACGGAGGTAAATGGCGACTGTCACCTAGAGACAAAGGCACAGCAACCAACGATCCCGTACAAGACGGGTTGGTACCCGGAAGACACATGCAATGGTCTCCCGAGCCCAGACAGGGGTTTCCAGGGCCCGTAGGTTAGCAACTACGGGAAGCCCGGGCAAGGTGTTGCTAACCGGTTAAGAAACCCGAAAACAAGGGTAAAGATTAATACTGAAAACCCCCGGGACGTGTACAAGCACGGGGGCCTAGCAGAGGGCTGCCAAACACTACTAGTGGAACTATAGCCACACTATGCAGACCCCCACCAGGCAAGAAAATAAAAACAAAAGAAAAACCCCGCAAAAGTACACCGTCCCCAGAGGCAACAGGAACCGGCCGCCGCGTAGGTGGCAGGCAGTGCAACACCTTGGCGCCCTAACCAGCACAACACCAACTCCCTACCCAAGGCCAAACAAGGGCCCCAAGCCCCAGCTGGCCCCAAGGGCGAGGCAAATGCCGAGCAGCAAGAACCCCTACGGGAGCGGTTCCCGAACGCCCCAGAGAAGATAACCCTGACACGCAAGGGCAGTACTCACAGGGCGCCTAGGGAAGGGAACCCCTAGACTCATGCAGCCCCGGCACTGATGAAATACTCCTGGCCACCGCAAACCACAAAAACAGCAGAGAACGCCACACGAGGCAAACACCGCCAAGGAATTTGAGGCCAGAGAAGCGTGTATCCCGGTTGACACTAGCTTACGAACTGACGGCAGCCGGCGCGGTGAGGTCCGGGGCCCCCCCCTCCCCCTCCCGGGGAGGGGAGGGCTGCGCGGACAACCGGCGCGGCAGTAAAGTGATTGTTTGATTGTTTTCCTTGTGATTGTAGGGAGTTTTTCTACCTCTCTGTTCGGTTTGTTGTAGTTTTCTACCATGTGGGGTTTGTTTTGTTACGCCTACCTTTCTGGGTGCCTAACCCCGGTCGATGGCAGATAAGGAAAACCCCCAACCATATGGGGTTTTCCAGGGCCATTGCTCCCTGAAACCTCTCTGAAGGGGCCAGGTTCTGGCGCTGGTCCCTGGTAGGTCTGAACTCCATAGCTAGTGTCCCGGTCTAACATAACATACATTAGCCCGATAAGCTCCAGGGAGCCGTAGGGGCTCCCCACAGAAAAGTGTGTGTTGTGTATGTTGTGTAATTGTCTAGAACTAAGAATTTTAATGAACAATGGCCAACCATAGCGGTATCAAAATCCACTTACACTCAACAACCTAAAATGAAAGAGGGTAGCATGGAGCACTTACTCAACCAGGTCTCGGTGGCCCTTTTGTGCTGCCTCCATTAGTGGCATTGAGGGGCCACGAATTCCAAGTCTGATCCAGCCTTGATAAGAAGATCAGCAACTTCTCTAAAGCTTCCACAACATGCTATGTCAATGCAGTCTCTTGGGTCTCTTCCGTTTGTGCATTAACCTTTAAGCTCCTAAGGGGTCCGAGAAGATTTATACCCTGTGCGCAAGAAAAAATTTTTAACATTTTTCGTCTTCTAGAAATGCTAATTTGTGTTCCCTGAGCACAGAGAAAAAAAATCATAGGTGGCATATTTTGGCCACAATAGGCCGAGGAAATCTGGCAAAATGTGGGCGTTGACAGAGCGGTCGTCAGCGTCACCCGAGCTATCAGGTGGGAGTTGCCACAAAGATATTATTACCTAATTATTTAAATGTCTCTGAGTCTTTTCTTAGTTTTTGCAGTAATATTATTCAATAGTGTGTAGTGTGACAGATTTATATAATAAAATGTGTGTGTAACAATTCTATTGTTACGTAAAGTATGGTGACAATAAACACAAACACTAAGAGAATACATATATATTTGGTCGAGTAAACAGAAGTATGCAGGTGATACTTTGGCGAGCAATGGTGTGAGTTGAGCGCACTGAGAGTCGGTACAGTAACTCGCAAGTGTCTGTTCTAGACCACACTTGAAAGTAGACTAGTCATTATTCACTACTCTGCTGCTTATGTGCTCAGGCAACACCTCACCATTCTCAAAGGTTGACAGGAATATTATGTGGAAGTTGGGAAGGTTTGAGTTCCATAATTAATACTAAGAAGAGCTTTGATCTCTCATTAGGCTAATGCATTTGGAGCGAGTATATTATTGGGATAATCCACTCGCTACATGTGAATCATCGCTATACTCAAAAGTATGGTGTTCATATTAGTGATTCAATTATTGCGTTCATAAAACAATAAACAAATAGTTTTGCTGTTATTACAACTATATACACACATTATATATAGGTACAGTGGTACCTTGCATAACGATCGCCCCAAAAGACAAACATTTTGGTAACGAACGGCCCGATCGGCGTGAAATCGTCCCGTATGACGAACGCTGGTTTGAGTAACGTCAACACCACATAGTTGGGTCGCGCTGCTTCTTGCACATTCTTAGACGCCTCCGACGATGCACATAAATATGTTGTTCTTGTTTAAAGATGCTAATGATGCTGGGATATAAAGGGGTGACTGCTGAGATGTTACAAAGCATTGACGTTTTTGTAAGAAAAAAGAAATGAAATGTCTGATATACAACAAATGTCAAAAAGGTTCGTTCGGTGTTCGGCAGGTAGGCTGCTCCATTATAACTATTTCTTTGTTTCAAATGTGTTCCATTTGTTTTGTATTTGTCATTTACGTCTCAATAATGGCGCAGCCTACCTTACATATACACTCAATAAACCATTATGATATTTTCATTTCTTCAAATGTGTTCAATATTTATTTTTCATTTGTCTTATTGTGGAAAGGTTCGTTTGGTGGTCGGCAGGTAGGCTGCTCCATGTTTCTTACATACAAAAAACGTATATAATAAAAAATGAAGAATTTCGAAAACCAGTACAAATGTCAAAAAGGTTTGTTCGGTGGTCTACAGGTCGGCTGCTTTATGTTTCTTAAATAAAAAAAAAATAAAAGAACTGTTGAAACAATTTGAAAAATGAACAAATGCCATAAAGGTTCGTTCAGTGTTTGTCGGGTAGGCTGCTCCATTATAGAGACGGAAGTGACAAATACAAAACAAATGGAACAGATTTGAAACAAAGAAAGATTGTCATAATGGAGCAGCCTACCCAACAAACACTGAACGAACCTTTTGCTATAACGAATATGAAAGACTAGGGCTGCTGGCTGGGTTAGTACTGCGTGAGCAACCATTTGTGGCACACGTGCCTCTGGCTCTCAAACACCTGTCCGACACGGTGTTGAAAGACTGCGCTCAGTCGGTGCAATTCAGACCCTATTATTTGAAGAACATAAGGGTCATAACATTGGTGAAGCTAGGCACATAAGGGCTTAACACAACGGTCGGATGCCAGTGATACAGCACCTATGAGGAGGATACAGCAAGCGTATCCAGTTGTAGCTCTGAGCGCCACCCTTGCCATCTCCAATTTATTTAGATGATACATAGATGAATCGTTTTCTGCGTTCAGTGACGATGCATCTGATACAAGTAGCATAGATGAACAGTGTTAGCGGCTTCCATGGTGGTGTTATCCATATTTTCAAGAATACCTGAATCTCTTCCTGACTGATGGACACTCTTTGAGGCTGGCTGAAGCTCTTCCTGACTGATGGACACTCTTTGATGCTAGCTGAATCTCTTCCTGTGTGGGACCTTACAAAGCGATCTTTTCAAGACTACCTTACAAATTGAGCTTTTCCTATATTCGTTTCAATACTACCTTATGCTTTACAAGCTTGGCTACATACCACCTACAAGTACTAAAGCCAAGGGTGCACGCGAGTGCGTTATTTGCAAGCACACAGAACGATGAAACAGGAAACGAAAATCTATCTGTAGCTGGTGCACAAAGTCGCGCTGTGTACCATGGACTACTTCGTTGACTATTACGCACCTCCAAAGTACTGAGTGTGTAATACAGTGTGTTACTGTGTGTAATAGTATGTGAAACTGTACATATTGTAATATTAGTGAATTTTTACCACGTAATATTGTGACAATAAACATTTATGGTGGACACATTACTGACACATGTATCACAGTTCCATGGAAAATTATGAACATTCTACTGTATACATATTGTAAAGGTCACAAATATGCATCATATACGATAAAGGAAACAATAAAACCGCATTGGAAATACATAGAAAAAAATATTGAAAAATGTATGTGGCAACACGCGGTGCTTGAATGGCCTGCGCGACCGTGTCTGGGAGCTTCACACACGGGCGACCAGGCCCTGATGACCTCACAGCGCACCTTGTCCACACCCTCACAGCCGAAGTAAGTGTAATTTGGTAATTATTTTTACACAGACATGTTCAGGAAAGGTAATTTATCATTTTACAAAGAAAAATGATATTTTGGGGAACATTTGATGTCATGCACACTGGGGGAATTTCACAATAAGCACAGTGCATCACACTGGTTACATGGGGGACACTCGTTTTGTATGACGTCCGTTTCACATGACGAACATGGAACGGATTAATTCATTACTCAAGGTTCCACTGTATCTACATTTTTTATTCACCACAACTGTACAACTAAGCTGATATAATTAGTTCAGGCACTAAGAGACATTGATACACACACAGTCAGCTGGCGGCTGCCTCCCTCACTCATTCAAGGTCAGGCGTGCTAAAATTTCTCCCCCAACAATACTGTTTTGGTGGTTTTTATTATTACACTATAGTGGTATACCATATATAACACATTATATATAAGTATCACATGCTGTATGCACCGTAACTGTACACCTAAGCTTGTAAGGTGCCCAAAGAGCATAGTGGCCACCCTCTACACAGCTAGACAAGTCATGCAGACGCCGCCACCTCCGTCACCCAAATGG
>WNGS01007064.1:15905-30428 GCA_020271785.1 Procambarus virginalis
ACATCATTTATATATGATTTCGTGTCTAGCGCTATAATTTAAACACCCCGCCTGGGATAGGGGCAGCTATAGTACAGCCACGACCGATAGTTGCCAGATGCCACCTAGAAAAAAATCCAGGCAACATTCTTGGGTGTTAGAGCGTCAGTATTGAGCAAGCCACCAAGGCTGGTGCACGCAGCACGAGCTCACAGCACCGCTGTTCAGCTTGTGACCGCAACATCGCCTACAAATGCCAAAATTAAATGATACTGCTATTATTTAGCAGATAGTATTACTGAAGCCCCTGACTTTGATAAAACTGACCAGGATTCTGATAACAGCATGATTGTGGAGATATTTAGCACTGTGCTCCATGGGAGGAGTAAGGCTGTGAAGGGAGGGTGTGGCGTCGTATTCTGACTGTGTGTGGCCACCATTTATTGACTGCACTCACCATACCAGCTTAGTGGTTCGCTATGGTGAACACAAATGTAGATACTTATATATAACGTGTGTATAGTGTGAGATAACAGCGAAAGGAGTAGGTTGGGAGCTGCCATTTTGGTGAGGGAGGAGCGTCGTCTGCACGACTTGGCATGTTGTTTACTGATGGCTACTGTGGTCTTTGGGCACCATACCAGCTTATTTTGAAAGTAGTGTGAATTTATAAAATGTGTATATAGCATAATAATACCACAACCAATATTGTTGGAGGAGAAATATTAGTGCGTCTGGCTTGAGGGCGGCCGCCCTCAAGGCCGCCCTCACCACAGTCATAGCTATAACATCTGTGTATAGTGAGTAAATGCAAAATAAAACAGTATTGTGGGAGGTGAATGAGGTGTGAGTGAGGGAGTGGCATGAGTGGCTCGCGTGTGTGTCGTTTGGCGGTCACTCCTTGTTGCTTTTTGACTCAAGACCAACTTAGTAGTTCGTTATGGTGAACAAAACATGCAGATACTTATATATAACCTGTGTATATAGTGTAACAACAGCAAAACTATTTGTTTATTGTTTGGACATAATAATTGAATCACTTATATGCACACCATAATTTGAGTACAGCGATGGTTCACACATTTTATAATATAAATATACCACAATTCACTGTATGGAATAATATTACTGCAAAAAAACTAAGAAAAATCAATCAGAGACATTGAAATAATTAGGTAATAATATATTTGTGGCAACTGCCGTCTGACAGCTCGGGCGGAGTAGACCGTCTGGCGAAGGCTCTGCCAACGCCCTTTTTTGCCACACTTCCCTACCCTATTGCGGCTAAAATATGCCACCTACGATTTTTTGTTATTTTTTCCGTGATCAGGGAACAAAAATGAACACTTCTATAAGACGAAAGAATTTTTTGGATTTTTTTTTTTTTTTGTGCCTGTGGGGTGTGAATTCCATTTGGGCCCCTAGCGGTTTGAGGGTTAAGCAATAACCTAATATTATGCCATGATTTTTTTCTGATGAACCAGCATCGATTATTAGTGCTAGTGACATAGCAGTTACTAAGTGCCTGTAACTCCCATTTATATTTGAGGGTGAAATTTACTTTTAATTTAATTATAACATACTGTCTTATCAATGTTTCATATTACATTGACAATATTCGAAATCCATAGGCACTAGTTTGTGGATTTAATTTCAATACCAGTTCATTTTAGTTTTCCTCTTTTTCACAAAAAGAGGTGGTCCTCCATAGCTATTGAATTTATTATTATTTAAATTAATTCATCCGAGTCAAATTTTCCTTCACGTCAGATGCGTAAAAACGTGAGGTGCCAGCTTCAAGCCAAAAGGGAGGCAACGAAAGCAGTGAGCCTGACGCCCCACCATGAAACCTAACCAGTCCGTAAACCCTGGATAAATAGGAACGTGCCGATAAGCATCCTTGAGGTCCAGGGACACCATCCAGGCACCCGGCTCCTACAGAAGCTGAACCTGAGACCGAGTAGTCATCCAAAAGGAGGGGCAAGGAATCCAGGGGTTCAGACGGGACAAGTCCAGAATGAACCTCAGACCCGCACAATTCAGTTTCGGCACTGGAAATGGGCGGGAAACCCACCTGAGGGATGGGGTCGTTTCAACCACGCCCAAGCACACCCACTCCAAGATGACTTGATGAAGCGCAGGAGAAGAAGCCTGCCCTGCCAGCCCCGAACCCCCCCAAAAGGAGGAGGAGCCACCCAATGCCACCACAGGCCAGATGACACGACCAAAAAGGTCCACAAATCGTGGGAACTAGCGTGGGCAAACAGAGCGAGCCTCCCCTGCTCGTTCTTTCGCAGTCTTCAGTTGGCCTTTTCATGGTTCGCCCCATTGACGAGGCTAACCGCGAAAGAGCCGACTCCACTTACGAGAAACCGAGTGCCGAACAGAGCGATCACCGCGCTGACCAGATGACGCCGGCACCGAAGATAACATCGGCTCAGAAACTGGCACCAATGACCCACCTCGACCAGATGAACCCCGAACCCTGGCACGACCCCTCAGAGACTGCCGAGAACGACCGCCCCGGAGAACCAACAAGTCCGACATAGGACGACAACAAGACGAAGCTGCTTACAGAAACTGCGAGACTGCAGCCTCTGCAAACAGCAACGGATCAAATGGAGACGAAAACCTAAGAGCCAGGGCCCAAGCGGATTCCAAAGAGATGGCGAGCATAGCCTGACGGTACGCGAGGCGAGAATCAAAGAACAGAGACACCGCCTCCTTCTGGATAGGTGCAAAGAGCTTCAACAGTGCAGCCGACGCCCTAGCCGCCAAAGTCAGCACCAAAGATGAAGGCCCAGCACTCAATGCCTCCACATCCTCCTCAAGCCAGGCAGAAGACAGCTCGAGAAGGGAAGACAGCTCGAGAAAGGAAAAGAAATGTAAGACCGAAGCCGGGCAAATCCTCCTCAATCAAAGATGCCGAAAGAGAAGGAACCTGCACGTGAAGCTGCAAAAGGCCAACATCCCGAGAAAGCACAGGGGCGAACAAGCACGTATTAAAGTGCTCAAACTCGCCCCCAGGTAAACCTGCAGAATGATAGAAGTCTCACGCCAATCAAGCATGCGGGTCCAACAAAACCCATGCCACGCCCCAACGAAAAGAATAGGCAGTCTGCCAACCAGTTAGACTCTGGAACCTCCAAACGCACCCAAAACGAGGAAGAACCGAACTCAAAAGAGGACGAATCCCCGAACCTTCTTCGCGGAGATACAAGAAGCAGAAAACCTCCAGAAAGACGGGGTTGAGGTATCCAAAGGAACCCGGAACCGAACCCGGGGAGGAGCCGAACCCAAATCATACTCATACACGGAACGGGGGTAGAAATCCCCTCCTCCCCCTGCAACAATAAGCCCCACGAGGAAGGCAAAAGCACCCAACCAAGGTCAAAGTATAGCCAACACTAGTATATCCAGCAAGGGGACTCCTCCCCAGCCCCGAGATCCCCCAAGTTGGACAAGAAGGGGGCCTGCTGGTGGGACCCAAAAGCCTCGGCAAGAGGAATTGCTCCCTGTACCCTAACTGCAATATTATCAGAATAACACTGGAACACAAGCAAAGAACATGACTCGCAAGACTCCAGGTCAAAGGTGTTGTTGACCCAACAGGCAGCATGACGGAGGCAAAACGGGTGACTGTCTCCCTGAGACAAGGGCACACAGCAATCTTCGAACCTGCACAAGGCAGGCTGGAACTCGGAAGATGCATCCATTAGTCCACCGAGCCCCGACAGGGTTTCCAGGGCCCATAGGGTAACAACTATGGGAAGCCCGGGCAAAGTGTTGCTAACTGGTTAAACACCCAAACTAACACGGGGTAGAGGACAACACTGAAACCCCTGTGACATATACAATCACAGCGGCCTAGCAGAGGGCCACCATAACAGTATCAGGGGAACTATTGTCCCACTAGGCAGACCCTCACCAGGCAAACGAAAACAAAAGAAAAGAAAAACCCCGCAAAAGTACACCGTCCCCAGAGACAACAGGAACCAGTCGCCGCGTAGGTGGCAGGTCATGCAACACCCTGACGCCCTAACCAGCATGACACCACTCCCTACCCAAGGCCAAACAAGGGCCCCAAGCCCCAGCTGGCCCCAAGGGCGAGGCAATTGCCGAGCAGCAAGAACCTCTACAGGAATGGGTCCCAAACGCCCCAGGGAAGAGAACCCTGACACGCAGGGGCAGTAATCAAAGGGTGCTTAGGGAAAGAAGCCCCTAAGCGGGACCAAAGAACTGAAACTCAACCCACACAAGCACAACTAGGTTACACCTGCCAAACTCTGATGCCAAACACTGATAAACACAAGAAATGAGTACAAAACCATGTACCGTGATAGCTTTTATGATAAGAGCCAGACTGACATCATGATTATGACGATAACAAAAGTGTCTTGCCCTGTCAATTGTGGAGCTACAATAATAATAATAATATAGAACTGGCAACATAATGCAATAATATGGCGGAGGGCCGCAACCAGACACAAAACATGATGCACCCCCGGACTGACCAACCAAGCATCAAGAACCCAAGGACCCCTCCAGAAAGCAGCAGTCTCATTCTTCGCCAGAAAAGGAGGAGACGGCTGCAGACAAACAAACCTATCTACACGACCGAAAGAGCAGAAACCCCTGCGCCGGAGGAGAGCATGAAGCTCCCCGATCCGATCCCGAGGCCAATCCCAACAGGAAAAAAAGAGCCTTCGAAAAACAATCCTAAACTGAAGGGGGCCACAACAAACCGAGGAGTAGAGAGTAGGAGAGCACTCTGTCCAAAGATCAGGACGGTTCAAGAGGCACACGAGCAGGCCGGAGGTGAAACTACGCGAGACAGCTTGCGAAACAGCGCAGAAGTAACATCTATACCGAAAGAAAGCTGAAGCGGCTCTACCAGAGCCGCACGATACGAGGCGGCATTATTTAGCTTAAGGTGACGGTCCAGGAACAACCACGAGAGAAAGGACAACACCACCCAAACCGAAAGCGAAGTACAACGACGAAAAGTAAAAAAGAAACAGAAGGACCGCCATGAAACTCCATACTACCGCTAACACGAAGCCTGCAGGTGGGACACCATCAACGAAGCCACCAGAACACCATACAACTGGTGATAAACTCGAGTCTAAATTACCAAACGCGAAGACTCGAGGAGAAGAGCGAACCAGTCTCGTAACGGACTGGGCCGAACTTCTGAAAGGCAGAGCCGGAGGTGAAACCCCCGGGTTCGGACACCGAGCAAGCAGCGACCGAAACCAAGGTTAACAGGAAACCAGAAGGAACGTCAGCCAGGAAACTAGGAACCCAAACCCAGCGAGCCAGGAGAAAACCAACCCGGGGGAGCAGGTATGCCCCATTTGGGAGGAACCCCCCCACCCCCCGGGACCCCAAAAGGACCAACAAGGGCAAGAACGGATGACAACGAGAAGCCTCCGCTTGCCGAAGTGCCAAACCATAGACTGCAAACAGCAAGGTCAATATGGTGACAAAAAACAAAAAAACTAGGGCCCAGGCAGAGGTCAACGTGGAAGCGAGCACCACGAGCTGACACGCGAGACGCGAAGCGAAAAACAGCGACACCGCAACCCGCAGGAGCAGTGCAACCAGCACCATCAGGGCAGACCGAAGCACCCGACGCAGAGCAACATGAGAACTACCAAGGATGGGTACCGCACTAAGGCAAAAATGCACTGTCCGGCAAAGGAACACAAAGAAAAGGTTGTAGCCAGGGCTGTAATCCTAGCTCCCCGTCTCAACAAAAAGGAACAGTATGGGCAGGAGTTGGTGAGTGGAACTGAACCTGTACACAGTCCAACCTAGCACCAACACTAGTATAGCCAATAAACATATAGCAAGACACACAAAGTGCAGTACAGAGGTAGGAAAAGCAAGGAAAACAGAATGTAAACGATCAAGTAATTATACAGACATACACCAATGTATACATTAGAGTGCAACCAGGCACTGAATGACAGCCAAGGAATGGGGGACCAGAAGCAATGACAGAGTCCAGGAATGAGTGTCCAGAGAGCATTGACTGAGGCAACGAACGAGTGCCTAGCAACGAAGTAGTATCCAGAAAGCAAAGACTGAGTCAAGGAATTAGATTCCATCTGATGTCCCATGGAACCCTTCCCCTCAATCAGACCTTAGCCTTGGACTAAGGAGCAGTGATAGAAGCACATAGGAAGGCCACGTGAAGATGCACACAAAGCAGCCAATCAACACACTGCAAACACCGAGAACCAGCGCCTGGCTGACAGTGTCTCCAGACCATATCCTCTCACGTGTAAAGCATAGACACTATTGTGTCACGACACAGCTGAGCCATGTAATATTCTGGGAGCAACGCCAGTGGACATGTCCAGAGATGTGTGAACCGTAGAAGATGAGGAGTAGAGTAACAGCAGAGGCGGCGCCACTCCGAGCCACCCCCACACCCATAAAAGTAGAGAAAGAACAAAGGGTTCTCCCCCTATAAAAAAAAAAAACAGAACTTCCCCAGTATCCAGAGCACTATGACTGGAAAGAAGCTGAGCGAGAGTGGCATTGAACCCGCGATGAAGGACGAGGAACACCAACACATGTTTACACCGCACACAAACCAAAACAAACACCCTCGACACATGCGCCTGAGGACCGAGCTGCAACATCCAACCCTCGAGGAGGGTGCCTACAAGGTGTTCTAAACGAATATTAGTAACGTCAAGACAGTACGGAGATAAGATGAAATGAGAAAATATTGAGATAATATCGAAAAAAGATTAGTAGGACAGAAGAGGACCAACGAGGCCGAGAAAGGACTGGAGATAAGCCTCACCGGCAGACAACAGACGTTCTAACAATATTTGAAGAATCGAAGATCTTCTCGAACCTTCGAGACCCTTGAGAAGCAAACACAAAAGCACGGAGGCTCACATGAACCAGTGGCATCCATGACCAATGGACATGCAGGATTCCGAGACAACGAGAACATGAAGACATGATGCAGAAGAATACATGTCCTAGAAAAGAAGGGTGAGAAAGCGGTAAAATGACCCACACAAAGAACAGAACCAAAGGACTCAAGGGGCAAGGAAATGAACTCGGGGAGGGCCGACGCCCAAACCAACTCGTACTCAGAAGGGGGGGGGGAAATGGAAAGAAAAACCCCACTCCTTGTAATCGAAAGCCCCGCCCAGAGGGTTGGAAAACCCAGGCGGGACCAACGGGGCCCGAGGCCCCCAAGCCAGCCCCTCCCCAACCCCAGGAACTTCCACATCAGGCCCCGGGGCCGAGTCGTCCTCCCAAGCCCTGGCCACACAAGAAAAAGCCGGGGCGGCTGAAAAAGCAGGAAGAGAATGGGCCCACTGGTCAGACCCTGGAGCTACGGCTGAAGGAATGGACTCGAATGCCTCCGTAGCCACCCCGGAAGGGGCAACCCCCGAAACTGCCCGAGTCTCAGAAACCTCTAAACCCTGCTCCAATCCCGAACCCCTCAGATGCTCCAGAGCCAGAAGCAGGAAGGGGGTCCAAATGAACCACAGCAGGGAAAAAACGAGGGGGAGTGGATGGAACCAAGGGCAAAGAGACCAACACCTCCAAGTCCAGGTTCTTATAAACAAAACGGGGCAGCCTCAGGACATCCGGGGAAGCAACCAAACGAGCACGCCCTAGACTGGGCCTGCTAAGGGTTTACCCAGGCAGGGTACTGTTAACCAGTGCCCAAGCTACTAACCGACACTGCTATGCTGAACCCCTGGGACGTGTCCACTCACGAGGGCGAAGCAGGGGGTACCACCAAACAAACTACCCTAGTATAAGGGAGAAAAGAACACCAAGGCAACCCCCCCCCCCAACCAGGCAAAAAGAAAAATATATGAAAAACCTCGCAAGAGAACAGCGTACCCAGAAGGAACAGAGCCAGCCACTGTTATAGCTGAAAACTAGCTACGCAGTACCTCGTGCCCCTACCAGTGCAATAACCACCACTTACCCCAAGTCAAAGCAGGGAGGAAACCCACCAAAACACTCGGGGCAATCAATCGCAAAGCAGCAAAAGACCAACAGAGGTAGACCTAAGGTGACTTGTGGAAGATAACCCCAACCCCTAAAGGCGGTACCTACAGGGATTAGGGAAGTTAGCCCTAAGAACATACAGCCTAAGTACCTGTGAATATTACTCCCAGCTCTCACATCACCTACCTTGAGGTGCTTCCGGGGCTTAGCGTCCCCGCGGCCCGGTTGTCGACCAGGCCTCCTGGTTGCTGGACTGATCAACCAGGCTGTTGGACGTGGCTACTTGCAGCCTGACGTAAGAGTCACAGCCTGGTTGATCAGGTATCTTTTGGAGGTGCTTATCCAGTTCTCTCTTGAACACTGTGAGGGGTCTGCCAGTACCAGGGGAGGGGTCTGCCAGTACCAGGGGAGGGGTCAGCCAGTACCTAAGAGAAGTACTGCACCCAGGCTCAGCACAAATAAGAATCTGGAGCTGGAGCCACAACGACCAAGCCATATCCCATCAATTGAGGAACTGAAGGTGTGGATCGCCGGCGCAGGGGTCTGGGGCTCCTCCTTCCCCCTCCTGGGGAGGGGGAGCTGCGCAGACATGCGGCACGGCTCTTGTGACATCACGCTTGTTTGCCCGTTTTCCCTTGGGGGAGTTCTGTCCATTTGTTTCATTATTTTCGTTGGTTTTACCAGAATAGGGGTTTGTTTTGAGGCGCTTACCTTTCTGGGTGCCTGTCCCGGTCGATGGCAGTTATAGAATGCTCCAAAATCACATGTGCATTTTTATAGGCCATTGCTCCTCGTGCCTCTCTGAGGGGGCCAGGTTCTGGCCATGATCCCCAGTAGGCCTAGAACTCCACCCGCATCGACTGATGCCAAAAGTTAGACCTATCCCTTTCAGCCTGGATAGCTCCGGGGAGCTGTAGGGGCTCCCCCCAGAAAAAAGTGTGTGTCGTGTAATTGTTGTGTAATTGTCTAGAACTAAGAATTTTTATGAATGATGGCCCAACCATAACCAGTATCAAAATCCACTTACACTCAACAACCTAAAATGAAAGAGGGTAGCATGGAGCACTTACTCAACCAGGTCTCGGTGGCCCTTTTGTGCTGCCTCCATTAGTGGCATTGAGGGGCCCCGAATTCCAAGTCTGATCCAGCCTTGATAAGAAGATCAGCAACTTCTCTAAAGCATCCACAACATGCTATGTCAATGCAGTCTCTTGGGTCTCTTCCGTTTGTGCATTAACCTTTAAGCTCCTAAGGGGTCCGGAGAAGATTTATACCCTGTGCGCAAGAAAAAAAATGTTAACATTTTTTCGTCTTCTAGAAATGCTAATTTGTGTTCCCTGAGCACAGAGAAAAAAAATCATAGGTGACATATTTTGGCCACAATAGGCCGAGGAAGTCTGGCAAAATGTGGGCGTTGACCAACCTGTCCTCTTAAAAAGAACGTCGCATTTGGCCGTTTGCCCGTATGGCTGAATTTGGACGTAATTTGAAAATGAAAAAAATATGAAAATAAATTTAGGATTTTTTTTTCAACAACAGTAAGTTAAGGGTCCTCTGATAGGTTAGGTGGGCAGGAAATTCTCATAAAGTTTCAAAACGTTATGAAAAACGTTAATTTAAAGTGTCCTCTCATAACCTCTGCGCGTACGCCGGACGACTCAAATAGAAAACGGAACAGTACGTCACTTTTGTGAGTAGATTTCATTTCAAATTACGTCCAAATTTGGCCATATCGCGCATACGAGCCAAAAGTGACGTTCTTTTTAAGAGGACGGGTTGCGTTGACAGCGCGGTCGTCAGCGTCACCCGAGCTATCAGGTGGGAGTTGCCACAAAGATATTATTACCTAATTATTTAAATGTCTCTGAGTTTTTTCTTAGTTTTTGCAGTAATATTATTCAATAGTGTGTAGTGTGACAGATTTATATAATAAAATGTGTGTGTAACAATTCTATTGTTACGTAAAGTATGGTGACAATAAACACAAACACTAAGAGAATATATATATTTGGTCGAGTAAACAGAAGTATGCAGGTGATACTTTGGCGAGCAATGGTGTGAGTTGAACGCACTGAGAGTCGGTACAGTAACTCGCAAGTGTCTGTTCTAGACCACACTTGAAAGTAGACTAGTCATTATTCACTACTCTGCTGCTTATGTGCTCAGGCAACACCTCACCATTCTCCAAAGGTTGACAGGAATATTATGTGGAAGTTGGGAAGGTTTGAGTTCCATAATTAATACTAAGAAGAGCTTTGATCTCTCATTAGGCTAATGCATTTGGAGCGAGTATATTATTGGGATAATCCACTCGCTACATGTGAATCATCGCTATACTCAAAAGTATGGTGTTCATATTAGTGATTCAATTATTACGTTCATAAAACAATAAACAAATAGTTTTGCTGTTATTACACTATATACACACGTTATATATAGGTATCTACATTTTTTATTCACCACAACTGTACAACTAAGCTGATATAATTAGTTCAGGCACTAAGAGACATTGATACATACACAGTCAGCTGGCGGCTGCCTCCCTCACTCATTCAAGGTCAGGCGTGCTAAAATTTCTCCCCCAACAATACTGTTTTGGTGGTTTTTATTATTACACTATAGTGGTATTACCCTATATACACACATTATATATAAGTATCTACATGCTGTATGCACTGTAACTGTACACCTAAGCTTGTAAGGTGCCCAAAGAGCATAGTGGCCACCCTCTACACAGCCAGACAAGTCATGCAGACGACGCCACCTCCGTCACCCAAATGGCTCCTCCCAACACCTCCTTTTGCTGTTATTACACTAATACACACATTATATATAATTATCTACATTTGTGTTCACCATAGAGAACCACTGAGCTGGTATGGTGAATGCAGACAATAACAGGTGGCCACACAGTCAGTAGACGACGCTATCTCCCTCCCTCCCTTAGCATTACTCCTCCCACACAGTGCTAATTATCACAACAATCCTGCTACTATCACATTCCTGGTCATTTTTATCACAGCCAGGGGTCATCTGTAATACTGTGATCGCTAAATAATAGTAGTTACATATTTATTTTGACATTTTTAGGGGATGCTGTGGTCACAAGCTGAACAGCAATGCTGTTAGCTCATGCTGCGTGTGCCAGCCTTGGTTGCTCCCACAGTACTGTGGCTCTCACATCAGAGAATATTGCCCACGATTTTTTTTAAACATGGCGTCTGTTTACAAGAGCCCAGAGGAAGCTAATGTGAACCTTGTGAAGCTGCAGGCCATTTGAATCGTGCCTGGCACCCTATGGCGTTTTGTAAGAGAGAGACCCTTGTGTAAGGAGAAATAGCAGTGTTAAATGTTGAAAAGTAGTCTGGAACTGTTACAGTTGAAAACCCAGCCCAAGGCTGCAGATGCACAGAACATCATCTTAACACTTTCGCGTACTGAGGACTCAGCATTGAGTCCTCCGCAAAACAGTTTACCAGTGCCTCACACCCAGTGACTATCCCACGTCAATTCTTCACCCGGATTTTCAGTGTTTTGTTGGATTTTTGGTCATTTGATCATAAAAGTTGTTATTATATATCTCACCATGGGTCCCAAGAAAGCCAGTGGTAAGGATCAAGGCAAAAAAGCCCATGTGAGGATGACAATAGAGGAGAAACGAGATCATTCGGAAGCATGAAAATGGTACACGTGTTATTGAACTTTGTAGGCAGTACAACAAAGCCACATCAACAATATGCACTATACTTAAGAAGAAAAATGAGATTATGAGTGCTAAAGTGGCAAAAGGCGTAAGAACAATGACGAAACAAAGACCACAAATACTTGAAGAAGTGGAAAAGTTGTTATTAATTTGGATACACGACAAGGAATTAAGGGGTGATAGTGTTTCGGAGGCCATCATTTGTGAGAAAGCCAGGGTATTGCACGAAGACCTTGTAAAGAAAACCCCTGCAACGAGTGATGCGGATACGAAAGAGTTTAAGGCAAGCAGGGGCTGGTTTGAAAAATTTTAAAAACCAGCGTTGAATGTAATGAAACGCCATTTTCTGGGTGAGTCCCGGAGGCTCCCGGAGCTATCCCAGGCTGATATGCTAATTTCAGACTTTGGCATCAGTCATGTGTATGGAGTTCTTAGGCCTACCGGGGACCACGGCCAGAACCGGGCCCCCTCAGAGAGGCAAGGGGAGCAATGGCCTATAGAAGCCCCCGTGTGGTTGGAAGCATTCTATGTCTGCCATCGACCGGGACAGGCACCCAGAAAGGTAAGCGCCCCAAAACAAACTCCTATTCTGGTTAAAATTGCTACCAAAATCCGAACTAGTGGATAGAACTCCCAAACAGAAAAACAAGCAAACTAGTGTGACGTCACACGTCACCGCGTCGCTGTCTGCGCAGCTCCCCCCTCCCCGGGAGGGGGAAGGTGGAGCCCCAGACCTCCCACGCCGGCTATCCACCCATCAGTTCTGAGGCTGGATGTCAAGACACGCGAAAAACCGCCGACCGGAGGGAGGGAGGGTTGCCGGGGAGCCTCCGGGACTCACCCAGAAAATGGCGTTTCATTACATTCAACGCTGGTTTTCTGGGGGGAGCCCCGTCGGCTCCACGGAGCTAACTACCCACAGAGGAAGATCAAAGGGACGGAACCGGGAGGCGGACACCACCCAAACAACCAAAACGCTAAAACCAAAGGAGCAGGAAAACTCAGCGACCCGACCCCCAGAGGCAATGCCAAAAGGAAAAGAGCCGACGAAAAACAAACCGGAACCGAAGAGGCACTACCAACCGAGGAGAAGACAGAGCACGCTGACCAGATACCAGGATGGTGCAAGCGGCGCACGAACAGGCCGGAGGGGAAACGAAGCACAAGACAGCTTACTAAGCGGTGTAGAAGCAAGACCGAAAGCAAGCCAAAGCGGCTCCGCCAGCGCCGCACAAAAAGAGAGAGGCGACAGTATGTGGCACGACGACGGCCCCCAACCCCCACCAAAAACCAGGCCGACGCTAACAAGAGGAACCACCTATGAAGGTACAGGAAAAGGAAGGACCGCCAAAACACCCCATACTGCCGCCAAGAGAAACACGCAGGTGGGACACCGACCACCAGCCGGAGGCGAGACCACGAGGCAGACGGAAGCAGCCCCGACAAGGCCCCTCCGAGCCCAGGAAAAGGCGGAGCCGCAAGAAGATCTCGGGCGCGACCACCGAACTCAGGTGGTACAAGGAGATGGAACGTCTGCCGAACAGACAAATCCCAAAGCAAGCAAACCCGCCAGGAGAACAAATGACGGGTCCGACGCGAGACATCGCAAGACCCCAAAAAACCAAGTGGCAGGGCAAGCAAGGAAACCAAGAAGGCGGAAGGGTTGCCGCCAGAACCCTACCCGAACCAAGAGGTACGAGCAACAGCAACAGACCGAGACAAAGAAGCACACCACAGGACACAGGCCGAAAAAAGCCCAAGAAGCCAAGGAACACACGCAGAACACCCCTGTGGCAGAGGAGGAAAACAAGGGAACACACAAACAATGAAGTGGTGGAAACCGACCACGTCCCCCAACATAGCAGCAAGTGCAGGCAAAACTGACCAAAGGAGATGCCAGGAAAACGACTGGGGTGAGGCAGGACGAAAGAGCAGAAGCATAAAAACCCCAGGAGTAAGGACACGCCACTGCGAAACACGGTACTAATGCACACGCGCAGTAGTAGCAACATACAACCTGGTGGATAAAGACAGGCTGTTTAACACAAGGGGCACACGCACTAGGGGACGCAGGTGGAAACTGAATGCCCAAATGAGCCACAGAGATATTAGAAAGAACTTTTTTAGTGTCAGAGTGGTTGACAAATGGAATGCATTAGGAAGCGATGTGGTGGAGGCTGACTCCAAACACAGTTTCAAGTGTAGATATGATAGAGCCCAATAGGCTCAGGAAACTGTACACCTGTTATAAGATTGACGTTTGAGAGGCGGGACCAAAGAGCCAGAGCTCAACCCCCGCAAGCACAACTAGGGGAGTATACACCACCGCAACATGCCACAGGTAAAGAGCAACTCGCTCCGGCAAAGGCAGAGAACGGAGCAGATAGACCCCAGACAGGGCCCACGGAGACACGACAGAACCCAGCAGGCCCAGGAACCCGCCTACCAGGCGACCGACGGCGGAGAAACCCCGCTCAAAACCGGCTGGATGGGGAACCGGGAGCTCATGTACACCCAAGCCCGGCCGAGGCCAGGCTAGACCGGCCAAAGGGAGGCCCACCAGGAAGACGCATGGGGCGGCCTGCAGGCCCACAGACTCCCCACAACCAGGATGGGCCATAACTAAGTCGAAGGCAAGCTAGTGTGCCCCGGAAGTCCACAGACCGTACCATAGGGGCATAACTTGCAATCCCCTCACAGAGTTCAGTGGCATACCTATAATAGGTTAAGTAACAATTGCAATTACGAAACCATAAGATGCGTATTGTAACCTACTAAGTAGGTCAGGTAAGGTCGGTGTTTTCCACGAAGTCTTTTAACCCTTAAATGGCGCATAGCTATAT
>WNGS01007068.1:16961-30527 GCA_020271785.1 Procambarus virginalis
GGTGTAGTAGCATGGTGAAGTAGCCTGGTGTAGTGGTGTAGTAGCATGGTGAAGTAGCCTGGTGTAGTGGTGTAGTAGCATGGTGAAGTAGCCTGGTGTAGTGGTGTAGTAGCATGGTGAAGTAGCCTGGTGTAGTGGTGTAGTAGCATGGTGAAGTAGCCTGGTGTAGTGGTGTAGTAGCCTGATGAAGTGAGCTGGTGTAGTGGTGTAGTAGATGGTGAAGTAGCCTGGTGTAGTGGTGTAGTAGCATGGTGAAGTAGCCTGGTGTAGTGGTGTAGTAGCATGGTGAAGTAGCCTGGTGTAGTGGTGTAGTAGCATGGTGAAGTAGCCTGGTGTAGTTGTGTAGTAGCATGGTGAAGTAGCCTGGGTGTAGTGGTGTAGTAGCCTGGTGTAGTGGTGTAGTAGCATGGTGAAGTAGCCTGGTGTAGTGGTGTAGTAGCATGGTGAAGTAGCCTGGTGTAGTGGTGTAGTAGCATGGTGAAGTAGCCTGGTGTAGTGGTGTAGTAGCATGGTGAAGTAGCCTGGTGTAGTGGTGTAGTAGCATGGTGAAGTAGCCTGGTGTAGTGGTGTAGTAGCATGTGAAGTAGCCTGGTGTAGTGGTGTAGTAGCATGGTGAAGTAGCCTGGTGTAGTGGTGTAGTAGCATGGTGAAGTAGCCTGGTGTAGTGGTGTAGTAGCATGGTGAAGTAGCCTGGTGTAGTGGTGTAGTAGCATGGTGAAGTAGCCTGGTGTAGTGGTGTAGTAGCGTGGTGAAGTAGCCTGGTGTAGTGGTGTAGTAGCATGGTGAAGTAGCCTGGTGTAGTGGTGTAGTAGCATGGTGAAGTAGCCTGGTGTAGTGGTGTAGTAGCATGGTGAAGTAGCCTGGTGTAGTGGTGTAGTAGCATGGTGAAGTAGCCTGGTGTAGTGGTGTAGTAGCATGGTGAAGTAGCCTGGTGTAGTGGTGTAGTAGCGTGGTGAAGTAGCCTGGTGTAGTGGTGTAGTAGCATGGTGAAGTAGCCTGGTGTAGTGGTGTAGTAGCATGGTGAAGTAGCCTGGTGTAGTGGTGTAGTAGCATGGTGAAGTAGCCTGGTGTAGTGGTGTAGTAGCATGGTGAAGTAGCCTGGTGTAGTGGTGTAGTAGCATGGTGAAGTAGCCTGGTGTAGTGGTGTAGTAGCATGGTGAAGTAGCCTGGTGTAGTGGTGTAGTAGCATGGTGAAGTAGCCTGGTGTAGTGGTGTAGTAGCATGGTGAAGTAGCCTGGTGTAGTGGTGTAGTAGCATGGTGAAGTAGCCTGGTGTAGTGGTGTAGTAGCATGGTGAAGTAGCCTGGTGTAGTGGTGTAGTAGCATGGTGAAGTAGCCTGGTGTAGTGGTGTAGTAGCATGGTGAAGTAGCCTGGTGTAGTGGTGTAGTAGCCTGGTGTAGTGGTGTAGTAGCATGGTGAAGTAGCCTGGTGTAGTGGTGTAGTAGCATGGTGAAGTAGCCTGGTGTAGTGGTGTAGTAGCATGGTGAAGTAGCCTGGTGTAGTGGTGTAGTAGCGTGGTGAAGTAGCCTGGTGTAGTGGTGTAGTAGCATGGTGAAGTAGCCTGGTGTAGTGGTGTAGTAGCGTGGTGAAGTAGCCTGGTGTAGTGGTGTAGTAGCATGGTGAAGTAGCCTGGTGTAGTGGTGTAGTAGCATGGTGAAGTAGCCTGGTGTAGTGGTGTAGTAGCATGGTGAAGTAGCCTGGTGTAGTGGTGTAGTAGCATGGTGAAGTAGCCTGGTGTAGTGGTGTAGTAGCATGGTGAAGTAGCCTGGTGTAGTGGTGTAGTAGCATGGTGAAGTAGCCTGGTGTAGTGGTGTAGTAGCATGGTGAAGTAGCCTGGTGTAGTGGTGTAGTAGCATGGTGAAGTAGCCTGGTGTAGTAGGTGGTGAAGTAGCCTGGTGTAGTGGTGTAGTAGCATGGTGAAGTAGCCTGGTGTAGTGGTGTAGTAGCGTGGTGAAGTAGCCTGGTGTAGTGGTGTAGTAGCATGGTGAAGTAGCCTGGTGTAGTGGTGTAGTAGCATGGTGAAGTAGCCTGGTGTAGTGGTGTAGTAGCATGGTGAAGTAGCCTGGTGTAGTGGTGTAGTAGCATGGTGAAGTAGCCTGGTGTAGTGGTGTAGTAGCATGGTGAAGTAGCCTGGTGTAGTGGTGTAGTAGCATGGTGAAGTAGCCTGGTGTAGTGGTGTAGTAGCATGGTGAAGTAGCCTGGTGTAGTGGTGTAGTAGCATGGTGAAGTAGCCTGGTGTAGTGGTGTAGTAGCATGGTGAAGTAGCCTGGTGTAGTGGTGTAGTAGCATGGTGAAGTAGCCTGGTGTAGTGGTGTAGTAGCATGGTGAAGTAGCCTGGTGTAGTGGTGTAGTAGCATGGTGAAGTAGCCTGGTGTAGTGGTGTAGTAGCATGGTGAAGTAGCCTGGTGTAGTGGTGTAGTAGCATGGTGAAGTAGCCTGGTGTAGTGGTGTAGTAGCATGGTGAAGTAGCCTGGTGTAGTGGTGTAGTAGCATGGTGAAGTAGCCTGGTGTAGTGGTGTAGTAGCGGTGAAGTAGCCTGGTGTAGTGGTGTAGTAGCATGGTGAAGTAGCCTGGTGTAGTGGTGTAGTAGCATGGTGAAGTAGCCTGGTGTAGTGGTGTAGTAGCATGGTGAAGTAGCCTGGTGTAGTGGTGTAGTAGCATGGTGAAGTAGCCTGGTGTAGTGGTGTAGTAGCATGGTGAAGTAGCCTGGTGTAGTGGTGTAGTAGCATGGTGAAGTAGCCTGGTGTAGTGGTGTAGTAGCATGGTGAAGTAGCCTGGTGTAGTGGTGTAGTAGCATGGTGAAGTAGCCTGGTGTAGTGGTGTAGTAGCATGGTGAAGTAGCCTGGTGTAGTGGTGTAGTAGCATGGTGAAGTAGCCTGGTGTAGTGGTGTAGTAGCATGGTGAAGTAGCCTGGTGTAGTGGTGTAGTAGCATGGTGAAGTAGCCTGGTGTAGTGGTGTAGTAGCATGGTGAAGTAGCCTGGTGTAGTGGTGTAGTAGCGTGGTGAAGTAGCCTGGTGTAGTGGTGTAGTAGCATGGTGAAGTAGCCTGGTGTAGTGGTGTAGTAGCATGGTGAAGTAGCCTGGTGTAGTGGTGTAGTAGCATGGTGAAGTAGCCTGGTGTAGTGGTGTAGTAGCATGGTGAAGTAGCCTGGTGTAGTGGTGTAGTAGCATGGTGAAGTAGCCTGGTGTAGTGGTGTAGTAGCATGGTGAAGTAGCCTGGTGTAGTGGTGTAGTAGCATGGTGAAGTAGCCTGGTGTAGTGGTGTAGTAGCATGGTGAAGTAGCCTGGTGTAGTGGTGTAGTAGCATGGTGAAGTAGCCTGGTGTAGTGGTGTAGTAGCATGGTGAAGTAGCCTGGTGTAGTGGTGTAGTAGCATGGTGAAGTAGCCTGGTGTAGTGGTGTAGTAGCATGGTGAAGTAGCCTGGTGTAGTGGTGTAGTAGCCTGGTGTAGTGGTGTAGTAGCATGGTGAAGTAGCCTGGTGTAGTGGTGTAGTAGCATGGTGAAGTAGCCTGGTGTAGTGGTGTAGTAGCATGGTGAAGTAGCCTGGTGTAGTGGTGTAGTAGCATGGTGAAGTAGCCTGGTGTAGTGGTGTAGTAGCGTGGTGAAGTAGCCTGGTGTAGTGGTGTAGTAGCATGGTGAAGTAGCCTGGTGTAGTGGTGTAGTAGCATGGTGAAGTAGCCTGGTGTAGTGGTGTAGTAGCATGGTGAAGTAGCCTGGTGTAGTGGTGTAGTAGCATGGTGAAGTAGCCTGGTGTAGTGGTGTAGTAGCATGGTGAAGTAGCCTGGTGTAGTGGTGTAGTAGCATGGTGAAGTAGCCTGGTGTAGTGGTGTAGTAGCGTGGTGAAGTAGCCTGGTGTAGTGGTGTAGTAGCATGGTGAAGTAGCCTGGTGTAGTGGTGTAGTAGCATGGTGAAGTAGCCTGGTGTAGTGGTGTAGTAGCATGGTGAAGTAGCCTGGTGTAGTGGTGTAGTAGCATGGTGAAGTAGCCTGGTGTAGTGGTGTAGTAGCATGGTGAAGTAGCCTGGTGTAGTGGTGTAGTAGCATGGTGAAGTAGCCTGGTGTAGTGGTGTAGTAGCATGGTGAAGTAGCCTGGTGTAGTGGTGTAGTAGCATGGTGAAGTAGCCTGGTGTAGTGGTGTAGTAGCCTGGTGTAGTGGTGTAGTAGCATGGTGAAGTAGCCTGGTGTAGTGGTGTAGTAGCATGGTGAAGTAGCCTGGTGTAGTGGTGTAGTAGCATGGTGAAGTAGCCTGGTGTAGTGGTGTAGTAGCATGGTGAAGTAGCCTGGTGTAGTGGTGTAGTAGCATGGTGAAGTAGCCTGGTGTAGTGGTGTAGTAGCATGGTGAAGTAGCCTGGTGTAGTGGTGTAGTAGCATGGTGAAGTAGCCTGGTGTAGTGGTGTAGTAGCATGGTGAAGTAGCCTGGTGTAGTGGTGTAGTAGCATGGTGAAGTAGCCTGGTGTAGTGGTGTAGTAGCATGGTGAAGTAGCCTGGTGTAGTGGTGTAGTAGCCTGGTGTAGTGGTGTAGTAGCATGGTGAAGTAGCCTGGTGTAGTGGTGTAGTAGCGTGGTGAAGTAGCCTGGTGTAGTGGTGTAGTAGCATGGTGAAGTAGCCTGGTGTAGTGGTGTAGTAGCATGGTGAAGTAGCCTGGTGTAGTGGTGTGTAGCTGGTGTAGTGGTGTAGTAGCCTGGTGTAGTGGTGTAGTAGCATGGTGAAGTAGCCTGGTGTAGTGGTGTAGTAGCATGGTGAAGTAGCCTGGTGTAGTGGTGTAGTAGCATGGTGAAGTAGCCTGGTGTAGTGGTGTAGTAGTGGTGAAGTAGCCTGGTGTAGTGGTGTAGTAGCATGGTGAAGTAGCCTGGTGTAGTGGTGTAGTAGCCTGGTGTAGTGGTGTAGTAGCATGGTGAAGTAGCCTGGTGTAGTGGTGTAGTAGCGTGGTGAAGTAGCCTGGTGTAGTGGTGTAGTAGCATGGTGAAGTAGCCTGGTGTAGTGGTGTAGTAGCATGGTGAAGTAGCCTGGTGTAGTGGTGTAGTAGCATGGTGAAGTAGCCTGGTGTAGTGGTGTAGTAGCATGGTGAAGTAGCCTGGTGTAGTGGTGTAGTAGCATGGTGAAGTAGCCTGGTGTAGTGGTGTAGTAGCATGGTGAAGTAGCCTGGTGTAGTGGTGTAGTAGCATGGTGAAGTAGCCTGGTGTAGTGGTGTAGTAGCATGGTGAAGTAGCCTGGTGTAGTGGTGTGTAGTAAAGCCTGGTGTAGTGGTGTAGTAGCATGGTGAAGTAGCCTGGTGTAGTGGTGTAGTAGCATGGTGAAGTAGCCTGGTGTAGTGGTGTAGTAGCATGGTGAAGTAGCCTGGTGTAGTGGTGTAGTAGCATGGTGAAGTAGCCTGGTGTAGTGGTGTAGTAGCTGGTGTAGTGGTGATAGTAGCCTGGTGTAGTGGTGTAGTAGCATGGTGAAGTAGCCTGGTGTAGTGGTGTAGTAGCATGGTGAAGTAGCCTGGTGTAGTGGTGTAGTAGCATGGTGAAGTAGCCTGGTGTAGTGGTGTAGTAGCGTGGTGAAGTAGCCTGGTGTAGTGGTGTAGTAGCATGGTGAAGTAGCCTGGTGTAGTGGTGTAGTAGCGTGGTGAAGTAGCCTGGTGTAGTGGTGTAGTAGCGTGGTGAAGTAGCCTGGTGTAGTGGTGTAGTAGCATGGTGAAGTAGCCTGGTGTAGTGGTGTAGTAGCATGGTGAAGTAGCCTGGTGTAGTGGTGTAGTAGCATGGTGAAGTAGCCTGGTGTAGTGGTGTAGTAGCATGGTGAAGTAGCCTGGTGTAGTGGTGTAGTAGCATGGTGAAGTAGCCTGGTGTAGTGGTGTAGTAGCATGGTGAAGTAGCCTGGTGTAGTGGTGTAGTAGCATGGTGAAGTAGCCTGGTGTAGTGGTGTAGTAGCCTGGTGTAGTGGTGTAGTAGCATGGTGAAGTAGCCTGGTGTAGTGTGTAGTAGCGTGGTGAAGTAGCCTGGTGTAGTGGTGTAGTAGCGTGGTGAAGTAGCCTGGTGTAGTGGTGTAGTAGCATGGTGAAGTAGCCTGGTGTAGTGGTGTAGTAGCCTGGTGTAGTGTTGTAGTAGCCTGTGTAGTGGTGTAGTAGCATGGTGAAGTAGCCTGGTGTAGTGGTGTAGTAGCATGGTGAAGTAGCCTGGTGTAGTGGTGTAGTAGCATGGTGAAGTAGCCTGGTGTAGTGGTGTAGTAGCATGGTGAAGTAGCCTGGTGTAGTGGTGTAGTAGCATGGTGAAGTAGCCTGGTGTAGTGGTGTAGTAGCGTGGTGAAGTAGCCTGGTGTAGTGGTGTAGTAGCATGGTGAAGTAGCCTGGTGTAGTGGTGTAGTAGCATGGTGAAGTAGCCTGGTGTAGTGGTGTAGTAGCATGGTGAAGTAGCCTGGTGTAGTGGTGTAGTAGCATGGTGAAGTAGCCTGGTGTAGTGGTGTAGTAGCATGGTGAAGTAGCCTGGTGTAGTGGTGTAGTAGCATGGTGAAGTAGCCTGGTGTAGTGGTGTAGTAGCATGGTGAAGTAGCCTGGTGTAGTGGTGTAGTAGCATGGTGAAGTAGCCTGGTGTAGTGGTGTAGTAGCCTGGTGTAGTGGTGTAGTAGCATGGTGAAGTAGCCTGGTGTAGTGGTGTAGTAGCGTGGTGAAGTAGCCTGGTGTAGTGGTGTAGTAGCATGGTGAAGTAGCCTGGTGTAGTGGTGTAGTAGCATGGTGAAGTAGCCTGGTGTAGTGGTGTAGTAGCCTGGTGTAGTGGTGTAGCCTGGTGTAGTGGTGTAGTAGCATGGTGAAGTAGCCTGGTAGTGGTGTAGTAGCATGGTGAAGTAGCCTGGTGTAGTGGTGTAGTAGCATGGTGAAGTAGCCTGGTGTAGTGGTGTAGTAGCGTGGTGAAGTAGCCTGGTGTAGTGGTGTAGTAGCATGGTGAAGTAGCCTGGTGTAGTGGTGTAGTAGCCTGGTGTAGTGGTGTAGTAGCATGGTGAAGTAGCCTGGTGTAGTGGTGTAGTAGCATGGTGAAGTAGCCTGGTGTAGTGTGTAGTAGCATGGTGAAGTAGCCTGGTGTAGTGGTGTAGTAGCATGGTGAAGTAGCCTGGTGTAGTGGTGTAGTAGCATGGTGAAGTAGCCTGGTGTAGTGGTGTAGTAGCATGGTGAAGTAGCCTGGTGTAGTGGTGTAGTAGCATGGTGAAGTAGCCTGGTGTAGTGGTGTAGTAGCATGGTGAAGTAGCCTGGTGTAGTGGTGTAGTAGCATGGTGAAGTAGCCTGGTGTAGTGGTGTAGTAGCATGGTGAAGTAGCCTGGTGTAGTGTTGTAGTAAAGCCTGGTGTAGTGGTGTAGTAGCATGGTGAAGTAGCCTGGTGTAGTGGTGTAGTAGCATGGTGAAGTAGCCTGGTGTAGTGGTGTAGTAGCGTGGTGAAGTAGCCTGGTGTAGTGGTGTAGTAGCATGGTGAAGTAGCCTGGTGTAGTGGTGTAGTGGTGATGGTGTAGTAGCCTGGTGTAGTGGTGTAGTAGCATGGTGAAGTAGCCTGGTGTAGTGGTGTAGTAGCATGGTGAAGTAGCCTGGTGTAGTGGTGTAGTAGCATGGTGAAGTAGCCTGGTGTAGTGGTGTAGTAGCATGGTGAAGTAGTAGCCTGGTGTAGTGGTGTAGTAGCATGGTGAAGTAGCCTGGTGTAGTGGTGTAGTAGCATGGTGAAGTAGCCTGGTGTAGTGGTGTAGTAGCATGGTGAAGTAGCCTGGTGTAGTGGTGTAGTAGCATGGTGAAGTAGCCTGGTGTAGTGGTGTAGTAGCATGGTGAAGTAGCCTGGTGTAGTGGTGTAGTAGCTGGTGAAGTAGCCTGGTGTAGTGGTGTAGTAGCATGGTGAAGTAGCCTGGTGTAGTGGTGTAGTAGCCTGGTGTAGTGGTGTAGTAGCATGGTGAAGTAGCCTGGTGTGTGTGTGTAGTAGCGTGGTGAAGTAGCCTGGTGTAGTGTGTAGTAGCATGGTGAAGTAGCCTGGTGTAGTGGTGTAGTAGCCTGGTGTAGTGGTGTAGGGGGTAAGCCTGGTGTAGTGGTGTAGTAGCATGGTGAAGTAGCCTGGTGTAGTGGTGTAGTAGCATGGTGAAGTAGCCTGGTGTAGTGGTGTAGTAGCATGGTGAAGTAGCCTGGTGTAGTGGTGTAGTAGCGTGGTGAAGTAGCCTGGTGTAGTGGTGTAGTAGCATGGTGAAGTAGCCTGGTGTAGTGGTGTAGTAGCCTGGTGTAGTGGTGTAGTAGCATGGTGAAGTAGCCTGGTGTAGTGGTGTAGTAGCGTGGTGAAGTAGCCTGGTGTAGTGGTGTAGTAGCATGGTGAAGTAGCCTGGTGTAGTGGTGTAGTAGCATGGTGAAGTAGCCTGGTGTAGTGGTGTAGTAGCATGGTGAAGTAGCCTGGTGTAGTGGTGTAGTAGCATGGTGAAGTAGCCTGGTGTAGTGGTGTAGTAGCATGGTGAAGTAGCCTGGTGTAGTGGTGTAGTAGCATGGTGAAGTAGCCTGGTGTAGTGGTGTAGTAGCTGGTGAAGTAGCCTGGTGTAGTGGTGTAGTAGCATGGTGAAGTAGCCTGGTGTAGTGGTGTAGTAGCCTGGTGTAGTGGTGTAGTAGCATGGTGAAGTAGCCTGGTGTAGTGGTGTAGTAGCATGGTGAAGTAGCCTGGTGTA
Organism: Procambarus virginalis; assembly: GCA_020271785.1. Classification (NCBI taxonomy): domain Eukaryota; kingdom Metazoa; phylum Arthropoda; class Malacostraca; order Decapoda; family Cambaridae; genus Procambarus; species Procambarus virginalis. The sequence goes on from WNGS01007068.1 coordinate 25,612, forward strand.
GTGGTGTAGTAGCGTGGTGAAGTAGCCTGGTGTAGTGGTGTAGTAGCATGGTGAAGTAGCCTGGTGTAGTGGTGTAGTAGCCTGGTGTAGTGGTGTGTAGCTGGTGTAGTGGTGTAGTAGCATGGTGTAGTAGCCTGGTGTAGTGGTGTAGTAGCATGGTGAAGTAGCCTGGTGTAGTGGTGTAGTAGCGTGGTGAAGTAGCCTGGTGTAGTGGTGTAGTAGCATGGTGAAGTAGCCTGGTGTAGTGGTGTAGTAGCATGGTGAAGTAGCCTGGTGTAGTGGTGTAGTAGCATGGTGAAGTAGCCTGGTGTAGTGGTGTAGTAGCATGGTGAAGTAGCCTGGTGTAGTGGTGTAGTAGCATGGTGAAGTAGCCTGGTGTAGTGGTGTAGTAGCATGGTGAAGTAGCCTGGTGTAGTGGTGTAGTAGCATGGTGAAGTAGCCTGGTGTAGTGGTGTAGTAGCATGGTGAAGTAGCCTGGTGTAGTGGTGTAGTAGCCTGGTGTAGTGGTGTAGTAGCATGGTGAAGTAGCCTGGTGTAGTGGTGTAGTAGCATGGTGAAGTAGCCTGGTGTAGTGGTGTAGTAGCATGGTGAAGTAGCCTGGTGTAGTGGTGTAGTAGCATGGTGAAGTAGCCTGGTGTAGTGGTGTAGTAGCTGTGTAGTGGTGTAGTAGCCTGGTGTAGTGGTGTAGTAGCATGGTGAAGTAGCCTGGTGTAGTGGTGTAGTAGCATGGTGAAGTAGCCTGGTGTAGTGGTGTAGTAGCATGGTGAAGTAGCCTGGTGTAGTGGTGTAGTAGCGTGGTGAAGTAGCCTGGTGTAGTGGTGTAGTAGCATGGTGAAGTAGCCTGGTGTAGTGGTGTAGTAGCGTGGTGAAGTAGCCTGGTGTAGTGGTGTAGTAGCATGGTGAAGTAGCCTGGTGTAGTGGTGTAGTAGCATGGTGAAGTAGCCTGGTGTAGTGGTGTAGTAGCATGGTGAAGTAGCCTGGTGTAGTGGTGTAGTAGCATGGTGAAGTAGCCTGGTGTAGTGGTGTAGTAGCATGGTGAAGTAGCCTGGTGTAGTGGTGTAGTAGCCTGGGTAGTGTGTGTAGTAGCATGGTGAAGTAGCCTGGTGTAGTGGTGTAGTAGCGTGGTGAAGTAGCCTGGTGTAGTGGTGTAGTAGCATGGTGAAGTAGCCTGGTGTAGTGGTGTAGTAGCATGGTGAAGTAGCCTGGTGTAGTGGTGTAGTAGCCTGGTGTAGTGGTGTAGTAGCATGGTGAAGTAGCCTGGTGTAGTGGTGTAGTAGCATGGTGAAGTAGCCTGGTGTAGTGGTGTAGTAGCATGGTGAAGTAGCCTGGTGTAGTGGTGTAGTAGCGTGGTGAAGTAGCCTGGTGTAGTGGTGTAGTAGCATGGTGAAGTAGCCTGGTGTAGTGGTGTAGTAGCGTGGTGAAGTAGCCTGGTGTAGTGGTGTAGTAGCGTGGTGAAGTAGCCTGGTGTAGTGGTGTAGTAGCATGGTGAAGTAGCCTGGTGTAGTGGTGTAGTAGCATGGTGAAGTAGCCTGGTGTAGTGGTGTAGTAGCGTGGTGAAGTAGCCTGGTGTAGTGGTGTAGTAGCATGGTGAAGTAGCCTGGTGTAGTGGTGTAGTAGCATGGTGAAGTAGCCTGGTGTAGTGGTGTAGTAGCATGGTGAAGTAGCCTGGTGTAGTGGTGTAGTAGCATGGTGAAGTAGCCTGGTGTAGTGGTGTAGTAGCATGGTGAAGTAGCCTGGTGTAGTGGTGTAGTAGCATGGTGAAGTAGCCTGGTGTAGTGGTGTAGTAGCATGGTGAAGTAGCCTGGTGTAGTGGTGTAGTAGCATGGTGAAGTAGCCTGGTGTAGTGGTGTAGTAGCCTGGTGTAGTGGTGTAGTAGCATGGTGAAGTAGCCTGGTGTAGTGGTGTAGTAGCGTGGTGAAGTAGCCTGGTGTAGTGGTGTAGTAGCGTGGTGAAGTAGCCTGGTGTAGTGGTGTAGTAGCATGGTGAAGTAGCCTGGTGTAGTGGTGTAGTAGCCTGGTGTAGTGGTGTAGTAGCATGGTGAAGTAGCCTGGTGTAGTGGTGTAGTAGCATGGTGAAGTAGCCTGGTGTAGTGGTGTAGTAGCATGGTGAAGTAGCCTGGTGTAGTGGTGTAGTAGCCTGGTGTAGTGGTGTAGTAGCGTGGTGAAGTAGCCTGGTGTAGTGGTGTAGTAGCCTGGTGTAGTGGTGTAGTAGCCTGGTGAAGTAGCCTGGTGTAGTGGTGTAGTAGCCTGGTGTAGTGGTGTAGTAGCATGGTGAAGTAGCCTGGTGTAGTGGTGTAGTAGCATGGTGAAGTAGCCTGGTGTAGTGGTGTAGTAGCATGGTGAAGTAGCCTGGTGTAGTGGTGTAGTAGCATGGTGAAGTAGCCTGGTGTAGTGGTGTAGTAGCATGGTGAAGTAGCCTGGTGTAGTGGTGTAGTAGCCTGGTGTAGTGGTGTAGTAGCGTGGTGAAGTAGCCTGGTGTAGTGGTGTAGTAGCCTGGTGTAGTGGTGTAGTAGCATGGTGAAGTAGCCTGGTGTAGTGGTGTAGTAGCATGGTGTAGTGGTGTAGTAGCATGGTGAAGTAGCCTGGTGTAGTGGTGTAGTAGCATGGTGAAGTAGCCTGGTGTAGTGGTGTAGTAGCATGGTGAAGTAGCCTGGTGTAGTGGTGTAGTAGCATGGTGAAGTAGCCTGGTGTAGTGGTGTAGTAGCATGGTGAAGTAGCCTGGTGTAGTGGTGTAGTAGCCTGGTGTAGTGGTGTAGTAGCATGGTGAAGTAGCCTGGTGTAGTGGTGTAGTAGCATGGTGAAGTAGCCTGGTGTAGTGGTGTAGTAGCATGGTGAAGTAGCCTGGTGTAGTGGTGTAGTAGCCTGGTGTAGTGGTGTAGTAGCATGGTGAAGTAGCCTGGTGTAGTGGTGTAGTAGCATGGTGAAGTAGCCTGGTGTAGTGGTGTAGTAGCATGGTGAAGTAGCCTGGTGTAGTGGTGTAGTAGCATGGTGAAGTAGCCTGGTGTAGTGGTGTAGTAGCATGGTGAAGTAGCCTGGTGTAGTGGTGTAGTAGCATGGTGAAGTAGCCTGGTGTAGTGGTGTAGTAGCATGGTGAAGTAGCCTGGTGTAGTGGTGTAGTAGCCTGGTGTAGTGGTGTAGTAGCGTGGTGAAGTAGCCTGGTGTAGTGGTGTAGTAGCATGGTGAAGTAGCCTGGTGTAGTGGGTGTAGTAGTGGTGAAGTAGCCTGGTGTAGTGGTGTAGTAGCGTGGTGAAGTAGCCTGGTGTAGTGGTGTAGTAGCATGGTGAAGTAGCCTGGTGTAGTGGTGTAGTAGCATGGTGAAGTAGCCTGGTGTAGTGGTGTAGTAGCGTGGTGAAGTAGCCTGGTGTAGTGGTGTAGTAGCATGGTGAAGTAGCCTGGTGTGTAGTGGTGTAGTGGTGAAGTAGCCTGGTGTAGTGGTGTAGTAGCATGGTGAAGTAGCCTGGTGTAGTGGTGTAGTAGCATGGTGAAGTAGCCTGGTGTAGTGGTGTAGTAGCATGGTGAAGTAGCCTGGTGTAGTGGTGTAGTAGCATGGTGAAGTAGCCTGGTGTAGTGGTGTAGTAGCGTGTGAAGTAGCCTGGTGTAGTGGTGTAGTAGCATGGTGAAGTAGCCTGGTGTAGTGGTGTAGTAGCATGGTGAAGTAGCCTGGTGTAGTGGTGTAGTAGCATGGTGAAGTAGCCTGGTGTAGTGGTGTAGTAGCATGGTGAAGTAGCCTGGTGTAGTGGTGTAGTAGCATGGTGAAGTAGCCTGGTGTAGTGGTGTAGTAGCATGGTGAAGTAGCCTGGTGTAGTGGTGTAGTAGCATGGTGAAGTAGCCTGGTGTAGTGGTGTAGTAGCATGGTGAAGTAGCCTGGTGTAGTGGTGTAGTAGCGTGGTGAAGTAGCCTGGTGTAGTGGTGTAGTAGCCTGGTGTAGTGGTGTAGTAGCATGGTGAAGTAGCCTGGTGTAGTGGTGTAGTAGCATGGTGAAGTAGCCTGGTGTAGTGGTGTAGTAGCATGGTGAAGTAGCCTGGTGTAGTGGTGTAGTAGCATGGTGAAGTAGCCTGGTGTAGTGGTGTAGTAGCGTGGTGAAGTAGCCTGGTGTAGTGGTGTAGTAGCCTGGTGTAGTGGTGTAGTAGCATGGTGAAGTAGCCTGGTGTAGTGGTGTAGTAGCATGGTGAAGTAGCCTGGTGTAGTGGTGTAGTAGCATGGTGAAGTAGCCTGGTGTAGTGGTGTAGTAGCATGGTGAAGTAGCCTGGTGTAGTGGTGTAGTAGCATGGTGTAGTGGTGTAGTAGCATGGTGAAGTAGCCTGGTGTAGTAGCATGGTGAAGTAGCCTGGTGTAGTGGTGTAGTAGCATGGTGAAGTAGCCTGGTGTAGTGGTGTAGTAGCATGGTGAAGTAGCCTGGTGTAGTGGTGTAGTAGCATGGTGAAGTAGCCTGGTGTAGTGGTGTAGTAGCATGGTGAAGTAGCCTGGTGTAGTGGTGTAGTAGCATGGTGAAGTAGCCTGGTGTAGTGGTGTAGTAGCGTGGTGAAGTAGCCTGGTGTAGTGGTGTAGTAGCCTGGTGTAGTGGTGTAGTAGCCTGGTGTAGTGGTGTAGTAGCATGGTGAAGTAGCCTGGTGTAGTGGTGTAGTAGCGTGGTGAAGTAGCCTGGTGTAGTGGTGTAGTAGCATGGTGAAGTAGCCTGGTGTAGTAGCATGGTGAAGTAGCCTGGTGTAGTGGTGTAGTAGCATGGTGAAGTAGCCTGGTGTAGTAGCATGGTGAAGTAGCCTGGTGTAGTGGTGTAGTAGCATGGTGAAGTAGCCTGGTGTAGTGGTGTAGTAGCATGGTGAAGTAGCCTGGTGTAGTGGTGTAGTAGCATGGTGAAGTAGCCTGGTGTAGTGGTGTAGTAGCATGGTGAAGTAGCCTGGTGTAGTGGTGTAGTAG
>WNGS01007068.1:62224-126819 GCA_020271785.1 Procambarus virginalis
TGGTGTAGTAGCATGGTGAAGTAGCCTGGTGTAGTGGTGTAGTAGCATGTTGAAGTAGCCTGGTGTAGTGGTGTAGTAGCGTGGTGAAGTAGCCTGGTGTAGTGGTGTAGTAGCATGGTGAAGTAGCCTGGTGTAGTGGTGTAGTAGCATGGTGAAGTAGCCTGGTGTAGTGGTGTAGTAGCCTGGTGTAGGGGTAGTGTGGTGAAGTAGCCTGGTGTAGTGGTGTAGTAGCGTGGTGAAGTAGCCTGGTGTAGTGGTGTAGTAGCATGGTGAAGTAGCCTGGTGTAGTGGTGTAGTAGCATGGTGAAGTAGCCTGGTGTAGTGGTGTAGTAGCATGGTGAAGTAGCCTGGTGTAGTGGTGTAGTAGCATGGTGAAGTAGCCTGGTGTAGTGGTGTAGTAGCATGGTGAAGTAGCCTGGTGTAGTGGTGTAGTAGCATGGTGAAGTAGCCTGGTGTAGTGGTGTAGTAGCATGGTGAAGTAGCCTGGTGTAGTAGTTGTGGTGTAGTAGGTGGTGAAGTAGCCTGGTGTAGTGGTTGTGTAGCCTGGTGTAGTGGTGTAGTAGCATGGTGAAGTAGCCTGGTGTAGTGGTGTAGTAGCGTGGTGAAGTAGCCTGGTGTAGTGGTGTAGTAGCATGGTGAAGTAGCCTGGTGTAGTGGTGTAGTAGCATGGTGAAGTAGCCTGGTGTAGTGGTGTAGTAGCGTGGTGAAGTAGCCTGGTGTAGTGGTGTAGTAGCATGGTGAAGTAGCCTGGTGTAGTGGTGTAGTAGCATGGTGAAGTAGCCTGGTGTAGTGGTGTAGTAGCATGGTGAAGTAGCCTGGTGTAGTGGTGTAGTAGCATGGTGAAGTAGCCTGGTGTAGTGGTGTAGTAGCATGGTGAAGTAGCCTGGTGTAGTGGTGTAGTAGCGTGGTGAAGTAGCCTGGTGTAGTGGTGTAGTAGCCTGGTGTAGTGGTGTAGTAGCATGGTGAAGTAGCCTGGTGTAGTGGTGTAGTAGCGTGGTGAAGTAGCCTGGTGTAGTGGTGTAGTAGCATGGTGAAGTAGCCTGGTGTAGTGGTGTAGTAGCATGGTGAAGTAGCCTGGTGTAGTGGTGTAGTAGCGTGGTGAAGTAGCCTGGTGTAGTGGTGTAGTAGCCTGGTGTAGTGGTGTAGTAGCATGGTGAAGTAGCCTGGTGTAGTGGTGTAGTAGCGTGGTGAAGTAGCCTGGTGTAGTGGTGTAGTAGCCTGGTGTAGTGGTGTAGTAGCATGGTGAAGTAGCCTGGTGTAGTGGTGTAGTAGCATGGTGAAGTAGCCTGGTGTAGTGGTGTAGTAGCATGGTGAAGTAGCCTGGTGTAGTGGTGTAGTAGCCTGGTGTAGTGGTGTAGTAGCATGGTGAAGTAGCCTGGTGTAGTGGTGTAGTAGCGTGGTGAAGTAGCCTGGTGTAGTGGTGTAGTAGCATGGTGAAGTAGCCTGGTGTAGTGGTGTAGTAGCATGGTGAAGTAGCCTGGTGTAGTGGTGTAGTAGCATGGTGAAGTAGCCTGGTGTAGTGGTGTAGTAGCATGGTGAAGTAGCCTGGTGTAGTGGTGTAGTAGCATGGTGAAGTAGCCTGGTGTAGTGGTGTAGTAGCATGGTGAAGTAGCCTGGTGTAGTGGTGTAGTAGCATGGTGAAGTAGCCTGGTGTAGTGGTGTAGTAGCATGGTGAAGTAGCCTGGTGTAGTGGTGTAGTAGCATGGTGAAGTAGCCTGGTGTAGTGGTGTAGTAGCATGGTGAAGTAGCCTGGTGTAGTGGTGTAGTAGCATGGTGAAGTAGCCTGGTGTAGTGGTGTAGTAGCATGGTGAAGTAGCCTGGTGTAGTGGTGTAGTAGCATGGTGAAGTAGCCTGGTGTAGTGGTGTAGTAGCATGGTGAAGTAGCCTGGTGTAGTGGTGTAGTAGCATGGTGAAGTAGCCTGGTGTAGTGGTGTAGTAGCATGGTGAAGTAGCCTGGTGTAGTGGTGTAGTAGCATGGTGAAGTAGCCTGGTGTAGTGGTGAAGTAGCCTGGTGTAGTGGTGTAGTAGCATGGTGAAGTAGCCTGGTGTAGTGGTGTAGTAGCATGGTGAAGTAGCCTGGTGTAGTGGTGTAGTAGCATGGTGAAGTAGCCTGGTGTAGTGGTGTAGTAGCGTGGTGAAGTAGCCTGGTGTAGTGGTGTAGTAGCATGGTGAAGTAGCCTGGTGTAGTGGTGTAGTAGCATGGTGAAGTAGCCTGGTGTAGTGGTGTAGTAGCATGGTGAAGTAGCCTGGTGTAGTGGTGTAGTAGCATGGTGAAGTAGCCTGGTGTAGTGGTGTAGTAGCATGGTGAAGTAGCCTGGTGTAGTGGTGTAGTAGCATGGTGAAGTAGCCTGGTGTAGTGGTGTAGTAGCTGGTGAAGTAGCCTGGTGTATGGTGAAGTAGCCTGGTGTAGTGGTGTAGTAGCATGGTGAAGTAGCCTGGTGTAGTGGTGTAGTAGCATGGTGAAGTAGCCTGGTGTAGTGGTGTAGTAGCATGGTGAAGTAGCCTGGTGTAGTGGTGTAGTAGCGTGGTGAAGTAGCCTGGTGTAGTGGTGTAGTAGCATGGTGAAGGTGTAGTGGTGTAGTAGCATGGTGAAGTAGCCTGGTGTAGTGGTGTAGTAGCCTGGTGAAGTAGGTGTGTAGTGGTGAAGTAGCCTGGTGTAGTGGTGTAGTAGCATGGTGAAGTAGCCTGGTGTAGTGGTGTAGTAGCATGGTGAAGTAGCCTGGTGTAGTGGTGTAGTAGCATGGTGAAGTAGCCTGGTGTAGTGGTGTAGTAGCCTGGTGTAGTGGTGTAGTAGCATGGTGAAGTAGCCTGGTGTAGTGGTGTAGTAGCATGGTGAAGTAGCCTGGTGTAGTGGTGTAGTAGCATGGTGAAGTAGCCTGGTGTAGTGGTGTAGTAGCATGGTGAAGTAGCCTGGTGTAGTGGTGTAGTAGCATGGTGAAGTAGCCTGGTGTAGTGGTGTAGTAGCATGGTGAAGTAGCCTGGTGTAGTGGTGTAGTAGCATGGTGAAGTAGCCTGGTGTAGTGGTGTAGTAGCATGGTGAAGTAGCCTGGTGTAGTGGTGTAGTAGCATGGTGAAGTAGCCTGGTGTAGTGGTGTAGTAGCATGGTGAAGTAGCCTGGTGTAGTGGGTAGTAGCCTGGTGTAGTGGTGTAGTAGCATGGTGAAGTAGCCTGGTGTAGTGGTGTAGTAGCATGGTGAAGTAGCCTGGTGTAGTGGTGTAGTAGCATGGTGAAGTAGCCTGGTGTAGTGGTGTAGTAGCATGGTGAAGTAGCCTGGTGTAGTGGTGTAGTAGCATGGTGAAGTAGCCTGGTGTAGTGGTGTAGTAGCATGGTGAAGTAGCCTGGTGTAGTGGTGTAGTAGCATGGTGAAGTAGCCTGGTGTAGTGGTGTAGTAGCATGGTGAAGTAGCCTGGTGTAGTGGTGTAGTAGCATGGTGAAGTAGCCTGGTGTAGTGGTGTAGTAGCATGGTGAAGTAGCCTGGTGTAGTGGTGTAGTAGCATGGTGAAGTAGCCTGGTGTAGTGGTGTAGTAGCATGGTGAAGTAGCCTGGTGTAGTGGTGTAGTAGCATGGTGAAGTAGCCTGGTGTAGTGGTGTAGTAGCATGGTGAAGTAGCCTGGTGTAGTGGTGTAGTAGCATGGTGAAGTAGCCTGGTGTAGTGGTGTAGTAGCATGGTGAAGTAGCCTGGTGTAGTGGTGTAGTAGCATGGTGAAGTAGCCTGGTGTAGTGGTGTAGTAGCATGGTGAAGTAGCCTGGTGTAGTGGTGTAGTAGCATGGTGAAGTAGCCTGGTGTAGTGGTGTAGTAGCATGGTGAAGTAGCCTGGTGTAGTGGTGTAGTAGCATGGTGAAGTAGCCTGGTGTAGTGGTGTAGTAGCATGGTGAAGTAGCCTGGTGTAGTGGTGTAGTAGCGTGGTGAAGTAGCCTGGTGTAGTGGTGTAGTAGCCTGGTGTAGTGGTGTAGTAGCATGGTGAAGTAGCCTGGTGTAGTGGTGTAGTAGCATGGTGAAGTAGCCTGGTGTAGTGGTGTAGTAGCGTGGTGAAGTAGCCTGGTGTAGTGGTGTAGTAGCATGGTGAAGTAGCCTGGTGTAGTGGTGTAGTAGCATGGTGAAGTAGCCTGGTGTAGTGGTGTAGTAGCATGGTGAAGTAGCCTGGTGTAGTGGTGTAGTAGCATGGTGAAGTAGCCTGGTGTAGTGGTGTAGTAGCTGGTGAAGTGGTGTAGTGGGTAGTAGCCTGGTGTAGTGGTGTAGTAGCATGGTGAAGTAGCCTGGTGTAGTGGTGTAGTAGCATGGTGAAGTAGCCTGGTGTAGTGGTGTAGTAGCATGGTGAAGTAGCCTGGTGTAGTGGTGTAGTAGCATGGTGAAGTAGCCTGGTGTAGTGGTGTAGTAGCCTGGTGAAGTAGCCTGGTGTAGTGGTGTAGTAGCATGGTGAAGTAGCCTGGTGTAGTGGTGTAGTAGCATGGTGAAGTAGCCTGGTGTAGTGGTGTAGTAGCATGGTGAAGTAGCCTGGTGTAGTGGTGTAGTAGCTGGTGTAGTGGTGTAGTAGCATGGTGAAGTAGCTGGTGTAGTGGTGTAGTAGCCTGGTGAAGTAGCCTGGTAGTAGTAGTGGTGAAGTAGCCTGGTGTAGTGGTGTAGTAGCATGGTGAAGTAGCCTGGTGTAGTGGTGTAGTAGCATGGTGAAGTAGCCTGGTGTAGTGGTGTAGTAGCATGGTGAAGTAGCCTGGTGTAGTGGTGTAGTAGCATGGTAGTAGCCTGGTGTAGTGGTGTAGTAGCATGGTGAAGTAGCCTGGTGTAGTGGTGTAGTAGCGTGGTGAAGTAGCCTGGTGTAGTGGTGTAGTAGCATGGTGAAGTAGCCTGGTGTAGTGGTGTAGTAGCATGGTGAAGTCTGGTGTAGTGGTGTAGTAGCATGGTGAAGTAGCCTGGTGTAGTGGTGTAGTAGCATGGTGAAGTAGCCTGGTGTAGTGGTGTAGTAGCATGGTGAAGTAGCCTGGTGTAGTGGTGTAGTAGCATGGTGAAGTAGCCTGGTGTAGTGGTGTAGTAGCATGGTGAAGTAGCTGGTGTAGTGGTGTAGTAGCTGGTGAAGTAGCTGTGTAGTGTGTAGTAGCCTGGTGTAGTGGTGTAGTAGCATGGTGAAGTAGCTGGTGTAGTGGTGTAGTAGCATGGTGAAGTAGCCTGGTGTAGTGGTGTAGTAGCATGGTGAAGTAGCCTGGTGTAGTGGTGTAGTAGCATGGTGAAGTAGCCTGGTGTAGTGGTGTAGTAGCATGGTGAAGTAGCCTGGTGTAGTGGTGTAGTAGCGTGGTGAAGTAGCCTGGTGTAGTGGTGTAGTAGCATGGTGAAGTAGCCTGGTGTAGTGGTGTAGTAGCGTGGTGAAGTAGCCTGGTGTAGTGGTGTAGTAGCATGGTGAAGTAGCCTGGTGTAGTGGTGTAGTAGCATGGTGAAGTAGCCTGGTGTAGTGGTGTAGTAGCATGGTGAAGTAGCCTGGTGTAGTGGTGTAGTAGCGTGGTGAAGTAGCCTGGTGTAGTGGTGTAGTAGCATGGTGAAGTAGCCTGGTGTAGTGGTGTAGTAGCATGGTGAAGTAGCCTGGTGTAGTGGTGTAGTAGCATGGTGAAGTAGCCTGGTGTAGTGGTGTAGTAGCATGGTGAAGTAGCCTGGTGTAGTGGTGTAGTAGCATGGTGAAGTAGCCTGGTGTAGTGGTGTAGTAGCATGGTGAAGTAGCCTGGTGTAGTGGTGTAGTAGCATGGTGAAGTAGCTGGTGTAGTGGTGTAGTAGCGTGGTGAAGTAGCCTGGTGTAGTGGTGTGTAGCCTGGTGTAGTGGTGTAGTAGCATGGTGAAGTAGCCTGGTGTAGTGGTGTAGTAGCGTGGTGAAGTAGCCTGGTGTAGTGGTGTAGTAGCATGGTGAAGTAGCCTGGTGTAGTGGTGTAGTAGCATGGTGAAGTAGCCTGGTGTAGTGGTGTAGTAGCGTGGTGAAGTAGCCTGGTGTAGTGGTGTAGTAGCATGGTGAAGTAGCCTGGTGTAGTGGTGTAGTAGCATGGTGAAGTAGCCTGGTGTAGTGGTGTAGTAGCATGGTGAAGTAGCCTGGTGTAGTGGTGTAGTAGCATGGTGAAGTAGCCTGGTGTAGTGGTGTAGTAGCATGGTGAAGTAGCCTGGTGTAGTGGTGTAGTAGCATGGTGAAGTAGCCGGTGTAGTGGTGTAGTAGCCTGGTGTAGTGGTGTAGTAGCATGGTGAAGTAGCTGGTGTAGTGGTGTAGTAGCATGGTGAAGTAGCCTGGTGTAGTGGTGTAGTAGCATGGTGAAGTAGCCTGGTGTAGTGGTGTAGTAGCATGGTGAAGTAGCCTGGTGTAGTGGTGTAGTAGCGTGGTGAAGTAGCTGGTGTAGTGGGTAGTAGCCTGGTGTAGTGGTGTAGTAGCATGGTGAAGTAGCCTGGTGTAGTGGTGTAGTAGCATGGTGAAGTAGCCTGGTGTAGTGGTGTAGTAGCATGGTGAAGTAGCCTGGTGTAGTGGTGTAGTAGCATGGTGAAGTAGCCTGGTGTAGTGGTGTAGTAGCATGGTGAAGTAGCCTGGTGTAGTGGTGTAGTAGCGTGGTGAAGTAGCTGGTGTAGTGGTGTAGTAGCTGGTGTAGTGGTGTAGTAGCATGGTGAAGTAGCCTGGTGTAGTGGTGTAGTAGCATGGTGAAGTAGCCTGGTGTAGTGGTGTAGTAGCATGGTGAAGTAGCTGGTGTAGTGGTGTAGTAGCATGGTGAAGTAGCCTGGTGTAGTGGTGTAGTAGCATGGTGAAGTAGCCTGGTGTAGTGGTGTAGTAGCATGGTGAAGTAGCCTGGTGTAGGGTAGTAGCATGGTGAAGTAGCCTGGTGTAGTGGTGTAGTAGCATGGTGAAGTAGCCTGGTGTAGTGGTGTAGTAGCATGGTGAAGTAGCCTGGTGTAGTGGTGTAGTAGCATGGTGAAGTAGCTGGTGTAGCGTGGTGTAGTAGCCTGGTGTAGTGGTGTAGTAGCATGGTGAAGTAGCCTGGTGTAGTGGTGTAGTAGCATGGTGAAGTAGCCTGGTGTAGTGGTGTAGTAGCATGGTGAAGTAGCCTGTGTAGTGGTGTAGTAGCATGGTGAAGTAGCCTGGTGTAGTGGTGTAGTAGCATGGTGAAGTAGCCTGGTGTAGTGGTGTAGTAGCATGGTGAAGTAGCCTGGTGTAGTGGTGTAGTAGCGTGGTGAAGTAGCCTGGTGTAGTGGTGTAGTAGCCTGGTGTAGTGGTGTAGTAGCATGGTGAAGTAGCTGGTGTAGTGGTGTAGTAGCATGGTGAAGTAGCCTGGTGTAGTGGTGTAGTAGCATGGTGAAGTAGCCTGGTGTAGTGTGTAGTAGCATGGTGAAGTAGCCTGGTGTAGTGGTGTAGTAGCATGGTGAAGTAGCCTGGTGTAGTGGTGTAGTAGCATGGTGAAGTAGCCTGGTGTAGTGGTGTAGTAGCATGGTGAAGTAGCCTGGTGTAGTGGTGTAGTAGCATGGTGAAGTAGCCTGGTGTAGTGGTGTAGTAGCATGGTGAAGTAGCTGGTGTAGTGGTGTAGTAGCATGGTGAAGTAGCCTGGTGTAGTGTGTAGTAGCATGGTGAAGTAGCCTGGTGTAGTGGTGTAGTAGCGTGGTGAAGTAGCCTGGTGTAGTGGTGTAGTAGCATGGTGAAGTAGCCTGGTGTAGTGGTGTAGTAGCATGGTGAAGTAGCCTGGTGTAGTGGTGTAGTAGCATGGNTTTATGGTTTTAACCATTGCGTTTGCTAAGGGCTATTTGGCCATTGTCACCTATAGGCGCATAACAAAAAAAAAACAAAAAAAAATCTTCTAAACCTGTTAATTTGTGTTCTCTGATCACAGAAAAAAACAGTAAAAAAATTGTAAGTGGCATATTTTGCCCGCAATAGGGCGGGGGAATTCTTGCAAAAAAGAGGCGGTGACTCAAGGTCCGTCAGAGGTGGTCTGCTCAGCCCCAGCTGTCAGGCAGGAGTGGTCACAAAGATATAATTACCTAATTATTTCAATGTCTCTGATTGATTTTCTTCGTTTTTTGCTGTAATATTATTCAATAGTGTGCAGTGTGATATATTTATATAATAAAATGTGTGAATCATCGCTGTACTCAAAATTATAATGCGCATACCTGGTTACCTTCCTGATAACTGGTTGATGGGTTTTGGAGTTCTTCTACTCCCCAAGCCCGGCTCGTGGCCAGACTTGACTTATGAGAGTTTGGTCCACTAGGCTGTTGCTTGGAGCAGCCCGCAGGCCAACATACGCACCACAGCCCGGCTGGTCCGGCACTCCTTGGAGGAATAAATCTAGTTTCCTCTTGAAGATATCCACGTTGTTCCGGCAATATTTCTTATGCTCGCTGGGAGGGTGTTGAACAGCCGCGGACCTCTGATGTTTATACAGTGTTCTCTGATTGTGCCTATGGCACCCCTGCTCTTAACTGGTTCTATTCTGCATTTTCTTCCATATCGTTCCCTCCAGTACGTGTTTTTTATTATTGATATTCAATTATTGCATATTATTGATTCAATTATTGGTTTCATAAAAACAATAAACAAATACTTTATCGGTTATTAAACAATATACACAGGTATATATATATATATATATATATATATATATATATCTATATATATATATATAATATAATATATATATATATGCGAACAAGCCTGAATGGTCCCCAGGACTATATGCAAATGAAAACTCACACCCAGAAGTGACTCGAACCCATACTCCCAGGAGCAACGCAACTGGTATGTATAGGGACGCCTTAAACCACTTGACCATCACGACCGGACATAAGGAAGTGATAGCCTGGGCTATTTGAACCACTTCCCCGCCGGCACCTGGATGGTTATCTTGGGCATAGCATTTTATCAAATCACCTCATTTTTTGGGGCAACACGTGAGGAACACAAATGCGAACAAGCCTGAATGGTCCCCAGGACTATATGCGAATGAAAACTCACACCCCAGAAGTGACTCGAACCCATACTCCCAGGAGCAACGCAACTGGTATGTACAGGGGACGCCTTAAACCATTTAACAAATGTTCGCATTTGTGTTCCTAGTACTTCCCTTTACGTTGAGGTAAAGCAGTCGTCTTCCCATGAGAGCCTGAGTGAGTGAGTGCTTGAGGATTCTGCCAGACACATTGGTTTGATTTGATTTTTTTATATAACCTCTACTACCGTTTGTACTCGATACATTTGGGACTGAGCCAAAATCAGAGCGGGTGTAATTTACAAAGGCATACATTAGGGACCAATTAATTCCAAGACGAGGGATTATTATTGTAAGTGAATAGACACATCCATTGGTGAAGGGCCAGGTTTTGAATGGAAAAATTGAAAGACTCATGGATCACAACCGCATGGAATGTAAAATGGGATAAATGGATAAATTTTACTTAGCTCATGTGTATCATGTAAATGAAAATTTGAAACCAAAATGCTCTGTAACCCCAAGTGTCAAAGTTAATGAGCTTTTTCAGGGTGGTTAATCCAATACAATAATACATAGTTTGAAAGTGAAGAGGCTACAGGCATTATTGTGTTGAAGACTATACATTCTCATATATAATGTATACGAGAATCGGAGACCTATAAGTGAGTTTATTGCTTAACGTTAATTATCATTTCAACTGGGAATTTCCATCAGCACACTGGGATTGTAATTTTAGATTAATTAAGGTCTGCCCTAATTGCACAATAAAGTTATGTAGACATTTAAGAAGTGTGAACAGATCACTACCAGTGTTTGGTTGATGTTATACTATGTAGCCAGCATCTGAGTAAGAATATATAATTATGTTGACCAAACCACACACTAGAAATTGAAGGAACGACGATGTTTCGGTCCGGCCTGGACCATTATTAAGTACATTCACTTCCTTTCCGACCATCCTCCTTCTCTTCAGAAAATATTCTTGTTTCTCTTCCTCCGCGCTCTACGCATCAGCGATCCTCAGGTTCTTGATTCTCAATTTTCTTTATCTACAAATCATTCTCTAGCTTTATTTTACCAACTGTGTCTATTCTCAAGCTAAACGAAATTTTTTCATCCTAAACCTACTTCCAACAAATTATCACTGCTCTGCCTTCCTTCATTTCTGAACTCAAAACTCCTACTAACACCTTTCGTCCTCTTGACATTAAACTCGCCTTTCGACAAACTAACACTCTTCGTAGCAATCTAGTTCACACTGCTCCTTCTGCTTCTAATGCTGCTGGCGTCTACTCTATTCGCTGTTCGTCTTGTCCTCTCCAATACTTTGGTGAAACTGGCCGAACACTAAATGACAGACAAAAGGAACACAAAAGAAGAGTTAAGTCCACAGACACAAACAATGTTCTCTTCTGTCATGTTAGAGATCCTAATCATCCTATGCATTGGTCTTCCTCGACGCCGTCTTGTCGAATCGGCTTTGATACACAACCTAGTCCTGGCTTTGTTGCTGTTGACTCTTCCCTTTCACAGTATGTACTTAAATAGTCTACACTTTCTAACAAACGTGACCTAACATAATCCTACCCTTCCTTTTGTCTTTGTTTTTCTTTCTCTTGCGATCGCTTTCTTATTCCTATTATTACACCCTTTATTACACCTTACCTTCCGTACCTTTTGCCTTGCTCTTATCTTCCTCTAAGATTTCCATCTCCTCATTTCTTCCTAGTGCCTACATAATGCCCTTGCTTCCCGCGTCTCATCACAATCGACTTGATCAGGGGTCTCCAAACTTTTCAATGTAAGGGCCACATTATATATTTCCCATATTTATGCGGGCCGAAGGAATAAAATGAAAAAAAAAATCAGTGCCAGTAATTTAATTTCCTCAAATATTAAAGTATAAACATGGAATTATTGCTATTTTGTATAACTAAGATAAAGGTATTGTCAAAGTACAGAGAAAAGAATATTGTACAGTGTTTGTGCTCCCTGAAACAGAAGCAGTGAAGCCCCACTCGCCCTCCATCCCCACAATATACAGTTATACACAACTGATTGGTTGTAATGCACAACACATACCTACCAGTACTAGTATCTGTGCGTCACACTATCGAGAGAGAGGAAAACTGACTCGGGCTGAGCGCCACCAGTCAGCAGCCCCAGCTTTGAATAATTCTGCGATGCCATTCGTACGATAATTATTTTTTCAAGGCCACCACACAGGGATTTGTTTGACGGGCCGGATGAAATTATGTGGCGGGCCGGATGTGGCCCGCGGGCCATAGTTTGGAGACCCCTGGACTTGATGATGGTCCAGGACGGACCGAAACGTCGTCGTCTCTTAAATTTCTAGTGAGTGGTTTGGTCAACATTTTTCAGCCACGTTATTGTGACTCATCATCTGAATATATAATTATACATGAATAAATATATCCATATAATATGTGCATAGAGATAGAGATGTTATACTCACCTGACAATCACTGTAACGTCAGATTATAGGCCGAAGGCACAACTTGAGGATTCCTGAGGTCCCTTTCTGCCTCTTTGACTCAAACTTCAAGACTTAGTCAGTAATGATTATAAATTATCAGGTGGAAGAGCATTATAGTTGCATAAGTATATCAAGTTAATATTAGGGAGAGAGGTAAAGTGTTCAGTCAATCCCTCTTATACCGACCCAATAACAGGGATTTAAGCATCCATATGATGCAGACGAAGGGCTGCTCGCTGCTCCAGCCCGTTCTCCCATACGTTTCCAACGCACTAAACTGATGTACTAAATTGCCTGAAAGTACCCTACACGAGGACCCACTAACAGAAAACAGAGTACGAACATTTTGCGAGCCACTACGAATTATAGTGTTTCAGTTTTTGGCCTAAATAACTCTATGTCAAAATCCGATGTAACTTTGGAGCAGCAAGCAACGCATACCTTAACATTTTCTATGTTTACACATTTATCAGTGGTCATACTTATTAATAATTATCTTGATAACATAATTCTTTATAGTTTGATGATAAATGTAATGTGCACATAATTGTGATTATTGTGAAGCATTGAATTGTGTCAAATGTGGAAAGATAAGACTGTTTTAAATTTCAAATAATACAAATTGTGATTGTCGTGATTCAATTGTTGACTATTTTATTAACTAGGCTATCGACTTGAGAATGGTCCAGGACGGACCGAAACGTCGTCGTCCCTTCACCTTCTAGTGTGTGGTCTGGTCAACATACTTTAGCCGCGTTATTGTGACTCATCGCCTGTAACTAGGCTATCGTTCTGGTGTTAAAATATCCAAATTCAAGATATTGTATTGTGTTGATATTATTTAATTGTAAAGCTCACTCTACCTGCCGAGCGGACAGCACACTGGACTTGTGATCCTGTGGTCCCGGGTTCGATCCCGGGCGCCGGCGAGAAACAATGGGCAGCGTTTCTTTCACCCTATGCCCCTGTTACCTAGCAGTAAAATAGGTACCTGGGTGTTAGTCAGCTGTCACGGGCTGCTTCCTGGGGGTGGAGGCCTGGTCGAGGACCGGGCCGCGGGGACACTAAAGCCCCGAAATCATCTCAAGATAACCTCAAGATAACCTGTTATTTCTCCCTGCCACGTGGAAAAATCTTTCCCTCATTAGAAAATTATAGAAAGAGTTTACAAAATTTTTGTCACTTATGCAGTTTCTCAAATTTTTATTGACAATAAATTTTTTATTACTTTATAGAAAACAGTGGAAATATTTTCATCTTATATTGCAACCCACTTATTGAATACTTGACTCTAAAACAATCATTTAACTTAAAGGTAAAAAGGGTAGTTAATTGTTGGAGTAGTTGCCCAGTAGTACATGTTCTATATCTACTACATCTATAGACAAACTGACTTTTAACTCTGGGAGGCAGTAAAGTTGCTAGCTTTCTCACTCCGTGTAGCCAAGTATACTTTAACAGACACGTGTAGCTAAAATAACAGGTAACATAGCATGTATTACATATACCTAATATCAATGAAACATCTCCAGGTATGTAGTATATTGCCACCCACGAAAAACCCGTTGCAAAGTATAATATTTCTGAAATCAGTGGTATACATCCGTCACTTTAAACCACAGCTGGAAATGTAGCAGAATTGCTCCTTCAGCTGGTGTATGAAATTTCATGACAACTCTCTGTCGACCATTAAATTAAAACTATATGGACATAGGGCACCTCTGTTCAATTACTTTATAACTCTTAAGGTATGCTAACTATGCTTACATACTGCTTATGATCTATTACACTAATCACTGTGAATCACAAGAAAAACTACAACATAATGCATGAAGCATATCAAGACATTAGCCTAGTTTCTTGATACGTTATTACATAGACATATAATAGGATTTGTATGTTATTCCAAATTAGGTACTAACATTTCAAAATGCTGCCAGCACAAATAAGAAATAACTAAAACATTCAATTCCCCATGTAAACTTAACACATTACATGCCTACTGGTCACTTTACATATGCTGACTGTTTACTTAATTAATCATAAACCTTCATTTGCAAACTTAACATGCCACATGTGCTTTTGTAAGTAATCTGTTCTCATCTGGTGTACGATTTCACCTGTGTTAATGAACCTTTGTTATTTTAAATTATGAAGAACAACCTTGTTCATAACATGATAACACATACCTTGACGAGTTGGATACGTTGAGGACAGAGTAGATGGAAACAGGTAGGCAGTTGTCAGGTCAGCAGGTGATGGATCAGCCGGTGATGAGTCAGCAGATGATGGGTCAGCAGGTGATGAGTCAGCAGATGACGGATCAGCAGGCGATGAGTCAGCAGATGATGGATCAGCAGGTGATGAGTCAGCAGATGTTGAATCTATTAGTATTTGGTCAACTCGTGCTGGAGTAGTAGATGCTGTATCAGCAGGTACCATGTCAGCAGGTAGAGTGTCAGTAGATAACGTTTCAACCGGCAGGATATCAGCAAGCACCGTGCCAACAGGCAGAGTGTTAGTAGGAACCATGTCAACAAATACCATGTCAACAGTCACCATGTCAGCAGGTACTGTGCCATCAGGCACCATATTAACAAGCACGGTGTCAGCAAGTAGGGTGTCAGCAGGGGCCTGAAGTGGCAGGGTATCAGCAGCCGGGAGAGCCAGGGTGTCAGTAGGGGCCGGGAGACGCAGGGTGTCAGTAGGGGCCGGAAGAGCCAGAGTGTCAGCAGGGGCCGGGAGAGGCAGGGTATCAGCAGGGATCGGGAGAGGCAGGAATTCAGCAGGGGCCGGGAGAGCCAGAGTGTCAGCAGGGGCCGGGAGAGCCAGAGTGTCAGCAGGTGCCGGGAGAGCCAGGGTGTCAGCAGGGGCCGGGAGAGCCAGGGTGTGGACAAGAGACACCGTAGCAGCCATCACAATAAACAGCCGCAACACAGCAGACGTTGTCACCAAACTCTGCCTCTGCCTCGCCCTGTTAATCCTGACTTTCTTGTTGTGATGTTTCCTGTGGCCATTGTGGTGGTGTTGGCTCATCTTTGGCTCTGGCCACAACTGCTGCTGCTGTAGAGTACTTATGGATGTGCAGCTTCTTCCTGTGGTGCTGCTGCTGTTCTCAGTACTGCTCTGTCGCCTGGTCTTGCTACAGCTGCTGTACTCATCAGATACTGCTGTTGCTCTTAACAATGTTTTCACTGTAAAAGAAAAAAAAGAGATAAAATATTACAATTAAAATCCAATTTGTATATCAATTCAAAATACATAACGTATTACAATGCAATAAGTTATGCATTTTATTAAAGTCTTTATTTCTGGGATAATTTGAACCTTTCTTTGAATCAAGTTCCTCTTGGTACCATGGCCATCCATACCTTGCTGAATAGTACATTTTTGCATCATGATCATCTGAACCTGCCTTGCGAGTACATCCTTGCACCATGACCATCCAAACCTGCCTGGCGACTATGTTGTATCCAGATTTTTTTTAATTAGTTAGTCTCTCTCCCATATTGGTCTCCGAATGAATGATAAAACTGATGAGTTAGCCAAAGCGTTTGATCATAAAGACGGAATTGATTACCATCTTGGACTGCCTTTGAGCAGCCTGAGGGCAGTAATATTCCGGGAACATAAAAAAAAATCTCGTAGACTTGAGGCAAAGTGAAATTCACACCAGTTGCTCCATCTATCATCATTCTGTTATGCAGGAAGAACCGCACGTCTATGGGTCATCCAATAAGGTAAGAAGACTTCTAGATGTTACCACTGATAGGCTTAGCTCGACTACAAGTACCTCTGGGAGTTTGAAACATCTGATGATGTAGATTTAACTAAATGTAAACTTTGTCAGCAAATCTACTTTACGTCATTATATAATGAAAGGTGAAAAAATCGCGGAATTCAGAGATAACACCTTCAATGGAGTCCAAGAAATGTGTAAGTACTTCATTCATAATGATGTACTGCCAGGAATCTTAGCGAAGTATCCAAAATTTGTTTACTGTAGGGAAAGCATGCCCATGAGTGTAAAGCTGCCGCCCAGTTGGGTGGGTGTGGAGCAAGACTGGTAACTGTGTGACTCACCATAGATGAAGAGTGTCTTGTATAGTGACTGTTCTGAGCTTCTTGTTGAATCATTTGAGACATAAAAAGAGTATCGATATGTATATGTATTTGTGTAAATGACTGTATATGTATGTACATGTGTATGTAACATTAACAATTGTTTAACTAACTTCAACAAATTGTCACTTGCTTAGTTAACGAACTATGGGTTCAGTTCCTGAATCTTTTATTTATTTATTTATTTATTTTATTTATTTATTTATTTATTTATTTATTTATATATACAAGAAGGTATATTGGGGGTTAACAGAGAACATGGAGTTTAAGTTGAAATTACATTCTTGTAAAGTCACTAGCATGCATTGCGTTTGGGGCAAGTCCTTAAACTAACCATAGAGTAAATCCTTAAACTAACAGATAATTTTTAGAGAATTAACAGTAAAATTTACAAATAATGTTTAAAGGTACTTTACAGCTTTACTTTATAAGTACAGATGTTTTTAAGTAAAATAATTATTGTAAAATTGAGAGAAAAAAATGATTGATTAATTGATTGATGAAGATAAAGCCACCCAAAAGGTGGCACGGGCATGAATAGCCCGTAACTGGAGGCCCTTTTGAGCCATTACCAGTATCAGTAGATGATACTGGAGATCTGTGGAGGTGCGACTGCACCCTGCGTGACGGGAGATGTCTCCCGTGGAAAAAAAATGTTACAAGAATTTTTTACACAAAAGCAGATTAGAATAATACACAATAATAACAATACACAATAATGAACAAGGATTACTAGGTACAATTAGGAAAACATCTCAGGGTTATACATTGGTTCACTGAAGCACAATATGAGGATCATTACAAGGAATAATGTAGTAGAATATGCACTCAATACAAGAGCCCTGATATCAGATGATCTAAGATTACAATGGTAAAGAATATGGCTTAGGTACAAAGAATGGGGGATTGGGTAGTACAAGAAACAGAGCGAAGATAAAGCTCTAGGTAGAAGATAATGAAGATGAAATTAGGTACTTTTTAGTTTTATTTTTGAATAAGGCAAAAGTTGGACAGCTTTTCAATTCATTAGGGTGTGAGTTCTATAGACTAGGTCCCTTTATTTGCAGAGAGTGTTTACACAAATTTAGTTTGACTTTGGGGATATCAAAGAGATATTTATGTCTGGTGTGGTGATTATGTGTTCTATTACATCTGTCCAGGAGGAGTTTCAGAACAGGGTTTGCACTTAAAAAAAAGTTTTTTATAAATGTAACTGACACAAGAGAATGTATGGAGTAAATTTATGTTTAGCACGTTTAGGAATTTAAACAGGGGAGCTGTGTGTTGTCTGCATGCAGAGTTTGTTATTATCCTGATAGCAGATTTCTGCTGGGTGGCTTGAGGTAGTTTGCAGTGGTTGAACCCCAAGCACAGATACCATAAGTAAGAATGGGATAGATAAGTGCATAATAGCAGATGATATCTAAGATTACAGTGTTAAAGTAATATGGCTTAGGTACAAATATTGGGAGATTGAGTAGCACTAGATACAGTGTGGAGATAAAGCCAATGGAAGAAAACTATGAAGATGAAATTAGGTACTTTTTGGTTTTATTTTTGAATATGGCAAAAGTTGGACAGCTTTTCAAATCATTACGGAGTGAGCTCCATAGACTAGGTCCCTTTACTTACATAGAGTGTTTACATAGATTAAGTTTGACTTTGGGGATATCAAAGAGATATTTATGTCTGGTGTGGTGGGCAAGCGTTCTATTACATCTGTCCAGGAAGAGTTTGAGAACAGGGTTTGCACTTAGAAAAAGGGTTTTATAAACGTAATTTACACAGAAGAATGTATGCAGTGAATTTATGTTTATCATGTTTAGGGATTTGAACAAGGGAGCTGTGTGTTGTCTGAAGGCAGAGTTAGTTATTGTCCTGATAGCAGATTTTTGCTGGATGATGATGGGCTTGAGGTAGTTTGCAGAGGTTGAACCCCAAGCACAGATACCTTAAGAAAGATAGGGATAGATAAGTGCATAATAGAGTGAGAGGAGAGCAAACTAGGGTACATAATATCTGATCTTAGAGAGTATACCAACTGTTTTAGAAACCTTTTTAGTTATGTGTTGTATATGGGTGCTGAAGTTGAGTGTCTTGTCTAAGTACAGGCCAAGGAACTTTCCATCATTTTTATTGCTAATGTTTACATTATCTTTCTGAAGCTGAATTGCATTTGTTGATTTGTTTCCAAATAAGATGTAGTAGGTCTTTTCTATGCTTAGTGTGAGTTTGTTGGTTGACATCCATAAGTGAACTTTTTTTAATTAATTGTTTACAACATTATTTAACATGAGTGGGTTGGGGTCAGAGTAGATGAGTAGTATCATCTGGAAACAAAATAGGTTTAAGTATGTTAGAGACATTAGGCAGATAATTGATGTGTATAAGAAACAGGAGGGTCCTAGGATGCTGCCCTGTGGCACTCCTACGGTTAGTGGTCAAGTAGGAGAGGTTATATCATTGATGGCTACATATTGGTGTCTGTCACTAAGATAGGATCGGATCTAGTTTAGGGCAAGGCCACGGATACCATAATGGTGGAGTTTAAGTAAGAGGTAGTTATGGTTAACATTATCAAAAGCCTTTCTCAGGTCAATGAAGAGTCCATTCGGAAACTCACTTTTGTCATGGGCTGAGTAGATTAAGTCAAGCAGACTAACAATTGCATCATTGGTACTCTTTTGGGAGCGGAAGCCAAACTGACTGGGACTTAGTATATTGAATTTTACGAGATAAGAGTAGAGCTGTTTGTAAATACTTTTTTCAAATATTTTGGATAATATAGGTAGATTTGGTATGGGTCTGTAATTATTTATGTCAACCGTGTTACCTTCATTATGAACTGGCGTTACTCTTGCTTTTTTAAGGATATCAGGGAAGGTATGACATTCTAGAGATTTATTGAACAGCAAAGCTATGGGTGGTGCAAGGGCATGGGAGGCACTCTTGTATGCCATCGTTGGTATTTCACTAATCTTCCCAGCTTTGTTTTTAGCGAGTGAATGATGGACACAACATCTGTAGGGCTGATCGGTGAGAGGAGAAGAGAGTTTGGATAGCTACCTGAAAGATATGTGGTAACATGTGTCTGGTGGAGGCTGACTCCATACACAGTTTCAAATGTAGATATGACAGAGCCAAGTAGGCTCAGGAATCTGTATACCAGTTAATTGACAGTTGAGAGGCAGGACCAGAGAGTCAAAACTTAATCCCCGCAAGCACAAATAGGTGAGTACAAATAGGTGAGTACACACACACACACACACACATCCCCATTCCCTCTCCCCTCTCAATCTTCTTCTCTGTCTCTCTGTCTCTGTCTCTCTCTCTCTCTCTCTCTCTCTCTCTCTCTCTCTCTCTCTCTCTCTCTCTCTCTCTCTCTCTCTCTCTCTCTCTCTCTCTCTCTCTCTCTCTCTCTCTCTCTCTCTCTCTCTCTCTCTCTCTCTCATCTTTTTCTCATCTCTCTCCCCCTTCTTCTCTCTTATCTCTCTGCCCCCCCTTCTCTCTCATCTCTCTCATCTATATCTCTCCCTCCAACTTCTCTCTCCCCGCCCCTCTCTCTCCCTCCTCTATCTCTCTCATAGGGAGAAAACATGACAGGGAGACTATCTCGGGGAAGCAACTGCAGGGAGACAAACATGGTTGGGACAAACTCAGAAGATGGGGAGGAGCAGGAAGCCTGGATTTGAGTAACATTCCAGCAAATGTGGGATGAATTCAGTGAAGGACTAAGGGTAATGAGGAAGACAGTAACCAACCTGCAGGATGAACTAAGGGCAGCAAAGGAGGAGATAAGAAGCCTGAAGGATACTCCTCCCCCAGTACCAGATACAAACCATCCCTCAGGGAGATGGTGATGCTACTGTTGAGGGGACTTGTACTAAACAACCCTCATTTGCAGAATTGTTTAAAAAGAGCCCTGAAGCTAGGTCTGCAGTTAGGGAAGTTGCCATGGAAGTGGCTTCTTCTCAGAAAGCAGCAAGATGTACTAGCCAGCTGATAGAGCGAAAAAGAGCAGTAGTAATAGTAGGCATTAAGGGCAAACAGGGACCAGTCCAGTGGAAAGGTGAGACATGGGCAAAAATTAAGTTAATGAGATCCTTAAAGGGGTAAAGATGGAGATGGCTTACCAAAATATTGAAAAGGTTTTCAGAATTGGACGATACAACCAGAACAAAGACCAAGTGATAAAGATGGTATTCACAAGAGAGGGAACAAAGAGGACTTGTTAGGAAGGTAGAGCAAACTAGCAAATGTACAGAAGTTCAAAAAAGTATTCCTGCAGAGGGATATGACAAGGGACGAGAGAATAAGAGCAGCAGCCACGAGGAGGGAGTGCAGGGAGAGAGAAAGGAATCAGGGAACCACAACCCTGTGCCCTACAATCCCAGAGGGGAGCGGGGAACACTCCACAAGCATCTCAATAGACTCAGTGAGAGAAGCACCTCCCCCATACCTCCACCCAATAGATGCCATACCTGCTCCAACCCCTGGTGCCCAAGGGGCCTATCTTGTACCACACATCTGTGAGTCCAGATGTAATCGGACTCACAGAAACAAAACTCTCAGGAAACATAACGAATGTGGTGTTTCCCCCAGGGCTACACAATATTAAGGAAAGAGAGGGAAGGAAGGGGAGGAGGTGGAGTGGCCCCTACTAATGAGAAAGGAATGGAGTTTCAGGGAGGATGATCATCCCGGATTGCAAGGGATTCAGAGACTACATAACAGGCACCATGACAATCGGAGGACCAAAAGTAGTAGTAGCAGTGATATATATCCCTTCACCAAATGACAGAAGACCCAGTCAAAAGTATTACAACAAACCACAACATGGCAGTTAACACTACAATTTAAAAGGCCGCCTCCTCTGCCTGTAGAAATAGATCTCATCTGCTCATCAATGGGGGGAACTTCAGTCACTGAGGGATAGACTATGAGAACAAGGAACCGCATGCAGAAGAGGATACATGGAGAACCAAACTAGTGGAGGTGGCGACAAGAAACTTTCTAAGCCAACATGTCAGGGAACCCACAAGGATGAGAGGAAACGATGAACCAGTGAGACTCGACCTACTCTTCATTCTGAACGACTCCGACATAAGGGAAATCGGTTTTGAGGCCCCAGTAGGCGAAAACAGTGTACTGGCGTTTGAGTATCTGGATGAAGAAGGATTATTGAACTCGAGGAGGGATACTGAAAACAAAAGGATGGCATTCTTTCCGAAAGGGAAACTATGAGGAGATAAGACAATTCCTTACAGATATAGCATGGGAAACAGAGCTCATGGGAAAGACGGCCCAAGACATGATGGACTACATCACGCAGAAGTGCAACAAAACAGCAAACAAATTTGTCTCCGTCCAAAAGGAAAACAATGAAATGAAGATGAGAAACCCATGGTTTAATCAGAGATGTAGGCTAGCTAAGCAGCAAAGTAAAAGGGCGTTGAGGAAGTATCGAAATAACAGGACACTTGAGAGCAGATTCCAGAGTGCCAGGAATGAATACGTCAGGATGAGAAGAGAGGCAGAAAGACAATACGAAAAGGACATCGCAAGCAAGGCAAAAACTCAACCTAAATTGCTGCACAGCCACATCAGGAGAAAAACAACAGTAAAGAAACAGGTTATGAAATTAAGGATAGGGGCAGAAGGATTGACTACAAACGACAAGGAAGTGTGTGAGGAACTGAATAAGAAATTCCAGGAGGTCTTTATCTTAGAGCAAGGAGAAATTCCAGACATAAGAGAGGGAATAGTTAACCAGGAACCACTAGAAGAGTTTGAGATTACCAGCGGGGAAGTAAGGAAGTGTTTACTAGAGTTGGATGAGACAAAGGCTATAGGCCCAGATGGAATTTCCCCTTAGATAATAAAGGAAGGAGCAGAAGCACTGTGCCTGCCGCTCTCAATGACCTAGGCAGACTGAATGAATGGTCCAACAAATGTCTGCTAAAGTTCAACCCAAGTAAATGCAAAGTAATGAAACTAGGCAGTGGAAACAGGAGGCCAGACACAAGATATAGAATAGGAGATGAAGTACTTCATGAAACGGACAGAGAAAGATCTAGGGGTTGATATCACACCAAACCTGTCTCCTGAAGCCCACATAAAAAGAAATACATCTGGGGCATATGCGAGGCTGGCTAACATCAGAACAGCATTCAGGGACCTGTGTAAGGAATCATTCAGAATCTTGTATACCACATAAGTAAGACCTGTCCTGGAGTATGCGGCCCCAGCATTAGCCCATACCTTGTCAAGCACAAGACGACGCTGGAAAAAAGTTCAGAGGTATGACACTAGACTAGTCCCAGAACGCATGAGTTACAAGGAAAGGCTGCAGGAAATGCACCTTACGATACTGGAAGACAGAAGAGCAAGGGGAGACATGATCACTACCTGCAAACACACACAGCCACACACACACACACACACACACACACACACACACACACACACACACACACACACACACACACACACACACACACACACACACACACACACACACACACACACACAAACACACATATTAGGCACACACACCATTAGGCTCAGGAAACACCTGACGGTTGAGAGGCGGGACCAAAGACAGAGCTCAACCCCCGCAAGCACAACAGTGAGTACACAGGTGAGTCACACACAGTATCGCATAAAACGCTGGTACATAAGCTGGAGAGACAGGCAGGTGTAGCTGGGAAGGTGCTCCAGTGGATAAGGGAGTACCTGAGCAATAGGAAGCAGAGAGTTACGGTGAGGGGTGAGACTTCAGATTGGCGTGAAGTCACCAGTGAAGTCCCACAGGGCTCTGTACTCGGTCCTATCTTGTTTCTGATATATGTAAATGATCTCCCGAAGGGTATAGATTCATTTCTCTCAATGTTTGCTGACGATGCCAAAATTATGAGAAGGATTAAGACAGAGGAGGACTGCTTGAGGCTTCAAGAAGACCTAGACAAGCTGAAGGAATGGTCGAACAAATGGTTGTTAGAGTTTAACCCAAGCAAATGTAATGTAATGAAGATAGGTGTAGGGAGCAGGAGGCAAGATACAAGGTACCATCTGGGAGAGGAAATTCTTCAGGAGTCAGAGAAAGAAAAAGACTTGGGGGTTGATATCACGCCAGACCTGTCTCATGCAGCCCATATCAAGAGGATAACATCAGCGGCATATGCCAGGATGGCAAACATAAGAACGGCATTCAGAAACTTGTGAAAGGAATCATTCAGAACTTTGTATACCACATATGTTAGGCCAATCATAGAGTATGCGGTCCCAGCATGGAGTCCATATCTAGTCAAGGATTAGATCAAACTGGAAAAGGTTCAAAGGTTTGCCACCAGACTAGTACCCGAGCAAAGAAGTATGAGCTACGAGGAGAGACTACGGGAATTAAATCTCACTTCGTTGGAAGACAGAAGAGTTCGGGGGGACATGATCACCACATTCAAGATTATCAAGGGAATTGATGGGGTAGATAAAGATAGTCTATTTAACACAAGGGGCACACGCACTAGGGGACACAGGTGGAAACTGAGTGCCCAAATGAGCCACAGAGATATTAGAAAGAACTTTTTTAGTGTCAGAGTGGTTGACAAATGGAATGCATTAGGAAATAATGTGGTGGAGGCTGACTCCATACACAGTTTCAAGTGTAGATATGATAGAGCCCAATAGGCTCAGGAATCTGTACACCTGTTGATTGACGGTTGAGAGGCGGGACCAAAAAGCCAGAGCTCAACCCCCCGCAAGTACAATTAAGTGAGTACAGCCACACACTCACACAAAAGGTGACAGACAAGAGGCACTGAACTACAGGCCAGTGTCCATAACTTTTATACCATGCAAGGTGATGGAGAAGATCGTGAGAAAAAACCTAGTAACACATCTGGAGAGATGTGACTTCGTGACATCAACATGGGTTCAGGGAGGGTAAATCTTGCCTTACAGGCTTAATACAATTCTACGATCAGGTGACAAAGATTAAGCAAGAAAGAGAAGGACGGGCGGACTGCATTTTTTTGGACTGTCGGAAAACCTTTGACACAGTACCCCATAAAAGGCTGATGCATAAGCTGGAGAAACAGGCAGGAGTAACTGGTAGGGCGCTCCAGTGGATAAGGGAGTACCTAAGCAATAGGAAGCATCGAGTTACAGTGAGGGGTGAGACCTCAGATTGGCGTGAAGTCACCAGTGGAGTCCCACAGGGCTCTGTACTCTGACCTATCCTGTTTCTGATGTACGTAAATGATCCCCCAGACACTCATTCCTCTCAATGTTTGCTGACGACGCCAAAATTATGAGAAGGATTAAGACAGAGGATTGCTTGAGGCTTCAAGAAGACCTGGACAAGCTGCAGGAATGGTCGAACAAATGGTTGTTAGAATTTAACCCAAGCAAATGTAATGTAATGAAGATAGGGGTTGGAAGCAGGAGACCAGATACAAGGTATCATTTGGGAGACGAAATACTTCAGGAGTCAGAGAGAGAGAAAGACCTGGGGGTTGATATCACGCCAGACCTGTCCCCTGAAGCTCATATCAAGAGGATAACATCAGCGGCATATGCCAGGTTGGCTAACATAAGAACGGCCTTTAGAAACTTGTGTAAGGAATCTTTCAAAACATTATATACCACATATGTCAGACCAATCCTGGAGTATGCGGCTCCAGCATGGAGTCCATATCTAGTCAAGCATAGGACTAAACTGCAAAAGGTTCAAAGGTTTGCCACGAGACTAGTACATGAGCTGAGAGGTATGAGCTACGAGGAGAGACTACGGGAAATAAACCTCACTTCGTTGGAAGACAGAAGAGTTAGGGGGGACATGATCACCTCATTCAAGATTCCCAAGGGAATCGACAGGGTAGATAAAGACAGGTTATTTCATACAAGGGGCACACCCACTAGGGGACACAGGTGGAAACTTAGTACCCAGATGAGCCACAGAAACGTTAGAAAGAATTTTTTCAGTGTCAGAGTAATTAATAAATGTAATGCATTAGGAAGTAATGTGGTGGAGGCTGACTCCATACACAGTTTCAAATGTAGATATGATAGAGCCCAGTAGGCTCAGGAATCTGTACACCAGTTGAATGACAGTTGAGAGGCGGGACCAAAGAGACAAAGCTCAACCCCCGCAAGCACAAATAGGTGAGAACAATTAGGTGAGTACACCCTCTCCCCCTCTTTCCCTCACCATAACCCCTCCAAAACAAACACACACACACACACACACACAGGCTACCTCCAACTCCTCACCTCTAGACATTGAGTCACCACCCCTTCTCAAACAGCCCACACACACACATGTATCACAAACAGGATTTGGCACCAAGGTGATAGGTTTGACCGTACTA
Organism: Procambarus virginalis; assembly: GCA_020271785.1. Classification (NCBI taxonomy): domain Eukaryota; kingdom Metazoa; phylum Arthropoda; class Malacostraca; order Decapoda; family Cambaridae; genus Procambarus; species Procambarus virginalis. The sequence continues at coordinate 87,149 of WNGS01007068.1, forward strand.
CTATCAGCCACCTCTCCTCTCCTCTCTCGTCTCCTCTCTCACTCTCTCTCTCTCTCTCTCTCTCTCTCTCTCTCTCTCTCTCTCTCTCTCTCTCTCTCTCTCTCCTCTCTCTCTCCCCTCTCCCTCTCCCTCTCTCTCTCTCTCTCTCTGCCCCCTTCTGACAAACCCTATCTAGACATAATAGGAACAGGGATAAACATGGCAGCGAGGACTTTCAAGGGAACTGGAAAAAGTCAATGTGAACAAATGAAGGAAGTTTTTGCCCAGGTTTTGGAAGATATCAGAAGGGAGATGCAGGAAATGAATAATACAATAAGCATCCTGCAAAGCGAGCCGACAGCAGCAGAGGAGATTAAAACTCTTAAAGAGAACAATACTGAGACAGAGGCTCTGATAATCATTCAAAGAGAAGATGAAAATGGTACATTGGAAGGGACTGCCATAGTACAAGCAACATTTGCTCAAATGCTAAAAAAAGAACAAGGAAGTAATGTCCACAGTGAGGGAGGTAGCCATGAAAGCAGCCACCTCACAGGAAACAGCAAAGCGCAGGTGTCAGCTGCTTGAAAGAAAAAGATCTGTGGTAGCTGTGGGTATTAAATAGCAGGAAGGACAGAATGGAACGATAAGGACAGAGCAGCAGTGAATGAAATACTAAGGAGGCTAGAGATGGACGGGACTGAACATAGAATTGAGAAGGTTTTCAGGATGGGCTGGTACAACAAGGACAGAGACCATTTGTTAAAGATAGTGTTTGCAAACAAGGCCACAAAGGAGAAGATTCTAACAAGGAAGCGCCACCTGCAATATGTGGAAGAATTCAAAAAAGTTCCTCCAGAGAGACATGACGAGGGAGGAGAGAGCCATGGCTGCAGAAGCAAGGAAGAAGCACAGTGCGAGAGGAGAAAAGCAGGAAAACACAGCTCCCAACACAACATCCCCTGGGGTGAGGGGGGAACCCACAACCAGCAACCCAGTAACACCAGATGGAAGGGCAACTCCACCACCCTCCTCTTGATAAGAACCTCCCCTACCCCGAACCCTCCCTGCCCCCACTCAAATGTTCAGCCAACTCTCCCTACCCCCGCTCACCCCACTCCCACCCTGCTACCCCTCCTCTACTCCTACCAAGTCCCCCTTTCCCCCCCTTTCCCCTACTGTCCTCCCTCCCCTTTCATCCAATATCCTTCCTGTCTCCCTCTTCACTTGACCCCCCCCACCCCTCACTCCAGTATCCTCTGAGTTCCCGTTACCCACCCCAAAAATTTTCACGCCCATGGAACAGCTTCCCCCATCAGCAGAACGCTCACCAAGAAGGGAACATGAGAAGGGACAGAAGAAAGTGAGTCTCAAGGCAAAGTACTCTAACATAGATGGGATTACAAATAAAACAAATGAACTTGGAGAGTGGGTACTTGAAGAAAACCCAGACATAATAGCACTCACAGAAACAAAGCTAACGAAAACCATAACAAATGCAGTGTTCCCACAGGACTACTGTGTTGTGAGGAAAAAGGGAGAAGGAAGAGGAGGTGGTGGTTTAGCTCTGCTGGTAAGAAAAGGCTGGGATTTTGAGGAGATGATTATTCAGGGCTGTGAAGGTTTCAGTGACCACATAACAGGTACTATAGCAACTGGAGGACAAAAATTATAGTCGCATTCACATATAACCCGCCGCTAAATAACAGAAGACCCAGACAGGAATATGACAGAAACAACATGGCCACCATTAACATAATAGAAAGAACAGTGTCTCTCGCCAGTAGGAATGGATCTGGACTACTAATCATGGGGACTTCAACCACGGGAAGATAGATTGGGAGAACAGAGACCCGCATGGAGGACCAGATACATGGAGAGCTAAGCTGCTGGACGTAGCAACAAGAAACTTTCTAAGTCAACACATCAAGGGACCGACAAGAATGAGAGGAGAGGATGAACCTGCTATGCTTCATCTGATATTTACCCTCAATGAATGGTATATAAGGGAAGTTAAGATGGAAGCCCCCTTGGGAATGAGTGATCACAGTGTATTGATCTTTGAGTACTTGGTAGAGCTAGGACTTATCTCCCCCAAAAAAGAACTAGAAAACAAAAGGCTGACGTACCGAAAGGAGAATTATGAGGGGATGAGAAGTTTTCTAAGGGATATACCATGGGACACAGACCTCAGAGCTAAGTCTGTACAAGATATAATGGACTATGTCACCCAAAAGTGTAAGGAGGCAGTAAACAAGTTTATCCTGGCCCAAAGGGAAAAATCCGAAAAGCAAAGGAAGAATCCATGGTTTAACATGGCATATATGGAAGCAAAGGAACTGAACAAAAGGGCGTGGAGGAACTTCCGAAATAACAGAACACCAGAAAGCAGAGAGAGATACCAGAGAACCAGGAATGAGTATGTTAGTGTGAGAAGGGAAGCAGAGAAAAATTATGAAAATGATATAGCAAACAAAGCCAAGACCGATCCAAAGCAACTCCACAGACACATCTGGAGGAAAACAACAGGTAATGAAAGTTAGAACAGGCAAGGACAGGTATACAGACAATTACAAAGAGGTGTGTGAAGAACTCAACAAGAGGTTCCAGGTCTTAACAATAGAACTTGGTGAGGTCACTGCGCTAGGAGAGGGGGCAGTGAACCAGGCGGCCTTGGAAGGGTTCGAAATTACGAGAGATGAGGTCCAGACACCTGTTGGATCTGGATGTGAGAAAGGCTCTTGGTCCAAACAGGATCTCACCATGGGTACTGAAAGAGTGTGCAGAGGCACTCAGCTTGACACTCTCCATAGAGTATAGTAGGTCACTGGAGACGGGAGACCTACCAGAAATATGGAAGGCGATTAATGTGGTCCCAATATACAAAAAGGGTGACAGACAAGAGGCACTGAACTACAGGCCAGTGTCCTTAACTTGGATAGCAATAGGAAAGAAAGAGTTACAGTGAGGGGTGAGACCTCAGATTGGCGTGAAGTCACCAGCGAAGTCCCACAGGGCGTTGTACTCCGCCCTATCCTGTTTCTGATATGCGTAAATGATCTCCGGGAGAGTATGGACTCTTTCCTCTCAATGTTTGCTGACGATGCCAAAATTATGAGAGGGATTAATTTAAGACAAAGGAGGACTGCTTGAGGCTTCAAGAATATCTAGACAAGCTGAAGGAATGGTCGAACAAATGGTTGTTAGAGGTTAACCCAAGCAAATGTAATGTAATGAAGATAGGTGTAGAGAGCTGGAGGCCAGTTACAAGGTATCATTTGGGAGATGAAATTCTTGAAGAGTCAGAGAGAGAGAGAAAGACCTGGGGGTTCATATCACGCCAGACCTGTCCCCTGAAGCCCATATCAAGAGGATAACATCAGTAGCATATGTCAGGTTGGCTAACATAAGAACGGCATTTAGACACTTGTGCAAGGAATCATTCAGAACTTTGTATACCACCTATGTCAGACCAATCTTGGAGTCTGCAGCCCCAGCATGGAGTCCATATCTAGTCAAGCATAAAACTAAACTTGAAAAAATTTAAAGGTTTGCCTCCAGACTAGTACCCGGGCTGAGAGGTATGAGCTACGATGAGAGACTACGGGAATTAAACCTCACGTCGCTAGAAGACAGAAGAATTAGGGGGATATGATCACCACATACAAGATTCTCAGATGAATTGACTGGGTATATAAAGACAGGCTATTTAACACAAGGGGCACACGCACTAGGGGACACAGGTGGAAACTGTGTGCCTAAATGAGCCATAGCGACGTTAGAAAGATTTTTTTTCGTGTCAGACTGGTTGACAAATGGAATGCATTAGGCAGTGATGTGGTGGAGGCTGACTCCATACACAGTTTCAAGTGTAGATATGATAGAGCCCAATAGGCTCAGGAACCTGTACACCAGTTGAGAGGCAAGACCAAAGAGCCAGAGCTCAATCCCCGCAAGCACAAATAGGTGAGTACAAATACGTGAGTACACATGCACACCTAGCTGTACTCAGATGTTCACCTGGTTGTACTCATCTAATTGTACTCACCAAATTGTACCAACTTAATTAGCTGTATTCACGTAGCTCTACTCATCTAACTGTACTCACCTAACTGTATACTCACCTAACTGTACTCACCTAACTGTATACTCACCTAACTGTACTCACCTACCAATACTACTCTACTTCACTTCACTTGAAGTACTCACCTAGTTGAACTAAGCTAGTTGTTTTCACCTACGTTTACTTCTCTAGTGGTTTTCACCTACTTGCAATTACTCCGCCATAGCTTGTGTACTTATACTCAGCCACATGTGTTCACCTAGTTGTGCTCAAGTTGTACTGACCAACATGTACTCCGACTAGTTGTAGTCATGTAGTTGTGTTCACCTAGCTGTTCTCCCTTAGTTACACTCATATAGTTTTAGTAACCTAGTTCTACTCACCTACTTGTACTCGCCTAGTTGCAGTCATGTAGTTGTACTCACCCATTGGTGCTTATTATTATTATTAAATATATAAGTTAGCAAATAGTGTAGTTATTTTTTTTATAAATGTTTTGTACACCTTTGTACACCAAAGTAAATATTTTGTACACCTTTCATTCAACTCAGACACAACATTTATAATTAATTTTTATGTATGTTGCAAACTGACTTAAAAATTAATAAATGAATATAAAAAAAGTTTTAATATAAGGGAACATATAACGGGAACATATAATATAAAGGGAACATATAACATATAACAAAAACTTAAAAAGTTTTAATATAAAGGGAACAAATCGTGATATATAAGCCAATAATCTACATCAAAATAAATAATAATCTATATGCAGGCGAAGAGTCACAATAACGTGGCTGAAGTATGTTGACCAGACCACACACTAGAAGGTGAAGGGACGACGACGTTTCGGTCCGTCCTGGACCATTCTCAAGTCGATTGTGACTTGAAACGTCGTCGTCCCTTCAACTTCTAGTGTGTGGTCTGGTCAACAATAATAATCTATGTTGACAAGACCACACACTAGAAGGTGAAGGGACGACAACGTTACGGTCCGTCCTGGACCATTCTCAAGTCGATTGTGACGTTGTCGTCATTTCACCTTCTAGTGTGTGGTCTGGTCAACATCCTTCAGCCACGTCATTGTGACTCATCGCCTGCAAATAATAATCTAATATATCTTCGAGTAACTAAATTTGTTAAGATTGTTTCCTACAGCTATGAAACAACATTCAAAATTTATATCTGTAATGTACTTGAATTTGACGTTTAAACATGAAAAAATGTTTTTTGTAACATATAAAGGAGAAACTAATGTTAGAAAAGATAGCATTTCCCAAATTATATAAAGAAATACTTTTGACAATCTTGGATTACAGGTTGATCATACGCCTGTTGACCCGTACTTGAAGCATTTCTTTCCCGCACCCCTTCGGTGACATTAGTGGAGGTTGTAGCAACTCACCATAACAGGTTCACACACAACGTTGTTGTGTGTGAACCTGTTATGGTGAGGGCCATGATGCTGGTGGTGGTGTGGACCTGGTATGGTGAGGACCATGATGCTGGTGGTGTAGACCTGGTATGGTGAGGACCATGATGCTGGTGGTGTGGACCTGGTATGGTGAGAACCATGATGCTGGTGGTGGTGTGGACCTGGTATGGTGAGGACCATGATGCTGGTGGTGGTGGTGGTGTAGACCTGGTATGGTGAGGACCATGATGCTGGTGGTGTGGACCTGGTATGGTGAGGACCATGATGCTGGTTGTGTAAACCTGGTATGGTGAGGACCATGATGCTGGTGGTGTGGACCTGGTATGGTGAGAACCATGATGCTGGTGGTGTAGACCAGGTATAGTGAGGACCATGATGCTGGTGGTGGTGTGGACCTGGTATGGTGAGGACCATGATGCTGGTGGTGTGGACCTGGTATGGTGAGGACCATGATGCTGGTGGTGTGGACCTGGTATGGTGAGAACCATGATGCTGGTGGTGTGGACCTGGTATGGTGAGAACCATGATGCTGGTGGTGTAGACCTGGTATGGTGAGGACCATGATGCTGGTGGTGTGGACCTGGTATGGTGAGAACCATGATGCTGGTGGTGGTGTGGACCTGGTATGGTGAGGACCATGATGCTGGTGGTGGTGGTGTAGACCTGGTATGGTGAGGACCATGATGCTGGTGGTGTGGACCTGGTATGGTGAGGACCATGATGCTGGTGGTGTAAACCTGGTATGGTGAGGACCATGATGCTGGTGGTGTGGACCTGGTATGGTGAGGACCATGATGCTGGTGGTGTAGACCAGGTATGGTGAGGACCATGATGCTGGTGGTGGTGTGGACCTGGTATGGTGAGGACCATGATGCTGGTGGTGTGGACCTGGTATAGTGAGGACCATGATGCTGGTGGTGTAGACCAGGTATGGTGAGGACCATGATGCTGGTGGTGTGGACCTGGTATGGTGAGGACCATGATGCTGGTGGTGTGTAGACCTGGTATGGTGAGGACCATGATGCTGGTGGTGTGGACCAGGTATGGTGAGGACCATGATGCTGGTGGTGTGGACCTGGTATGGTGAGGACCATGATGCTGGTGGTGTAGACCTGGTATGGTGAGGACCATGATGCTGGTGGTGTAGACCTGGTATGGTGAGGACCATGATGCTGGTGGTGTGGACCTGGTATGGTGAGGACCATGATGCTGGTGGTGTGGACCTGGTATGGTGAGGACCATGATGCTGGTGGTGGTGTAGACCTGGTATGGTGAGGACCATGATGCTGGTGGTGTAGACCTGGTATGGTGAGGACCATGATGCTGGTGGTGTGGACCTGGTATGGTGAGGACCATGATGCTGGTGGTGTAGACCTGGTATGGTGAGGACCATGATGCTGGTGGTGTGGACCTGGTATGGTGAGGACCATGATGCTGGTGGTGGTGTAGACCTGGTATGGTGAGGACCATGATGCTGGTGGTGTGGACCTGGTATGGTGAGGACCATGATGCTGGTGGTGGTGTAGACCTGGTATGGTGAGGACCATGATGCTGGTGGTGGTGGACCTGGTATGGTGAGGACCATGATGCTGGTGGTGTGGACCTGGTATGGTGAGGACCATGATGCTGGTGGTGTGGACCTGGTATGGTGAGGACCATGATGCTGGTGGTGTGGACCTGGTATGGTGAGGACCATGATGCTGGTGGTGTGGACCTGGTATGGTGAGGACCATGATGCTGGTGGTGTGGACCTGGTATGGTGAGGACCATGATGCTGGTGGTGTGGACCTGGTATGGTGAGGACCATGATGCTGGTGGTGTGGACCTGGTATGGTGAGGACCATGATGCTGGTGGTGTGGACCTGGTATGGTGAGGACCATGATGCTGGTGGTGTGGACCTGGTATGGTGAGGACCATGATGCTGGTGGTGTGGACCTGGTATGGTGAGGACCATGATGCTGGTGGTGTGGACCTGGTATGGTGAGGACCATGATGCTGGTGGTGTAGACCTGGTATGGTGAGGACCATGATGCTGGTGGTGTGGACCTGGTATGGTGAGGACCATGATGCTGGTGGTGTAGACCTGGTATGGTGAGGACCATGATGCTGGTGGTGTAGACCTGGTATGGTGAGGACCATGATGCTGGTGGTGTAGACCTGGTATGGTGAGGACCATGATGCTGGTGGTGTGGACCTGGTATGGTGAGGACCATGATGCTGGTGGTGTAGACCTGGTATGGTGAGGACCATGATGCTGGTGGTGTGGACCTGGTATGGTGAGGACCATGATGCTGGTGGTGGTGTAGACCTGGTATGGTGAGGACCATGATGCTGGTGGTGTGGACCTGGTATGGTGAGGACCGTGATGCTGGTGGTGTGGACCTGGTATGGTGAGGACCATGATGCTGGTGGTGTGGACCTGGTATGGTGAGGACCATGATGCTGGTGGTGGTGTGGACCTGGTATGGTGAGGACCATGATGCTGGTGGTGTGGACCTGGTATGGTGAGGACCATGATGCTGGTGGTGTGGACCTGGTATGGTGAGGACCATGATGCTGGTGGTGTGGACCTGGTATGGTGAGGACCATGATGCTGGTGGTGTGGACCTGGTATGGTGAGGACCATGATGCTGGTGGTGTAGACCTGGTATGGTGAGGACCATGATGCTGGTGGTGTGGACCTGGTATGGTGAGGACCATGATGCTGGTGGTGTGGACCTGGTATGGTGAGGACCATGATGCTGGTGGTGTAGACCTGGTATGGTGAGGACCATGATGCTGGTGGTGTAGACCTGGTATGGTGAGGACCATGATGCTGGTGGTGGTGTGGACCTGGTATGGTGAGGACCGTGATGCTGGTGGTGTAGACCTGGTATAGTGAGTGTGAGGGGATGGTTTCACCAGACTAAACTTCCACTGGTTTTATATGCCTGTGGCGGCCGGTGCACTTTGCAAGTGCACCGGCAAGTGCACGGACCTAAGTTTGTAACCAGAACCGGAATCATCTTGGGTCTGGATTTAGAGCCCCAGTCATCAGCAATTCAATATGTCACAATGGCCGTTGTGACGCATTTGTAGAAAGAGATAGAGCCAGCAACAACTTTTACTGTGTAGAGTTTGAGGGAGACAGGTTTGCGGGAAGGAGGAGAGCGTGGTGATGCTGGTAGCCACCCGCCGCCACACCGCCAGCCTTGTTCCCATGATAACGGCAGCCAGCCACTTTGGGTCGGCCATCTTAGAGTCGTCCTGCAGGCCTAGTAGCTCGTCTCTGATTGGTTGAGAGGGGTAGGCCGCTGTGTGTCTCCCTCTGATTGGTTCTTTTGAGGAGAACCCTGGAAGATGCTTCAGCTCCCCGAGACGCCATCATTCTGAATCCAGCCGCCACCTTGTCCTGGCGCTTGCTTTGCTCGGCCAAATTGAGTAAAGAAGACGTCGTGGCGGCTGACTACTCTACAAGCTCCACTCTCCACCTCAACTATGACGTCGTCTGCAGCAGAATACAATACGGCCGTCGCCGTTCGAAGGGGAGAAAGATAGGGAGTGTAGTGAGTAGAGATCTGGAACGTGGGTAATTTGCATACCAGCGGTCAATGTGCTCGTGGTGTAATGCGGGGTTATCTTGAGGTTATCTTGAGATGATTTCGGGGCTTTAGTGTCCCCGCGGCCCGGTCCTCGACCAGGCCTCCACCCCCAGGAAGCAGCCCGTGACAGCTGACTAACACCCAGGTACCCTATTTTACTGCTAGGTAACAGGGGCATAGGGTGAAAGAAACTCTGCCCATTGTTTCTCGCCGGCGCCCGGGATCGACCCCGGGACCACAGGATCACAAGTCCCCCACCCCGGTCGACCGGGGTGGGGAAACAGCTCTCTTTAGTCCATTATCCCACCCCTAGTTAACTATTCTAACGAGGGAGTGGGGGAAATAGCTCTCTCTTGTCCATTATCCCACTCCCCAGTTAGCTAATCTATAGCTCCCCCCCCCCCAGAGTCCCTACTGCAGCCTCTCTAATTCAACACCTGGTGACCTAGGTATTTGATTACCTAGGTGTCACGAACACAAGGCATTGTAACCTGATCAGGTACCCACGACTCAAGAGAACTCTAGAACAGTTCTCTGCCACGAACGAATCAGAGAAAGGAAAGGAAAGAGATGAATAATGAAGTAATTAGTGAGTGTTTGGGGTGTGGGAGGAGGGAGGACTAGGCGGGAGGAGGGAGGAGTGTGGTCAGGTGAAAGGGAGAGTGGGACAGAGATGAATAGGAAGTGGTGGTGGAGGTAGAATGGTAGACAGGTAGAAGTAGAAAAGTAGATAGTAGAAGTAGAAGGTAGACTGCCACCATCCATTCAAAACCATTATACATAGGCTAAGGAATGGAACTTGTCGGTATCACAAAATTCTCAAAGATGTATCAACAGGTCATTATTAGCATGATTTAACTGGAATAGTGTTCCAGGCAAGGCTCTCTTCTCGCTAACTATAGAGTACTCTACCGTCTAGTTTGCATATATCAGTAATTCCAACTACTCGAGAACACAATTAAAGTCAAATTAAAAGTAAGTGAATCAATTATTTATCTAGCATGATAAATATTGGAATTCAAGCATTTGAACTGATGGTTCATTATTAATGTACCAAATGAGTCTCTACACCGGAATTCGAGACCACTACAGCCGTCTGCCCCCTGATTGTCACACAGCACTAGTAAACACGACTACGTCACCTTTCATGTTCAACTCACCAAGTGTCTGCCTATAGCTGGATAGAGAGGGGGGGGGGACTGTAGTTGACAGAGACTGTCCGCCCCGTCCGGCTGACAGCCTCTTGGTTCTGGTCTGCTGGCTGTTCTCCTGTCTTCTGTCTGTCTCTTCCTGTCTGTCTATCTCTCGAGTGTACAGTACCCGGGGTATTTATTGGGGACCAACTAGCTAACTCCGCCCACAAGTATATAGCTCCAGGCACTCTACCAAGCCACACCTTAAATTGGCGGCATGTTTGAAGGTCACCCCCCCCCCCCGGCTAGCAGCCTGCAATTATTAGATTAGCAGAGACCAGGTCAACTTCCCGCGACCTGACCTTGGTCACTTGGTGGTCATTAATACTTAGAGGTGAGAGTTTATTAATTACTAGAGGCTGCCAGCCTGGTGCCTCTCGAAATGTTGTCTGTGACTCCTGTAATATATATACTTTAAATACAAAACACCTTTACAGTGTTGCAGTGGGTCCTCACTCTCATACGTGATCATACGAACGTTCTAAATCCTGCTAATGCCTTATAGCAGTCGAGAGAACGGGGAAATATCGTGTTCAGAGGCAGGTTTTCGTGAAAATTGAAGCTAGACGTGAACGTGCCATTTGTGTACGAACGCACCGCTTCACCGGTGGGTCTGGGGTGTACGATCCGAGCCATGTGTTGTGTGAGAGGTTACGAAAAATGCGCCGAGCTATCCGTGTACGACCGTCAACACACGAGGCTATACCAGCTTAGCCTATCGCTGGTATTGCTGACCAACCACCTATAATGCAGGGGGTCTGTGTAGGGAGTGGGACACTGGGGTGCATGGATGTGAGCCGGCTGTGTAAATGAGAGTAAATACCTTGTGTGTGTTTTTGGTGATTTATCTTTAAGCCTGAATTCGAGGTCAGGTGTTCCGTCCCATTGTCTCCAAGCACCCGGTAGGGTGAGGTGAAGTAGGAACGTGTGAGATTTTTACCCTTATTGACATTCATGTCAGTCCAGACGGATTTAGACTGGTGTAGACAGGTGTCCCTGTATGTGTGTGTGTTAGTGAGTACACACGGGAACAAAGTTTACATAGATTAGCCAAGGACTGTGAGGGATGTCCAAGTAATATTTATATTCCACTCTGGTAGAATTATAGTAATTCATTCATGGTGTTTATCGTGTTCCATGTGATGTAATCTCTTGCAGGTGTGGAAATCCAGTACTGGTCATCATAAGTGTACAGGTAATAGTGTCTGTGTGTAACACCAGGGATTACTGGCATTTGATTATTGTGGAGTGATAAGAGAGTGTGGTTATTTCTCATGTTGTGTTCCCCAAGGTTGTGACAAGTGTGGTTGTATATATATGTAGGTTCGTGGCTGACGTGTTAACGTAAATTTTGATAGATTTTTGTGGTGAGCGACAAGGCTGTCGGGAGTAACAGCCGACCGCTCAGTCGAGTAACGTAATTCTCAGGAGTCATTATCGATCGCGGGATCGATAATGAGAGTACCATTACCAAGTGTGATAATGCGTTAATAAGAGTATCATTATCAAGAATAATCACCAATCAAGTGTGGCGAACCTTGCTGTCATGTATGGTGGTGTGGTTAACCTTGTGGTCATGTATGGTGGTGTGGTGAACCTTGTGGTCATGTATGGTGGTGTGGTGAACCTTGTGGTCATGTATGGTGGTGTGGTGAACCTTGTGGTCATGTATGGTGGTGTGGTGAACCTTGTGGTCATGTATGGTGGTGTGGTGAACCTTGTGGTCATGTATGGTGGTGTGGTGAACCTTGTGGTCATGTATGGTGGTGTGGTGAACCTTGTGGTCATGTATGGTGGTGTGGTGAACCTTGTGGTCATGTATGGTGGTGTGGTGAACCTTGTGGTCATGTATGGTGGTGTGGTGAACCTTGTGGTCATGTATGGTGGTGTGGTGAACCTTGTGGTCATGTATGGTGGTGTGGTGAACCTTGTGGTCATGTATGGTGGTGTGGTGAACCTTGTGGTCATGTATGGTGGTGTGGTGAACCTTGTGGTCATGTATGGTGGTGTGGTGAACCTTGTGGTCATGTATGGTGGTGTGGTGAACCTTGTGGTCATGTATGGTGGTGTGGTGAACCTTGTGGTCATGTATGGTGGTGTGGTGAACCTTGTGGTCATGTATGGTGGTGTGGTGAACCTTGTGGTCATGTATGGTGGTGTGGTGAACCTTGTGGTCATGTATGGTGGTGTGGTGAACCTTGTGGTCATGTATGGTGGTGTGGTGAACCTTGTGGTCATGTATGGTGGTGTGGTGAACCTTGTGGTCATGTATGGTGGTGTGGTGAACCTTGTGGTCATGTATGGTGGTGTGGTGAACCTTGTGGTCATGTATGGTGGTGTGGTGAACCTTGTGGTCATGTATGGTGGTGTGGTGAACCTTGTGGTCATGTATGGTGGTGTGGTGAACCTTGTGGTCATGTATGGTGGTGTGGTGAACCTTGTGGTCATGTATGGTGGTGTGGTGAACCTTGTGGTCATGTATGGTGGTGTGGTGAACCTTGTGGTCATGTATGGTGGTGTGGTGAACCTTGTGGTCATGTATGGTGGTGTGGTGAACCTTGTGGTCATGTATGGTGGTGTGGTGAACCTTGTGGTCATGTATGGTGGTGTGGTGAACCTTGTGGTCATGTATGGTGGTGTGGTGAACCTTGTGGTCATGTATGGTGGTGTGGTGAACCTTGTGGTCATGTATGGTGGTGTGGTGAACCTTGTGGTCATGTATGGTGGTGTGGTGAACCTTGTGGTCATGTATGGTGGTGTGGTGAACCTTGTGGTCATGTATGGTGGTGTGGTGAACCTTGTGGTCATGTATGGTGGTGTGGTGAACCTTGTGGTCATGTATGGTGGTGTGGTGAACCTTGTGGTCATGTATGGTGGTGTGGTGAACCTTGTGGTCATGTATGGTGGTGTGGTGAACCTTGTGGTCATGTATGGTGGTGTGGTGAACCTTGTGGTCATGTATGGTGGTGTGGTGAACCTTGTGGTCATGTATGGTGGTGTGGTGAACCTTGTGGTCATGTATGGTGGTGTGGTGAACCTTGTGGTCATGTATGGTGGTGTGGTGAACCTTGTGGTCATGTATGGTGGTGTGGTGAACCTTGTGGTCATGTATGGTGGTGTGGTGAACCTTGTGGTCATGTATGGTGGTGTGGTGAACCTTGTGGTCATGTATGGTGGTGTGGTGAACCTTGTGGTCATGTATGGTGGTGTGGTGAACCTTGTGGTCATGTATGGTGGTGTGGTGAACCTTGTGGTCATGTATGGTGGTGTGGTGAACCTTGTGGTCATGTATGGTGGTGTGGTGAACCTTGTGGTCATGTATGGTGGTGTGGTGAACCTTGTGGTCATGTATGGTGGTGTGGTGAACCTTGTGGTCATGTATGGTGGTGTGGTGAACCTTGTGGTCATGTATGGTGGTGTGGTGAACCTTGTGGTCATGTATGGTGGTGTGGTGAACCTTGTGGTCATGTATGGTGGTGTGGTGAACCTTGTGGTCATGTATGGTGGTGTGGTGAACCTTGTGGTCATGTATGGTGGTGTGGTGAACCTTGTGGTCATGTATGGTGGTGTGGTGAACCTTGTGGTCATGTATGGTGGTGTGGTGAACCTTGTGGTCATGTATGGTGGTGTGGTGAACCTTGTGGTCATGTATGGTGGTGTGGTGAACCTTGTGGTCATGTATGGTGGTGTGGTGAACCTTGTGGTCATGTATGGTGGTGTGGTGAACCTTGTGGTCATGTATGGTGGTGTGGTGAACCTTGTGGTCATGTATGGTGGTGTGGTGAACCTTGTGGTCATGTATGGTGGTGTGGTGAACCTTGTGGTCATGTATGGTGGTGTGGTGAACCTTGTGGTCATGTATGGTGGTGTGGTGAACCTTGTGGTCATGTATGGTGGTGTGGTGAACCTTGTGGTCATGTATGGTGGTGTGGTGAACCTTGTGGTCATGTATGGTGGTGTGGTGAACCTTGTGGTCATGTATGGTGGTGTGGTGAACCTTGTGGTCATGTATGGTGGTGTGGTGAACCTTGTGGTCATGTATGGTGGTGTGGTGAACCTTGTGGTCATGTATGGTGGTGTGGTGAACCTTGTGGTCATGTATGGTGGTGTGGTGAACCTTGTGGTCATGTATGGTGGTGTGGTGAACCTTGTGGTCATGTATGGTGTGGTGAACCTTGTGGTCATGTATGGTGGTGTGGTGAACCTTGTGGTCATGTATGGTGGTGTGGTGAACCTTGTGGTCATGTATGGTGGTGTGGTGAACCTTGTGGTCATGTATGGTGGTGTGGTGAACCTTGTGGTCATGTATGGTGGTGTGGTGAACCTTGTGGTCATGTATGGTGGTGTGGTGAACCTTGTGGTCATGTATGGTGGTGTGGTGAACCTTGTGGTCATGTATGGTGGTGTGGTGAACCTTGTGGTCATGTATGGTGGTGTGGTGAACCTTGTGGTCATGTATGGTGGTGTGGTGAACCTTGTGGTCATGTATGGTGGTGTGGTGAACCTTGTGGTCATGTATGGTGGTGTGGTGAACCTTGTGGTCATGTATGGTGGTGTGGTGAACCTTGTGGTCATGTATGGTGGTGTGGTGAACCTTGTGGTCATGTATGGTGGTGTGGTGAACCTTGTGGTCATGTATGGTGGTGTGGTGAACCTTGTGGTCATGTATGGTGGTGTGGTGAACCTTGTGGTCATGTATGGTGGTGTGGTGAACCTTGTGGTCATGTATGGTGGTGTGGTGAACCTTGTGGTCATGTATGGTGGTGTGGTGAACCTTGTGGTCATGTATGGTGGTGTGGTGAACCTTGTGGTCATGTATGGTGGTGTGGTGAACCTTGTGGTCATGTATGGTGGTGTGGTGAACCTTGTGGTCATGTATGGTGGTGTGGTGAACCTTGTGGTCATGTATGGTGGTGTGGTGAACCTTGTGGTCATGTATGGTGGTGTGGTGAACCTTGTGGTCATGTATGGTGGTGTGGTGAACCTTGTGGTCATGTATGGTGGTGTGGTGAACCTTGTGGTCATGTATGGTGGTGTGGTGAACCTTGTGGTCATGTATGGTGGTGTGGTGAACCTTGTGGTCATGTATGCTGTGGGAAAATCCTAGCAGGCAATTATTTATTTTATTCAAAATTTTACTTTGTTTTATTTTTTAGTTGACTTTAATATTATATTAGTTCTTAGTTAGTTCTTCTGAGTTAGAGGTCTGTATGTTCTAATTCAGCCTGCCAGAACTTATCACACACAATGTAAGGGACATTTGCTTACACCACTGTGAGTGGATAACTCTAAGCACATGTTTACCTTTTTGTACAAAATATAAATTATAAATCATACCACATATGGTGGTCTAATCTACTATTATTCTAATTATAAACACTACTACTCTATCTACAGTTTGCAAAAATAAAGACCTTAGCTGATACTGTAGGTGTAGCCTGCTTAGGCTGGCTATGTAGTTCAATATCAGATTAGGGTGTGGCCCTATGCCTCAGAGTGCCACGCAATGGCGGCTGGCAAAGAAGTGTTGGTGTACCGGTAGAGTAACAAGAATAATGACTGTTTGAGGGCCAGCTCAGCTTGCAACTTCAGAATCAAATGTTACTTGCCGAATGAGAGGAATTAATAATGGTTCCCTAAACATTTAAAGTTCAGGTATGATATGGATAAGGGGTATATATAGTGCTGAGTAAACGTACTTGTTTTGGCGTTTTAATTCCATAGTATAACTGGCTACCTAACTAATATTACCTAGTGTACACCATTAATAATAGTATATAAGGCAATCGGATACTTAGCAGTTCTCTTTGCTAATGAGATCTTTGGTTGGTCGGACTGTAGAGGATCCTGTGTCGAAGCTCGGAGAAAGAACTGTTATTTGTTGTAAAATATGTCAGGGAGTGTCTCTTGACTGTGTGTGTTCAAGTTGCTGTGTGTACAAGACGCTGTGACTCTCCCGTAGAGCTTGGTTCCAACATTATTTGATGGTTCCATTATTGTCTTAAGGACAAGAGAGTCACGCTATATTTCTTGTGTTGGTAATTATATTCAGTCCTAGTGAACACTATTTTATTAAGTTTAAATACTAGACTGAAGTTTAAAAGAAATGAGAGTTAATATATATACATGACATTGATGATGTCACGAAATACCCACTCTCCTTTTAACATGAGTAACTGTATTATGTTACCGTGTGTTGGATTTCCGACATAACTCCGGGGAGTGGGAGGAACATGGGTCGAAGTCCCGGGAAAGGACTGCGATCACTTTATTCCTCACCCTCAGAATTATAAAGGGTCTTTAATTTGACCTTGCATTGTCGTGCAGCAGTCCGCTCGGGACGGACTTCCTTTACTGTTACTGTGGGTGCTGGAAGTCGTTGAACGTATTTGGTCTATTGGCCACTCTGACCGTGGCCCATCGCTGTCCGCCAGAACTATGTCACCAGGGTTCAAGTTAATTCTGTAGTATGGGGTTGTTTGCAGAATGATACAGAGCAGAAAGGTATTCTCGAGTCCATACGTCATTCCACTGACCTATCACCCCTGATAGAAGTTTGAAACATTGAACCAAGTCACTCTCTTGGACGCATGAAGGATCCTCTAGTTCCTCGTCAGTAAGGGACACTAGAGTTCTGACAGGTCCCCCATACATCAGATGAGCTGGACTTAATTAACGGTTCACGCTGCAAAACATCATCAGAGAGGTCGGTAAGTGGTCGGTTGTTAACTCGAGCTTCTATCTCTATGGCAACGGTTTGGAGCTCCTGCAGATAAATTTTTAACAGTGCAGGGTTTTCCATAGAGAACGCTTCACATTACTACTCATGCGTTCATAGAAGCCCTTGTGCCAAGGTGCTCTGGGAGGTATGAATTTCCAATGGCACTGCCATGGATTTAGGGCTGTGCGCACCTTTGGGTGGTTCCAGATTTTCCACAGACATGCTTCTCCTGCCACTAAGTTCGACCCATTGTCTGAGATCATTAACTTAGGACAGGATCTACGTGAAGCAAACCTGCGGAAAGCCTGTAAGAATGCCTCGGCACTCATATTGGGTGTCACTTCTAGATGTACTCCCCCTGTTGTAGCACAGGTGAATAGGCAGATATATGCCTTTACTGTTTTTTTGTCCTTGGTGCCCGTTAGTGTTAGTGCTCCTGTGAAATCTACTCCTGTAGTCTCAAAGGAACGAATATGTACAACTCGTTCCTTTGGGAGTGGAGGAGGGCCTGGATATGGGCACACTCTGGCATCGTATCCCCAGCAAATAACAGGATTTAATTATAGATTTTACAGTCTGCCTACCTTGGGGTAGCCAGTACTGTTGTCTTAAGTCTGTGAGACTATCTAATACCCCCCCACTATGCAGAGTGTTGTATTTGTGTATGTGTAACACAATCAGCTTGCTGACTATGTGGTGACGAGGGAATAATATTGGATTTTTTGCTAACAGCTCTATGTCCGCATGCTGTAAGCGTCCTCCGCATCTTATTATGTTATAATTGTTGGTGTCTGTCCAGAGACCCAGATCATTTTGAAGCTTCTTAGGGACTTTGTCAAATTCTATCCCGAATGTATCTATTTGAACTCTTTTGACCCAGTACTTTAGGGCACTAGGGAATTTATGCCAGATTCCTATTTCCTTTAGAAAATCAAATACCACTTGGGTGACTCCTATTAGTTTATTCAGTTCAGAGTACCGATTAAGATCAATTACCAAAGTCCGAGGTGGTTCTGAAGTCTCAGTGGGAACAGTAACATTGGTCACAATGACGTGTGGCTTTTGTTGAGGCCACTGGTCGCTGACTAGCCAATTAGGTCCATTGAACCACATCTCTGATTTTGTTAATTGCCGTAAAGTCAGGCCTCGGGAAAGATTGTCAGCTGGATTCACCTTGGTGGGTACATATCTCAGTTTGCACCCTGCCGACAACTCTCGTATTTCCTTAACACGGTTACTCATGTAAGGATTTTTACCGTTATTGTTTTTTACCCACTGTAGCACTGCCTCATTATCTGACCATTCCACTGTATCTTCAAAGTTGATGTTGCTTAAGGCCTTGATCAGATAATGAGCCAATCTTACTCCGAGCAGTAGGGCTGTTAACTCCAGTTGTGGCAATGATCTTTTCTTTAATGGTGCCACTCTGGCCTTTGATGTGAGCAAATTGGCTTGCCTATTTGAGACCAGGTCAGCTACTGTGCCATAAGCTTTTCTTGAGGCATCACAGAATACATGTAGCTTAATTGGTTCTTTTTCTTTTACTGTGTTCCGAGGGAACTTGACAGACTCTAGGACACTTAAATCTTTCACTAGCCTTTGCCATTTTTCTTGTAAGGTAGGTGTTAGAAGATCATCCCAGCCTATCTTTTGTTGCCAACATTCCTGCATTATCAACTTCCCATTAATTAAGATTGTACTTAATAGTCCCAATGGGTCGAAGGATTTGCTGACTTGTGTGAGTAATTTTCTCATTGTTAGGTTGGTGGTATCTGGCTCCACCGACTTGATTGTCAACTGATCTGCTGTCATATCCCAGCAAACACATAACGTTTTGGAAACTTTCATATATGTGTTCTGGTAGGTTTAGGGATGACTTGTCTTGAGAATGGTGCAGGAGAACATTTGAGAAACTTGTACTCCAAAAATCTAAACATATAGTTTTTATAATATACGGTTTTCCTAAAACTATTTTATTCCTATTGTATTACAAATGGTTTTTACATGTTTAAATTTATGGTCTTTTTTGTAAAATTCATTAATAAATTGTGAATGATATTTAATGGCTGTATGAAACATTCAAAACACATTTAGTTATTCTATGATCAGATAAAATTAGTTTTCATAATTTTGCTACAAATCGAACTTTTAATACAATTTGACTCATTATGTATTCCACTAAACACTAATATCATGTTTATATATAAAATTTATGTATCATTCCCTAAAATATTTTATATAAATTATAAATGTTGCTTGATTGAGGTGTGAAACATTCATAAAACTTTTTGTTGCCTTATATATGGAAGTGCATCCATACTGCACTTAAGGAGGAGGAAGGAGGAGGAGGGCAAAGAGGAAGGAGGAGGAGGAAGGCGAGAAGGAGGAGGAAGAGGGCGAGGAGGAAGGAGGAGGAGGAGGAGGAAGGAGGAGGAGGAGGAAGGGCAAGAAGGAGGAGGAGGAAGGAAAATGAGGGCGAGTTTTGGAGGATGAGGGAGAGGAGAAAGGAGGATAAGGGAGAGGTGGAAGGAGGATGAGGGCAAGAGGAAGGAGGATGTGTTGGAGGAAAAGGAGAATGAGATGGAGGAGGAAGGAGGAAGAGGGTGAGGAGGAGGAGTTTGAGGCAGAGAAGGAAGGAGGATGAGGTCTAGGAGGAAGGAGGAAGAGGAAGGAGGGCGTCGGGGAGGGGGGGGGGATTAAGTGACGGAGGAGAAGAGGAGGGGAAGAATAGCAGGGGTAGAAGTAGTACAGGTAAGAGGGGAGGGGGAAGAGGAGGAGGAGGAGGAGGAGGGGGATGAGAAGGAAGGAAAGAGGAGGTGAGAGGAGAAGGGAGGGGTAAGAGAAGGGGGATGAGGAAGGGGGAGAGGGTAGTGGAAAGAGAAGAAGAATATGGAGAAAGGGGAAGAGGTGGGGGAGGGGAAAAGGGAGGGGGGAAGAGGAGAGAAGGAGGATGAGGAGGAAGGGGAAGAGGGAAGGGGTAAGAGAAGGGGGAAGAGGAGGGGGGAGGAGTAAGAGAAGGAGGTGAGGTATGGATGGGGATGTGGAGGAAGGGGAAAAGGAGGGGTGAGGGGTAAGAGAACGGGAATAAGGAAGAGGGTAGGAGGGAAGAGAGGAAGGTGGGAAGGAGAAGATGGGGAGGGAGTGTAACAGGATCAGTGTGACGGCTGGGACATGTACCCATAGGCCCACACAGTTACCATGACGTGTTAGGACGCTGGATTATACAGACATGTCTTGGTAGATGACTATGGTGTGTTCAGCTTCATAAAATACCAACAAGAAAACTAAAGAATCAGATAATAATGTTTTACATTAATTTATCTCTGACTTTATTATACAGTGAGCAATGGTTAGTGAGGCAGAGAGGCCGTGGTGGGCCGGTGTTTACCACGGGTAGTGACCCCCCCCCCTCCCTCCCCCTGCTTTACCCTGCCTTCTGTTACCCCTCCCCTCTTGCCCCTCCTCTTCCCTCCCTCCCCCTGCTCAACCCTGCCTTCTGTTACCCATCCCCTCTTGCCCCTCCTCTTCCCTCCCTCCCCCTGCTCTACCCTGCCTTCTGTTACCCCTCCCCTCTTGCCCCTCCTCTTCCCTCCCTCCCCCTGCTCTACCCTGCCTTCTCTTACCCTACCCCTCCCCTCTTTGCCCCTCCTCTTCCCCCCCTCCCCCCCTGCTCTCTACCCTGCCTTCTCTTACCCCTCCCCTCTCTCCCTCCTTTTCCCCCTCCTCCTTCCCCCTCCCCCTCTTCTTCCTTCCTCCTAACCTACTCCTTCCTCCTCTGCCTCGACCTCCTCCTCCTCCCCCTCTTCCTCCTCATCTTGTTCTTCAACCCAACCACTTGGGCTGGAAGGATGAGCGACGGTCTCGCTTCATGCAGGTCGGCGTTCAATCCCCGACCGTCCAAGTGGTTGGGCACCATTCCTTCCCCCCGTCCCATCCCAAATCCTTATCCTGACCCCTTCCCAGTGCTATATAGTCGTAATGGCTTGGTGTTTCCCCCTGATAGTTCCCTTCCCTTCTTCCTCGCCCACCTTCCTCCTCCTCTTTCTTCCTCGCCCCCCCTTCCTCCTCGACCTCCTACTCTTCCTTCCTCCTTGCTTTCCTCCTCCTTCCCCTCCTCCTCCTCCTCGCCATCCTCCTCCTCCTCCTTCCTCGCCATCCTCCTCCTCCTCCTCCTCCTCCCTCCTCGCCCTCCTCCTCCTTCCTCCTCTCCCTCCTCCTCCTCCTCCTGTAGTAGCCTGGTGTAGTGGTGTAGTAGCGTGGTGAAGTAGCCTGGTGTAGTGGTGTAGTAGCCTGGTGTAGTGGTGTAGTAGCGTGGTGAAGTAGCCTGGTGTAGTGGTGTAGTAGGATGGTGAAGTAGCCTGGTGTAGTGGTGTAGTAGCATGGTGAAGTAGCCTGGTGTAGTGGTGTAGTAGCATGGTGAAGTAGCCTGGTGTAGTGGTGTAGTAGCATGGTGAAGTAGCCTGGTGTAGTGGTGTAGTAGCATGGTGAAGTAGCCTGGTGTAGTGGTGTAGTAGCATGGTGAAGTAGCCTGGTGTAGTGTGTAGTAGCATGGTGAAGTAGCCTGGTGTAGTGGTGTAGTAGCATGGTGATAGCCTGGTGTAGTGTGTAGTAGCATGGTGAAGTAGCCTGGTGTAGTGGTGTAGTAGCATGGTGAAGTAGCCTGGTGTAGTGGTGTAGTAGCATGGTGAAGTAGCCTGGTGTAGTGGTGTAGTAGCGTGGTGAAGTAGCCTGGTGTAGTGGTGTAGTAGCATGGTGAAGTAGCCTGGTGTAGTGGTGTAGTAGCATGGTGAAGTAGCCTGGTGTAGTGGTGTAGTAGCATGGTGAAGTAGCCTGGTGTAGTGGTGTAGTAGCATGGTGAAGTAGCCTGGTGTAGTGGTGTAGTAGCATGGTGAAGTAGCCTGGTGTAGTGGTGTAGTAGCATGGTGAAGTAGCCTGGTGTAGTGGTGTAGTAGCATGGTGAAGTAGCCTGGTGTAGTGGTGTAGTAGCATGGTGAAGTAGCCTGGTGTAGTGGTGTAGTAGCGTGGTGAAGTAGCCTGGTGTAGTGGTGTAGTAGCATGGTGAAGTAGCCTGGTGTAGTGGTGTAGTAGCATGGTGAAGTAGCCTGGTGTAGTGGTGTAGTAGCATGGTGAAGTAGCCTGGTGTAGTGGTGTAGTAGCATGGTGAAGTAGCCTGGTGTAGTGGTGTAGTAGCATGGTGAAGTAGCCTGGTGTAGTGGTGTAGTAGCATGGTGAAGTAGCCTGGTGTAGTGGTGTAGTAGCATGGTGAAGTAGCCTGGTGTAGTGGTGTAGTAGCATGGTGAAGTAGCCTGGTGTAGTGGTGTAGTAGCATGGTGAAGTAGCCTGGTGTAGTGGTGTAGTAGCATGGTGAAGTAGCCTGGTGTAGTGGTGTAGTAGCATGGTGAAGTAGCCTGGTGTAGTGGTGTAGTAGCATGGTGAAGTAGCCTGGTGTAGTGGTGTAGTAGCATGGTGAAGTAGCCTGGTGTAGTGGTGTAGTAGCATGGTGAAGTAGCCTGGTGTAGTGGTGTAGTAGCCTGGTGTAGTGGTGTAGTAGCATGGTGAAGTAGCCTGGTGTAGTGGTGTAGTAGCGTGGTGAAGTAGCCTGGTGTAGTGGTGTAGTAGCATGGTGAAGTAGCCTGGTGTAGTGGTGTAGTAGCATGGTGAAGTAGCCTGGTGTAGTGGTGTAGTAGCGTGGTGAAGTAGCCTGGTGTAGTGGTGTAGTAGCATGGTGAAGTAGCCTGGTGTAGTGGTGTAGTAGCATGGTGAAGTAGCCTGGTGTAGTGGTGTAGTAGCATGGTGAAGTAGCCTGGTGTAGTGGTGTAGTAGCATGGTGAAGTAGCCTGGTGTAGTGGTGTAGTAGCATGGTGAAGTAGCCTGGTGTAGTGGTGTAGTAGCGTGGTGAAGTAGCCTGGTGTAGTGGTGTAGTAGCCTGGTGTAGTGGTGTAGTAGCATGGTGAAGTAGCCTGGTGTAGTGGTGTAGTAGCATGGTGAAGTAGCCTGGTGTAGTGGTGTAGTAGCATGGTGAAGTAGCCTGGTGTAGTGGTGTAGTAGCATGGTGAAGTAGCCTGGTGTAGTGGTGTAGTAGCCTGGTGAAGTAGCCTGGTGTAGTGGTGTAGTAGCCTGGTGTAGTGGTGTAGTAGCATGGTGAAGTAGCCTGGTGTAGTGGTGTAGTAGCATGGTGTAGTGGTGTAGTAGCATGGTGAAGTAGCCTGGTGTAGTGGTGTAGTAGCATGGTGAAGTAGCCTGGTGTAGTGGTGTAGTAGCGTGGTGAAGTAGCCTGGTGTAGTGGTGTAGTAGCCTGGTGTAGTAGCCTGGTGTAGTGGTGTAGTAGCCTGGTGTAGTGGTGTAGTAGCATGGTGAAGTAGCCTGGTGTAGTGGTGTAGTAGCATGGTGAAGTAGCCTGGTGTAGTGGTGTAGTAGCATGGTGAAGTAGCCTGGTGTAGTGGTGTAGTAGCATGGTGAAGTAGCCTGGTGTAGTGGTGTAGTAGCATGGTGAAGTAGCCTGGTGTAGTGGTGTAGTAGCATGGTGAAGTAGCCTGGTGTAGTGGTGTAGTAGCATGGTGAAGTAGCCTGGTGTAGTGGTGTAGTAGCATGGTGAAGTAGCCTGGTGTAGTGGTGTAGTAGCATGGTGAAGTAGCCTGGTGTAGTGGTGTAGTAGCATGGTGAAGTAGCCTGGTGTAGTGGTGTAGTAGCCCTGGTGTAGTGGTGTAGTAGCATGGTGAAGTAGCCTGGTGTAGTGGTGTAGTAGCATGGTGAAGTAGCCTGGTGTAGTGGTGTAGTAGCATGGTGAAGTAGCCTGGTGTAGTGGTGTAGTAGCATGGTGAAGTAGCCTGGTGTAGTGGTGTAGTAGCATGGTGAAGTAGCCTGGTGTAGTGGTGTAGTAGCATGGTGAAGTAGCCTGGTGTAGTGGTGTAGTAGCATGGTGAAGTAGCCTGGTGTAGTGGTGTAGTAGCATGGTGAAGTAGCCTGGTGTAGTGGTGTAGTAGCATGGTGAAGTAGCCTGGTGTAGTGGTGTAGTAGCATGGTGAAGTAGCCTGGTGTAGTGGTGTAGTAGCATGGTGAAGTAGCCTGGTGTAGTGGTGTAGTAGCATGGTGAAGTAGCCTGGTGTAGTGGTGTAGTAGCATGGTGAAGTAGCCTGGTGTAGTGGTGTAGTAGCATGGTGAAGTAGCCTGGTGTAGTGGTGTAGTAGCATGGTGAAGTAGCCTGGTGTAGTGGTGTAGTAGCATGGTGAAGTAGCCTGGTGTAGTGGTGTAGTAGCATGGTGAAGTAGCCTGGTGTAGTGGTGTAGTAGCATGGTGAAGTAGCCTGGTGTAGTGGTGTAGTAGCATGGTGAAGTAGCCTGGTGTAGTGGTGTAGTAGCATGGTGAAGTAGCCTGGTGTAGTGGTGTAGTAGCCTGGTGTAGTGGTGTAGTAGCATGGTGAAGTAGCCTGGTGTAGTGGTGTAGTAGCGTGGTGAAGTAGCCTGGTGTAGTGGTGTAGTAGCATGGTGAAGTAGCCTGGTGTAGTGGTGTAGTAGCATGGTGAAGTAGCCTGGTGTAGTGGTGTAGTAGCATGGTGAAGTAGCCTGGTGTAGTGGTGTAGTAGCATGGTGAAGTAGCCTGGTGTAGTGGTGTAGTAGCATGGTGAAGTAGCCTGGTGTAGTGGTGTAGTAGCATGGTGAAGTAGCCTGGTGTAGTGGTGTAGTAGCATGGTGAAGTAGCCTGGTGTAGTGGTGTAGTAGCATGGTGAAGTAGCCTGGTGTAGTGGTGTAGTAGCGTGGTGAAGTAGCCTGGTGTAGTGGTGTAGTAGCCTGGTGTAGTGGTGTAGTAGCATGGTGAAGTAGCCTGGTGTAGTGGTGTAGTAGCGTGGTGAAGTAGCCTGGTGTAGTGGTGTAGTAGCATGGTGAAGTAGCCTGGTGTAGTGGTGTAGTAGCATGGTGAAGTAGCCTGGTGTAGTGGTGTAGTAGCGTGGTGAAGTAGCCTGGTGTAGTGGTGTAGTAGCCTGGTGTAGTGGTGTAGTAGCATGGTGAAGTAGCCTGGTGTAGTGGTGTAGTAGCGTGGTGAAGTAGCCTGGTGTAGTGGTGTAGTAGCCTGGTGTAGTGGTGTAGTAGCATGGTGAAGTAGCCTGGTGTAGTGGTGTAGTAGCGTGGTGAAGTAGCCTGGTGTAGTGGTGTAGTAGCGTGGTGAAGTAGCCTGGTGTAGTGGTGTAGTAGCCTGGTGTAGTGGTGTAGTAGCATGGTGAAGTAGCCTGGTGTAGTGGTGTAGTAGCGTGGTGAAGTAGCCTGGTGTAGTGGTGTAGTAGCATGGTGAAGTAGCCTGGTGTAGTGGTGTAGTAGCATGGTGAAGTAGCCTGGTGTAGTGGTGTAGTAGCATGGTGAAGTAGCCTGGTGTAGTGGTGTAGTAGCATGGTGAAGTAGCCTGGTGTAGTGGTGTAGTAGCATGGTGAAGTAGCCTGGTGTAGTGGTGTAGTAGCATGGTGAAGTAGCCTGGTGTAGTGGTGTAGTAGCATGGTGAAGTAGCCTGGTGTAGTGGTGTAGTAGCATGGTGAAGTAGCCTGGTGTAGTGGTGTAGTAGCCTGGTGTAGTGGTGTAGTAGCATGGTGAAGTAGCCTGGTGTAGTGGTGTAGTAGCATGGTGAAGTAGCCTGGTGTAGTGGTGTAGTAGCATGGTGAAGTAGCCTGGTGTAGTGGTGTAGTAGCATGGTGAAGTAGCCTGGTGTAGTGGTGTAGTAGCATGGTGAAGTAGCCTGGTGTAGTGGTGTAGTAGCATGGTGAAGTAGCCTGGTGTAGTGGTGTAGTAGCATGGTGAAGTAGCCTGGTGTAGTGGTGTAGTAGCATGGTGAAGTAGCCTGGTGTAGTGGTGTAGTAGCATGGTGAAGTAGCCTGGTGTAGTGGTGTAGTAGCATGGTGAAGTAGCCTGGTGTAGTGGTGTAGTAGCATGGTGAAGTAGCCTGGTGTAGTGGTGTAGTAGCATGGTGAAGTAGCCTGGTGTAGTGGTGTAGTAGCATGGTGAAGTAGCCTGGTGTAGTGGTGTAGTAGCATGGTGAAGTAGCCTGGTGTAGTGGTGTAGTAGCATGGTGAAGTAGCCTGGTGTAGTGGTGTAGTAGCATGGTGAAGTAGCCTGGTGTAGTGGTGTAGTAGCATGGTGAAGTAGCCTGGTGTAGTGGTGTAGTAGCATGGTGAAGTAGCCTGGTGTAGTGGTGTAGTAGCATGGTGAAGTAGCCTGGTGTAGTGGTGTAGTAGCGTGGTGAAGTAGCCTGGTGTAGTGGTGTAGTAGCCTGGTGTAGTGGTGTAGTAGCATGGTGAAGTAGCCTGGTGTAGTGGTGTAGTAGCGTGGTGAAGTAGCCTGGTGTAGTGGTGTAGTAGCATGGTGAAGTAGCCTGGTGTAGTGGTGTAGTAGCATGGTGAAGTAGCCTGGTGTAGTGGTGTAGTAGCGTGGTGAAGTAGCCTGGTGTAGTGGTGTAGTAGCATGGTGAAGTAGCCTGGTGTAGTGGTGTAGTAGCATGGTGAAGTAGCCTGGTGTAGTGGTGTAGTAGCATGGTGAAGTAGCCTGGTGTAGTGGTGTAGTAGCATGGTGAAGTAGCCTGGTGTAGTGGTGTAGTAGCATGGTGAAGTAGCCTGGTGTAGTGGTGTAGTAGCGTGGTGAAGTAGCCTGGTGTAGTGGTGTAGTAGCCTGGTGTAGTGGTGTAGTAGCATGGTGAAGTAGCCTGGTGTAGTGGTGTAGTAGCATGGTGAAGTAGCCTGGTGTAGTGGTGTAGTAGCATGGTGAAGTAGCCTGGTGTAGTGGTGTAGTAGCATGGTGAAGTAGCCTGGTGTAGTGGTGTAGTAGCCTGGTGTAGTGGTGTAGTAGCATGGTGAAGTAGCCTGGTGTAGTGGTGTAGTAGCGTGGTGAAGTAGCCTGGTGTAGTGGTGTAGTAGCCTGGTGTAGTGGTGTAGTAGCATGGTGAAGTAGCCTGGTGTAGTGGTGTAGTAGCGTGGTGAAGTAGCCTGGTGTAGTGGTGTAGTAGCGTGGTGAAGTAGCCTGGTGTAGTGGTGTAGTAGCCTGGTGTAGTGGTGTAGTAGCATGGTGAAGTAGCCTGGTGTAGTGGTGTAGTAGCATGGTGAAGTAGCCTGGTGTAGTGGTGTAGTAGCATGGTGAAGTAGCCTGGTGTAGTGGTGTAGTAGCATGGTGAAGTAGCCTGGTGTAGTGGTGTAGTAGCATGGTGAAGTAGCCTGGTGTAGTGGTGTAGTAGCATGGTGAAGTAGCCTGGTGTAGTGGTGTAGTAGCATGGTGAAGTAGCCTGGTGTAGTGGTGTAGTAGCATGGTGAAGTAGCCTGGTGTAGTGGTGTAGTAGCATGGTGAAGTAGCCTGGTGTAGTGGTGTAGTAGCATGGTGAAGTAGCCTGGTGTAGTGGTGTAGTAGCCTGGTGTAGTGGTGTAGTAGCATGGTGAAGTAGCCTGGTGTAGTGGTGTAGTAGCATGGTGAAGTAGCCTGGTGTAGTGGTGTAGTAGCATGGTGAAGTAGCCTGGTGTAGTGGTGTAGTAGCATGGTGAAGTAGCCTGGTGTAGTGGTGTAGTAGCATGGTGAAGTAGCCTGGTGTAGTGGTGTAGTAGCATGGTGAAGTAGCCTGGTGTAGTGGTGTAGTAGCATGGTGAAGTAGCCTGGTGTAGTGGTGTAGTAGCATGGTGAAGTAGCCTGGTGTAGTGGTGTAGTAGCATGGTGAAGTAGCCTGGTGTAGTGGTGTAGTAGCATGGTGAAGTAGCCTGGTGTAGTGGTGTAGTAGCATGGTGAAGTAGCCTGGTGTAGTGGTGTAGTAGCATGGTGAAGTAGCCTGGTGTAGTGGTGTAGTAGCATGGTGAAGTAGCCTGGTGTAGTGGTGTAGTAGCATGGTGAAGTAGCCTGGTGTAGTGGTGTAGTAGCATGGTGAAGTAGCCTGGTGTAGTGGTGTAGTAGCATGGTGAAGTAGCTGGTGTAGTGGTGTAGTAGCATGGTGAAGTAGCCTGGTGTAGTGGTGTAGTAGCATGGTGAAGTAGCCTGGTGTAGTGGTGTAGTAGCATGGTGAAGTAGCCTGGTGTAGTGGTGTAGTAGCATGGTGAAGTAGCCTGGTGTAGTGGTGTAGTAGCATGGTGAAGTAGCCTGGTGTAGTGGTGTAGTAGCATGGTGAAGTAGCCTGGTGTAGTGGTGTAGTAGCATGGTGAAGTAGCCTGGTGTAGTGGTGTAGTAGCCTGGTGTAGTGGTGTAGTAGCATGGTGAAGTAGCCTGGTGTAGTGGTGTAGTAGCATGGTGAAGTAGCCTGGTGTAGTGGTGTAGTAGCATGGTGAAGTAGCCTGGTGTAGTGGTGTAGTAGCATGGTGAAGTAGCCTGGTGTAGTGGTGTAGTAGCGTGGTGAAGTAGCCTGGTGTAGTGGTGTAGTAGCATGGTGAAGTAGCCTGGTGTAGTGGTGTAGTAGCATGGTGAAGTAGCCTGGTGTAGTGGTGTAGTAGCATGGTGAAGTAGCCTGGTGTAGTGGTGTAGTAGCATGGTGAAGTAGCCTGGTGTAGTGGTGTAGTAGCATGGTGAAGTAGCCTGGTGTAGTGGTGTAGTAGCGTGTGAAGTAGCCTGGTGTAGTGGTGTAGTAGCATGGTGTAGTGGTGTAGTAGCATGGTGAGTAGCCTGGTGTAGTGGTGTAGTAGCCGGGTGTAGTGGTGTAGTAGCATGGTGAAGTAGCCTGGTGTAGTGGTGTAGTAGCATGGTGAAGTAGCCTGGTGTAGTGGTGTAGTAGCATGGTGAAGTAGCCTGGTGTAGTGGTGTAGTAGCGTGGTGAAGTAGCCTGGTGTAGTGGTGTAGTAGCCTGGTGTAGTGGTGTAGTAGCGTGGTGAAGTAGCCTGGTGTAGTGGTGTAGTAGCCTGGTGTAGTGGTGTAGTAGCATGGTGAAGTAGCCTGGTGTAGTGGTGTAGTAGCGTGGTGAAGTAGCCTGGTGTAGTGGTGTAGTAGCGTGGTGAAGTAGCCTGTGTAGTGGTGTAGTAGCCTGGTGTAGTGGTGTAGTAGCATGGTGAAGTAGCCTGGTGTAGTGGTGTAGTAGCATGGTGAAGTAGCCTGGTGTAGTGGTGTAGTAGCATGGTGAAGTAGCCTGGTGTAGTGGTGTAGTAGCATGGTGAAGTAGCCTGGTGTAGTGGTGTAGTAGCATGGTGAAGTAGCTGGTGTAGTGGTGTAGTAGCATGGTGAAGTAGCCTGGTGTAGTGGTGTAGTAGCGTGGTGAAGTAGTGGTGTAGTGGTGTAGTAGCCTGGTGTAGTGGTGTAGTAGCATGGTGAAGTAGCCTGGTGTAGTGGTGTAGTAGCGTGGTGTAGTAGCCTGGTGTAGTGGTAGTAGCATGGTGAAGTAGCCTGGTGTAGTGGTGTAGTAGCATGGTGAAGTAGCCTGGTGTAGTGGTGTAGTAGCGTGGTGAAGTAGCCTGGTGTAGTGGTGTAGTAGCATGGTGAAGTAGCTGGTGTAGTGGTGTAGTAGCATGGTGAAGTAGCTGGTGTAGTGGTGTAGTAGCATGGTGAAGTAGCCTGGTGTAGTGGTGTAGTAGCATGGTGAAGTAGCCTGGTGTNTCCCTTCTTCCTCGCCTCCCCTCCTCCTCCTCTTTCTTCCTCGCCCACCTTCCTCCTCGCCCTCCTCCTCCTCCTTCCTCGCCATCCTCCTCCTCCTTCCTCCTCCTTCTTTCTCCTCGCACTCCTCCTCCTCCTCCTTCCTCCTCTCCCTCCTCCTCCTCCTCCTGTAGTAGCATGGTGAAGTAGCCTGGTGTAGTGGTGTAGTAGCCTGGTGTAGTGGTGTAGTAGCATGGTGAAGTAGCCTGGTGTAGTGGTGTAGTAGCATGGTGAAGTAGCCTGTGTAGTGGTGTAGTAGCGTGGTGAAGTAGCCTGGGTGTAGTGGTGTAGTAGCATGGTGAAGTAGCCTGGTGTAGTGGTGTAGTAGCGTGGTGAAGTAGCCTGGTGTAGTGGTGTAGTAGCATGGTGTAGTAGCCTGTGTAGTGGTGTAGTAGCATGGTGAAGTAGCCTGGTGTAGTGGTGTAGTAGCATGGTGAAGTAGCCTGGTGTAGTGGTGTAGTAGCATGGTGAAGTAGCCTGGTGTAGTGGTGTAGTAGCGTGGTGTAGTAGCCTGGTGTAGTGGTGTAGTAGCATGGTGAAGTAGCCTGGTGTAGTGGTGTAGTAGCGTGGTGAAGTAGCCTGGTGTAGTGGTGTAGTAGCGTGGTGAAGTAGCCTGGTGTAGTGGTGTAGTAGCATGGTGAAGTAGCCTGGTGTAGTGGTGTAGTAGCATGGTGAAGTAGCCTGGTGTAGTGGTGTAGTAGCATGGTGAAGTAGCCTGGTGTAGTGGTGTAGTAGCGTGGTGAAGTAGCCTGGTGTAGTGGTGTAGTAGCGTGGTGAAGTAGCCTGGTGTAGTGGTGTAGTAGCATGGTGAAGTAGCCTGGTGTAGTGGTGTAGTAGCATGGTGAAGTAGCCTGGTGTAGTGGTGTAGTAGCGTGGTGAAGTAGCCTGGTGTAGTGGTGTAGTAGCATGGTGTAGTGGTGTAGTAGCATGGTGAAGTAGCCTGGTGTAGTGGTGTAGTAGCCTGGTGTAGTGGTGTAGTAGCATGGTGAAGTAGCCTGGTGTAGTGGTGTAGTAGCATGGTGAAGTAGCCTGGTGTAGTGGTGTAGTAGCATGGTGAAGTAGCCTGGTGTAGTGGTGTAGTAGCGTGGTGAAGTAGCCTGGTGTAGTGGTGTAGTAGCGTGGTGAAGTAGCCTGGTGTAGTGGTGTAGTAGCATGGTGAAGTAGCCTGGTGTAGTGGTGTAGTAGCGTGGTGAAGTAGCCTGGTGTAGTGGTGTAGTAGCGTGGTGAAGTAGCCTGGTGTAGTGGTGTAGTAGCATGGTGAAGTAGCCTGGTGTAGTGGTGTAGTAGCGTGGTGAAGTAGCCTGGTGTAGTGGTGTAGTAGCGTGGTGAAGTAGCCTGGTGTAGTGGTGTAGTAGCATGGTGAAGTAGCCTGGTGTAGTGGTGTAGTAGCGTGGTGAAGTAGCCTGGTGTAGTGGTGTAGTAGCATGGTGAAGTAGCCTGGTGTAGTGGTGTAGTAGCATGGTGAAGTAGCCTGGTGTAGTGGTGTAGTAGCATGGTGAAGTAGCCTGGTGTAGTGGTGTAGTAGCATGGTGAAGTAGCCTGGTGTAGTGGTGTAGTAGCATGGTGAAGTAGCCTGGTGTAGTGGTGTAGTAGCGTGGTGAAGTAGCCTGGTGTAGTGGTGTAGTAGCGTGGTGAAGTAGCCTGGTGTAGTGGTGTAGTAGCATGGTGAAGTAGCCTGGTGTAGTGGTGTAGTAGCATGGTGAAGTAGCCTGGTGTAGTGTGTAGTAGCATGGTGAAGTAGCCTGGTGTAGTGGTGTAGTAGCATGGTGAAGTAGCCTGGTGTAGTGGTGTAGTAGCATGGTGAAGTAGCCTGGTGTAGTGGTGTAGTAGCGTGGTGAAGTAGCCTGGTGTAGTGGTGTAGTAGCATGGTGAAGTAGCCTGGTGTAGTGGTGTAGTAGCATGGTGAAGTAGCCTGGTGTAGTGGTGTAGTAGCATGGTGAAGTAGCCTGGTGTAGTGGTGTAGTAGCGTGGTGAAGTAGCCTGGTGTAGTGGTGTAGTAGCATGGTGAAGTAGCCTGGTGTAGTGGTGTAGTAGCGTGGTGAAGTAGCCTGGTGTAGTGGTGTAGTAGCGTGGTGAAGTAGCCTGGTGTAGTGGTGTAGTAGCATGGTGAAGTAGCCTGGTGTAGTGGTGTAGTAGCATGGTGAAGTAGCCTGGTGTAGTGGTGTAGTAGCATGGTGAAGTAGCCTGGTGTAGTGGTGTAGTAGCGTGGTGAAGTAGCCTGGTGTAGTGGTGTAGTAGCATGGTGTAGTGGTGTAGTAGCATGGTGAAGTAGCCTGGTGTAGTGGTGTAGTAGCATGGTGAAGTAGCCTGGTGTAGTGGTGTAGTAGCGTGGTGAAGTAGCCTGGTGTAGTGGTGTAGTAGCATGGTGAAGTAGCCTGGTGTAGTGGTGTAGTAGCATGGTGAAGTAGCCTGGTGTAGTGGTGTAGTAGCATGGTGAAGTAGCCTGGTGTAGTGGTGTAGTAGCATGGTGAAGTAGCCTGGTGTAGTGGTGTAGTAGCATGGTGAAGTAGCCTGGTGTAGTGGTGTAGTAGCGTGGTGAAGTAGCCTGGTGTAGTGGTGTAGTAGCCTGGTGTAGTGGTGTAGTAGCATGGTGAAGTAGCCTGGTGTAGTGGTGTAGTAGCATGGTGAAGTAGCCTGGTGTAGTGGTGTAGTAGCATGGTGAAGTAGCCTGGTGTAGTGGTGTAGTAGCATGGTGAAGTAGCCTGGTGTAGTGGTGTAGTAGCATGGTGAAGTAGCCTGGTGTAGTGGTGTAGTAGCGTGGTGAAGTAGCCTGGTGTAGTGGTGTAGTAGCATGGTGAAGTAGCCTGGTGTAGTGGTGTAGTAGCATGGTGAAGTAGCCTGGTGTAGTGGTGTAGTAGCATGGTGAAGTAGCCTGGTGTAGTGGTGTAGTAGCGTGGTGAAGTAGCCTGGTGTAGTGGTGTAGTAGCATGGTGAAGTAGCCTGGTGTAGTGGTGTAGTAGCATGGTGAAGTAGCCTGGTGTAGTGGTGTAGTAGCATGGTGAAGTAGCCTGGTGTAGTGGTGTAGTAGCATGGTGAAGTAGCCTGGTGTAGTGGTGTAGTAGCATGGTGAAGTAGCCTGGTGTAGTGGTGTAGTAGCGTGGTGAAGTAGCCTGGTGTAGTGGTGTAGTAGCATGGTGAAGTAGCCTGGTGTAGTGGTGTAGTAGCGTGGTGAAGTAGCCTGGTGTAGTGGTGTAGTAGCATGGTGAAGTAGCCTGGTGTAGTGGTGTAGTAGCATGGTGAAGTAGCCTGGTGTAGTGGTGTAGTAGCGTGGTGAAGTAGCCTGGTGTAGTGGTGTAGTAGCATGGTGAAGTAGCCTGGTGTAGTGGTGTAGTAGCATGGTGAAGTAGCCTGGTGTAGTGGTGTAGTAGCGTGGTGAAGTAGCCTGGTGTAGTGGTGTAGTAGCATGGTGAAGTAGCCTGGTGTAGTGGTGTAGTAGCGTGGTGAAGTAGCCTGGTGTAGTGGTGTAGTAGCATGGTGAAGTAGCCTGGTGTAGTGGTGTAGTAGCGTGGTGAAGTAGCCTGGTGTAGTGGTGTAGTAGCGTGGTGAAGTAGCCTGGTGTAGTGGTGTAGTAGCATGGTGAAGTAGCCTGGTGTAGTGGTGTAGTAGCATGGTGAAGTAGCCTGGTGTAGTGGTGTAGTAGCATGGTGAAGTAGCCTGGTGTAGTGGTGTAGTAGCGTGGTGAAGTAGCCTGGTGTAGTGGTGTAGTAGCATGGTGAAGTAGCCTGGTGTAGTGGTGTAGTAGCATGGTGAAGTAGCCTGGTGTAGTGGTGTAGTAGCATGGTGAAGTAGCCTGGTGTAGTGGTGTAGTAGCATGGTGAAGTAGCCTGGTGTAGTGGTGTAGTAGCATGGTGAAGTAGCCTGGTGTAGTGGTGTAGTAGCATGGTGAAGTAGCCTGGTGTAGTGGTGTAGTAGCGTGGTGAAGTAGCCTGGTGTAGTGGTGTAGTAGCATGGTGAAGTAGCCTGGTGTAGTGGTGTAGTAGCATGGTGAAGTAGCCTGGTGTAGTGGTGTAGTAGCATGGTGAAGTAGCCTGGTGTAGTGGTGTAGTAGCATGGTGAAGTAGCCTGGTGTAGTGGTGTAGTAGCGTGGTGAAGTAGCCTGGTGTAGTGGTGTAGTAGCGTGGTGAAGTAGCCTGGTGTAGTGGTGTAGTAGCATGGTGAAGTAGCCTGGTGTAGTGGTGTAGTAGCATGGTGAAGTAGCCTGGTGTAGTGGTGTAGTAGCATGGTGAAGTAGCCTGGTGTAGTGGTGTAGTAGCATGGTGAAGTAGCCTGGTGTAGTGGTGTAGTAGCATGGTGAAGTAGCCTGGTGTAGTGGTGTAGTAGCATGGTGAAGTAGCCTGGTGTAGTGGTGTAGTAGCGTGGTGAAGTAGCCTGGTGTAGTGGTGTAGTAGCATGGTGAAGTAGCCTGGTGTAGTGGTGTAGTAGCATGGTGAAGTAGCCTGGTGTAGTGGTGTAGTAGCATGGTGAAGTAGCCTGGTGTAGTGGTGTAGTAGCATGGTGAAGTAGCCTGGTGTAGTGGTGTAGTAGCATGGTGAAGTAGCCTGGTGTAGTGGTGTAGTAGCATGGTGAAGTAGCCTGGTGTAGTGGTGTAGTAGCATGGTGAAGTAGCCTGGTGTAGTGGTGTAGTAGCATGGTGAAGTAGCCTGGTGTAGTGGTGTAGTAGCATGGTGAAGTAGCCTGGTGTAGTGGTGTAGTAGCGTGGTGAAGTAGCCTGGTGTAGTGGTGTAGTAGCGTGGTGAAGTAGCCTGGTGTAGTGGTGTAGTAGCATGGTGAAGTAGCCTGGTGTAGTGGTGTAGTAGCATGGTGAAGTAGCCTGGTGTAGTGGTGTAGTAGCATGGTGAAGTAGCCTGGTGTAGTGGTGTAGTAGCGTGGTGAAGTAGCCTGGTGTAGTGGTGTAGTAGCATGGTGAAGTAGCCTGGTGTAGTGGTGTAGTAGCATGGTGAAGTAGCCTGGTGTAGTGGTGTAGTAGCATGGTGAAGTAGCCTGGTGTAGTGGTGTAGTAGCGTGGTGAAGTAGCCTGGTGTAGTGGTGTAGTAGCATGGTGAAGTAGCCTGGTGTAGTGGTGTAGTAGCGTGGTGAAGTAGCCTGGTGTAGTGGTGTAGTAGCATGGTGAAGTAGCCTGGTGTAGTGGTGTAGTAGCATGGTGAAGTAGCCTGGTGTAGTGGTGTAGTAGCATGGTGAAGTAGCCTGGTGTAGTGGTGTAGTAGCATGGTGAAGTAGCCTGGTGTAGTGGTGTAGTAGCGTGGTGAAGTAGCCTGGTGTAGTGGTGTAGTAGCGTGGTGAAGTAGCCTGGTGTAGTGGTGTAGTAGCATGGTGAAGTAGCCTGGTGTAGTGGTGTAGTAGCGTGGTGAAGTAGCCTGGTGTAGTGGTGTAGTAGCATGGTGAAGTAGCCTGGTGTAGTGGTGTAGTAGCATGGTGAAGTAGCCTGGTGTAGTGGTGTAGTAGCATGGTGAAGTAGCCTGGTGTAGTGGTGTAGTAGCATGGTGAAGTAGCCTGGTGTAGTGGTGTAGTAGCGTGGTGAAGTAGCCTGGTGTAGTGGTGTAGTAGCGTGGTGAAGTAGCCTGGTGTAGTGGTGTAGTAGCATGGTGAAGTAGCCTGGTGTAGTGGTGTAGTAGCATGGTGAAGTAGCCTGGTGTAGTGGTGTAGTAGCGGTGAAGTAGCCTGGTGTAGTGGTGTAGTAGCGTGGTGAAGTAGCCTGGTGTAGTGGTGTAGTAGCATGGTGAAGTAGCCTGGTGTAGTGGTGTAGTAGCATGGTGAAGTAGCCTGGTGTAGTGGTGTAGTAGCATGGTGAAGTAGCCTGGTGTAGTGGTGTAGTAGCATGGTGAAGTAGCCTGGTGTAGTGGTGTAGTAGCGTGGTGAAGTAGCCTGGTGTAGTGGTGTAGTAGCATGGTGAAGTAGCCTGGTGTAGTGGTGTAGTAGCATGGTGAAGTAGCCTGGTGTAGTGGTGTAGTAGCGTGGTGAAGTAGCCTGGTGTAGTGGTGTAGTAGCATGGTGAAGTAGCCTGGTGTAGTGGTGTAGTAGCATGGTGAAGTAGCCTGGTGTAGTGGTGTAGTAGCATGGTGAAGTAGCCTGGTGTAGTGGTGTAGTAGCGTGGTGAAGTAGCCTGGTGTAGTGGTGTAGTAGCATGGTGAAGTAGCCTGGTGTAGTGGTGTAGTAGCATGGTGAAGTAGCCTGGTGTAGTGGTGTAGTAGCATGGTGAAGTAGCCTGGTGTAGTGGTGTAGTAGCATGGTGAAGTAGCCTGGTGTAGTGGTGTAGTAGCATGGTGAAGTAGCCTGGTGTAGTGGTGTAGTAGCGTGGTGAAGTAGCCTGGTGTAGTGGTGTAGTAGCATGGTGAAGTAGCCTGGTGTAGTGGTGTAGTAGCATGGTGAAGTAGCCTGGTGTAGTGGTGTAGTAGCGTGGTGAAGTAGCCTGGTGTAGTGGTGTAGTAGCGTGGTGAAGTAGCCTGGTGTAGTGGTGTAGTAGCATGGTGAAGTAGCCTGGTGTAGTGGTGTAGTAGCATGGTGAAGTAGCCTGGTGTAGTGGTGTAGTAGCATGGTGAAGTAGCCTGGTGTAGTGGTGTAGTAGCATGGTGAAGTAGCCTGGTGTAGTGGTGTAGTAGCATGGTGAAGTAGCCTGGTGTAGTGGTGTAGTAGCGTGGTGAAGTAGCCTGGTGTAGTGGTGTAGTAGCATGGTGAAGTAGCCTGGTGTAGTGGTGTAGTAGCATGGTGAAGTAGCCTGGTGTAGTGGTGTAGTAGCATGGTGAAGTAGCCTGGTGTAGTGGTGTAGTAGCGTGGTGAAGTAGCCTGGTGTAGTGGTGTAGTAGCATGGTGAAGTAGCCTGGTGTAGTGGTGTAGTAGCATGGTGAAGTAGCCTGGTGTAGTGGTGTAGTAGCGTGGTGAAGTAGCCTGGTGTAGTGGTGTAGTAGCATGGTGAAGTAGCCTGGTGTAGTGGTGTAGTAGCATGGTGAAGTAGCCTGGTGTAGTGGTGTAGTAGCGTGGTGAAGTAGCCTGGTGTAGTGGTGTAGTAGCATGGTGAAGTAGCCTGGTGTAGTGGTGTAGTAGCATGGTGAAGTAGCCTGGTGTAGTGGTGTAGTAGCATGGTGAAGTAGCCTGGTGTAGTGGTGTAGTAGCATGGTGAAGTAGCCTGGTGTAGTGGTGTAGTAGCATGGTGAAGTAGCCTGGTGTAGTGGTGTAGTAGCATGGTGAAGTAGCCTGGTGTAGTGGTGTAGTAGCATGGTGAAGTAGCCTGGTGTAGTGGTGTAGTAGCATGGTGAAGTAGCCTGGTGTAGTGGTGTAGTAGCATGGTGAAGTAGCCTGGTGTAGTGGTGTAGTAGCATGGTGAAGTAGCCTGGTGTAGTGGTGTAGTAGCGTGGTGAAGTAGCCTGGTGTAGTGGTGTAGTAGCATGGTGAAG
The DNA here is from genome assembly GCA_020271785.1 of Procambarus virginalis. Taxonomy (NCBI): domain Eukaryota; kingdom Metazoa; phylum Arthropoda; class Malacostraca; order Decapoda; family Cambaridae; genus Procambarus; species Procambarus virginalis. The sequence goes on from WNGS01007068.1 coordinate 124,073, forward strand.
TAGCCTGGTGTAGTGGTGTAGTAGCATGGTGAAGTAGCCTGGTGTAGTGGTGTAGTAGCATGGTGAAGTAGCCTGGTGTAGTGGTGTAGTAGCATGGTGAAGTAGCCTGGTGTAGTGGTGTAGTAGCATGGTGAAGTAGCCTGGTGTAGTGGTGTAGTAGCGTGGTGAAGTAGCCTGGTGTAGTGGTGTAGTAGCATGGTGAAGTAGCCTGGTGTAGTGGTGTAGTAGCATGGTGAAGTAGCCTGGTGTAGTGGTGTAGTAGCATGGTGAAGTAGCCTGGTGTAGTGGTGTAGTAGCATGGTGAAGTAGCCTGGTGTAGTGGTGTAGTAGCATGGTGAAGTAGCCTGGTGTAGTGGTGTAGTAGCGTGGTGAAGTAGCCTGGTGTAGTGGTGTAGTAGCATGGTGAAGTAGCCTGGTGTAGTGGTGTAGTAGCATGGTGAAGTAGCCTGGTGTAGTGGTGTAGTAGCATGGTGAAGTAGCCTGGTGTAGTGGTGTAGTAGCATGGTGAAGTAGCCTGGTGTAGTGGTGTAGTAGCGTGGTGAAGTAGCCTGGTGTAGTGGTGTAGTAGCATGGTGAAGTAGCCTGGTGTAGTGGTGTAGTAGCGTGGTGAAGTAGCCTGGTGTAGTGGTGTAGTAGCATGGTGAAGTAGCCTGGTGTAGTGGTGTAGTAGCATGGTGAAGTAGCCTGGTGTAGTGGTGTAGTAGCATGGTGAAGTAGCCTGGTGTAGTGGTGTAGTAGCATGGTGAAGTAGCCTGGTGTAGTGGTGTAGTAGCATGGTGAAGTAGCCTGGTGTAGTGGTGTAGTAGCATGGTGAAGTAGCCTGGTGTAGTGGTGTAGTAGCATGGTGAAGTAGCCTGGTGTAGTGGTGTAGTAGCATGGTGAAGTAGCCTGGTGTAGTGGTGTAGTAGCATGGTGAAGTAGCCTGGTGTAGTGGTGTAGTAGCATGGTGAAGTAGCCTGGTGTAGTGGTGTAGTAGCATGGTGAAGTAGCCTGGTGTAGTGGTGTAGTAGCATGGTGAAGTAGCCTGGTGTAGTGGTGTAGTAGCATGGTGAAGTAGCCTGGTGTAGTGGTGTAGTAGCATGGTGAAGTAGCCTGGTGTAGTGGTGTAGTAGCATGGTGAAGTAGCCTGGTGTAGTGGTGTAGTAGCATGGTGAAGTAGCCTGGTGTAGTGGTGTAGTAGCGTGGTGAAGTAGCCTGGTGTAGTGGTGTAGTAGCATGGTGAAGTAGCCTGGTGTAGTGGTGTAGTAGCGTGGTGAAGTAGCCTGGTGTAGTGGTGTAGTAGCATGGTGAAGTAGCCTGGTGTAGTGGTGTAGTAGCATGGTGAAGTAGCCTGGTGTAGTGGTGTAGTAGCGTGGTGAAGTAGCCTGGTGTAGTGGTGTAGTAGCATGGTGAAGTAGCCTGGTGTAGTGGTGTAGTAGCATGGTGAAGTAGCCTGGTGTAGTGGTGTAGTAGCATGGTGAAGTGCCTGGTGTAGTGGTGTAGTAGCGTGGTGAAGTAGCCTGGTGTAGTGGTGTAGTAGCATGGTGAAGTAGCCTGGTGTAGTGGTGTAGTAGCGTGGTGAAGTAGCCTGGTGTAGTGGTGTAGTAGCATGGTGAAGTAGCCTGGTGTAGTGGTGTAGTAGCATGGTGAAGTAGCCTGGTGTAGTGGTGTAGTAGCGTGGTGAAGTAGCCTGGTGTAGTGGTGTAGTAGCATGGTGAAGTAGCCTGGTGTAGTGGTGTAGTAGCATGGTGAAGTAGCCTGGTGTAGTGGTGTAGTAGCATGGTGAAGTAGCCTGGTGTAGTGTGTAGTAGCATGGTGAAGTAGCCTGGTGTAGTGGTGTAGTAGCATGGTGAAGTAGCCTGGTGTAGTGGTGTAGTAGCATGGTGAAGTAGCCTGGTGTAGTGGTGTAGTAGCATGGTGAAGTAGCCTGGTGTAGTGGTGTAGTAGCATGGTGAAGTAGCCTGGTGTAGTGGTGTAGTAGCATGGTGAGTAGCCTGGTGTAGTGGTGTAGTAGCATGGTGAAGTAGCCTGGTGTAGTGGTGTAGTAGCATGGTGAAGTAGCCTGGTGTAGTGGTGTAGTACATGGTGAAGTAGCCTGGTGTAGTGGTGTAGTAGCATGGTGAAGTAGCCTGGTGTAGTGGTGTAGTAGCATGGTGAAGTAGCCTGGTGTAGTGGTGTAGTAGCATGGTGAAGTAGCCTGGTGTAGTGGTGTAGTAGCATGGTGAAGTAGCCTGGTGTAGTGGTGTAGTAGCATGGTGAAGTAGCCTGGTGTAGTGGTGTAGTAGCATGGTGAAGTAGCCTGGTGTAGTGGTGTAGTAGCATGGTGAAGTAGCCTGGTGTAGTGGGTGTAGTAGCATGGTGAAGTAGCCTGGTGTAGTGGTGTAGTAGCATGGTGAAGTAGCCTGGTGTAGTGTGTAGTGGTGTAGTAGCATGGTGAAGTAGCCTGGTGTAGTGGTGTAGTAGCATGGTGAAGTAGCCTGGTGTAGTGGTGTAGTAGCATGGTGAAGTAGCCTGGTGTAGTGGTGTAGTAGCATGGTGAAGTAGCCTGGTGTAGTGGTGTAGTAGCATGGTGAAGTAGCCTGGTGTAGTGGTGTAGTAGCATGGTGAAGTAGCCTGGTGTAGTGGTGTAGTAGCATGGTGAGTAGCCTGGTGTAGTGGTGTAGTAGCAGGTGAAGTAGCCTGGTGTAGTGGTGTAGTAGCATGGTGAAGTAGCCTGGTGTAGTGGTGTAGTAGCATGGTGAAGTAGCCTGGTGTAGTGGTGTAGTAGC
>WNGS01007068.1:155892-169019 GCA_020271785.1 Procambarus virginalis
TTTTAAGCACTGTCGGATGTATGGCCTTCTCAATCGAAAATGAGGGAGGGATAAGAATCAGGGGCGAACCCATAGCCATCTCAAACTCCAACACAGTGCTCGGATACAACTTCAACAGGCTACTCAACTCCTCCCAGTTTGTATCCCAGAAGACAGCAATGGCTCGAGGTTCGCTGGCGAGACTCTTCCGCTTCAAGCAAGCCCCATCCCACATCAAGCTCCACCTGTACAGAATGATTATAAGGCCTAGCCTTGAATACCCTTACGTCCCCCTGAACCTCACCAACAATCCAACATGCTGAAGATCCAACGGGTACAAAATAAGGCACTTCGCTTCGCGGAGGGCCTGACACTGATGGATAGAGTAAGAACTGACCAAATCCATGAAACGCTCAACATGAAGCCAATGAACATCAGGCTCAGCTACCTGGCCAGAAGACAGCTGTACCGCATGAAGAATATGTATATCCCAGACCCCGAAGATCCCTACGTAGCAGAAAACACCACCAGCGACTACGAGATCCGCGAACCACCACACAGAACTAGAAAAATCACTCTCCAACAAAAAGTGATCAGACATATCCACGATGAGGCCTTCCCAAGACCTCAAATACTAAGCGGCTTGCCAGACGACCCTGATGAGTGGCCCATCCCGGACCCCATCTACACCAAACGAAGAATAAAGGAAATAAATAAATAAATAAATAAAAAAAAAAATAAATAAATAATAAATAAAAAAAAAAAAAAAAAAAAAAAAAAAAAAAAAAAAAAAAAAAATAAAAATAAAAATAATAAATAAGAAAAAAAATATATATAAACAAATAAAACTACTACAAAAAATATAAAACCAAAAAACCATTTGTCGTGATATCAGAAGTGTGACTACCCTGATGTTGTTAAGATTAACCTCCCTCAGCCAACTCCATCGGCTCTAGTGCTTTAGGACACCAATAAGGTCACAAACACTAGCCCCCCCAGCCAATGTACTGACAACCCAACATAACACATACAGAAACAAACGACACATACACATATGTCAACCCATGGTGGACAGGCCACCGAACTTTCAATCCTCCTCTCTCTCTACACCCGCATCCTCTTCCTGAATTTCATCTCCCCATCCCTCTACCTCCCCCATCCTTTCCAAGCCCTTTGGACATCAAAGCAAAGAGGGATGTCCAAGTAATATTTATATTCCACTCTGGTAGAATTATAGTAATTCATTCATGGTGTTTATCGTGTTCCATGTGATGTAATCTCTTGCAGGTGTGGAAATCCAGTACTGGTCATCATAAGTGTACAGGTAATAGTGTCTGTGTGTAACACCAGGGATTACTGGCATTTGATTATTGTGGAGTGATAAGAGAGTGTGGTTATTTCTCATGTTGTGTTCCCCAAGGTTGTGACAAGTGTGGTTGTATATATATGTAGGTTCGTGGATGACGTGTTAACGTAAATTTTGATAGATTTTGTGGTGAGCGACAAGGCTGTCGGGAGTAACAGCCGACCGCTCAGTCGAGTAACGTAATTCTCAGGAGTCATTATCGATCGCGGGATCGATAATGAGAGTACCATTACCAAGTGTGATAATGCGTTAATAAGAGTATCATTATCAAGAATAATCACCAATCAAGTGTGGTGAACCTTGCTGTTATGTATTCTGGCGTGGTTAACCTTGTGGTCATGTATGGTGGTGTGTTGAACCTTGTGGTCATGTATGGTGGTGTGGTGAACCTTGTGGTCATGTATGGTGGCGTGGTGAACCTTGTGGTCATGTATGGTGGTGTGGTGAACCTTGTGGTCATGTATGGTGGTGTGGTGAACCTTGTGGTCATGTATGGTGGTGTGGTGAACCTTGTGGTCATGTATGGTGGTGTGGTGAACCTTGTGGTCATGTATGGTGGTGTGGTGAACCTTGTGGTCATGTATGGTGGTGTGGTGAACCTTGTGGTCATGTATGGTGGTGTGGTGAACCTTGTGGTCATGTATGGTGGTGTGGTGAACCTTGTGGTCATGTATGATGGTGTGGTGAACCTTGTGGTCATGTATGCTGTGGGAAAATCCTAGCAGGCAATTATTTATTTTATTCAAAATTTTACTTTGTTTTTTTTTAGTTGACTTTAATATTATATTAGTTCTTAGTTAGTTCTTCTGAGTTAGAGGTCTGTATGTTCTAATTCAGCCTGCCAGAACTTATCACACACAATGTAAGGGACATTTGCTTACACCACTGTGAGTGGATAACTCTAAGCACATGTTTACCTTTTTGTACAAAATATAAATTATAAATCATACCACATATGGTGGTCTAATCTACTATTATTCTAATTATAAACACTACTACTCTATCTACAGTTTGCAAAAATAAAGGCCTTAGCTGATACTATAGGTGTAGCCTGCTTAGGCTGGCTATGTAGTTCAATATCAGATTAGGGTGTGGCCCTATGCCTCAGAGTGCCACGCAATGGCGGCTGGCAAAGAAGTGTTGGTGTACCGGTAGAGTAACAAGAATAATGACTGTTTGAGGGCCAGCTCAGCTTGCAACTTCAGAATCAAATGTTACTTGCCGAATGAGAGGAATTAATAATGGTTCCCTAAACATTTAAAGTACAGGTATGATATGGATAAGGGGTATATATAGTGCTGAGTAAACGTACTTGTTTTGGCGTTTTAATTCCATAGTATAACTGGCTACCTAACTAATATTACCTAGTGTACACCATTAATAATAGTATATAAGGCAATCGGATACTTAGCTGTTCTCTTTGCTAATGAGATCTTTGGTTGGTCGGACTGTAGAGGATCCTGTGTCGAAGCTCGGAGAAAGAACTGTTATTTGTTGTAAAATATGTCAGGGAGTGTCTCTAGACTGTGTGTTCAAGTTGCTGTGTGTACAAGACGCCGTGACTCTCCCGCAGAGCTTGGTTCCAACATTATTTGATGGTTCCATTATTGTCTTAAGGACAAGAGAGTCACGCTATATTTCTTGTGTTGGTAATTATATTCAGTCCTAGTGAACACTATTTTATTAAGTTTAAATACTAGACTGAAGTTTAAAAGAAATGAGAGTTAATATATATACACGACATTGATGATGTCACGAAATACCCACTCTCCTTTTAACATGAGTAACTGTATTATGTTGCCGTGTGTTGGATTTCCGACATAACTCCGGGGAGTGGGAGGAACATGGGTCGAAGTCCCGGGAAAGGACTGCGATCACTTTATTCCTCACCCTCAGAATTATAAAGGGTCTTTAATTTGACCTTGCATTGTCGTGCAGCAGTCCGCTCGGGACGGACTTCCTTTACTGTTACTGTGGGTGCTGGAAGTCGTTGAACGTCTTCTTTTCCTGCCAGTTCTAAAGGACCTAATTTCTCTAATGTTTTGAGAGTAGTGTTGCCTCGGCATTTTACTTTCACTATTCATAAGATGCCCTGGCTGTCTGGATGAACAGAGACTATTTGGTCTATTGGCCACTCTGAACGTGGCCCATCGCTGTCCGCCAGAACTATGTCACCAGGGTTCAAGTTAATTCTGTTGTATGGGGTTGTTTGCAGAATGATACAGAGCAGAAAGGTATTCTCGAGTCCATACGTCATTCCACTGACCTATCACCCCTGATAGAAGTTTGAAACATTGAACCAAGTCACTCTCTTGGACGCATGAAGGATCCTCTAGTTCCTCGTCAGTAAGGGACACTAGAGTTCTGACAGGTCCCCCATACATCAGATGAGCTGGACTTAATTAACGGTTCACGCTGCAAAACATCATCAGAGAGGTCGGTAAGTGGTCGGTTGTTAACTCGAGCTTCTATCTCTATGGCAACGGTTTGGAGCTCCTGCAGATAAATTTTTAACAGTGCAGGGTTTTCCGTAGAGAACGCTTCACCTTACTACTCATGCGTTCATAGAAGCCCTTGTGCCAAGGTGCTCTGGGAGGTATGAATTTCCAATGGCACTGCCATGGATTTAGGGCTGTGCGCACCTTTGGGTGGTTCCAGATTTTCCACAGACATGCTTCTCCTGCCACTAAGTTCGACCCATTGTCTGAGATCATTAACTTAGGACAGGATCTACGTGAAGCAAACCTGCGGAAAGCCTGTAAGAATGCCTCGGCACTCATATTGGGTGTCACTTCTAGATGTACTCCCCCTGTTGTAGCACAGGTGAATAGGCAGATATATGCCTTTACTGTTTTTTTGTCCTTGGTGCCCGTTAGTGTTAGTGCTCCTGTGAAATCTACTCCTGTAGTCTCAAAGGAACGAATATGTACAACTCGTTCCTTTGGGAGTGGAGGAGGGCCTGGATATGGGCACACTCTGGCATCGTATCCCCAGCAAATAACAGGATTTAATTATAGATTTTACAGTCTGCCTACCTTGGGGTAGCCAGTACTGTTGTCTTAAGTCTGTGAGACTATCTAATACCCCCCACCATGCAGAGTGTTGTATTTGTGTATGTGTAACACAATCAGCTTGCTGACTATGTGGTGACGAGGGAATAATATTGGATTTTTTGCTAACAGCTCTATGTCCGCATGCTGTAAGCGTCCTCCGCATCTTATTATGTTATAATTGTTGGTGTCTGTCCAGAGACCCAGATCATTTTGAAGCTTCTTAGGGACTTTGTCAAATTCTATCCCGAATGTATCTATTTGAACTCTTTTGACCCAGTACGTTAGGGCACTAGGGAATTTATGCCAGATTCCTATTTCCTTTAGAAAATCAAATACCACTTGGGTGACTCCTATTAGTTTATTCAGTTCAGAGTACCGATTAAGATCAATTACCAAAGTCCGAGGTGGTTCTGAAGTCTCAGTGGGAACAGTGACATTGGTCACAATGACTTGTGGCTTTTGTTGAGGCCACTGGTCGCTGACTAGCCAATTAGGTCCATTGAACCACATCTCTGATTTTGTTAATTGCCGTAAAGTCAGGCCTCGGGAAAGATTGTCAGCTGGATTCACCTTGGTGGGTACATATCTCAGTTTGTACCCTGCCGACAACTCTCGTATTTCCTTAACACGGTTACTCATGTAAGGATTTTTACCGTTATTGTTTTTTACCCACTGTAGCACTGCCTCATTATCTGACCATTCCACTGTATCTTCAAAGTTGATGTTGCTTAAGGCCTTGATCAGATAATGAGCCAATCTTACTCCGAGCAGTAGGGCTGTTAACTCCAGTTGTGGCAATGATCTTTTCTTTAATGGTGCCACTCTGGCCTTTGATGTGAGCAAATTGGCTTGCCTATTTGAGACCAGGTCAGCTACTGTGCCATAAGCTTTTCTTGAGGCATCACAGAATACATGTAGCTTAATTGGTTCTTTTTCTTTTACTGTGTTCCGAGGGAACTTGACAGACTCTAGGACACTTAAATCTTTCACTAGCCTTTGCCATTTTTCTTGTAAGGTAGGTGTTAGAAGATCATCCCAGCCTATCTTTTGTTGCCAACATTCCTGCATTATCAACTTCCCATTAATTAAGATTGTACTTAATAGTCCCAATGGGTCGAAGGATTTGCTGACTTGTGTGAGTAATTTTCTCATTGTTAGGTTGGTGGTATCTGGCTCCACCGACTTGATTGTCAACTGATCTGCTGTCATATCCCAGCAAACACATAACGTTTTGGAAACTTTCATATATGTGTTCTGGTAGGTTTAGGGATGACTTGTCTTGAGAATGGTGCAGGAGAACATTTGAGAAACTTGTACTCCAAAAATCTAAACATATAGTTTTTATAATATACGGTTTTCCTAAAACTATTTTATTCCTATTGTATTACAAATGGTTTTTACATGTTTAAATTTATGGTCTTTTTTGTAAAATTCATTAATAAATTGTGAATGATATTTAATGGCTGTATGAAACATTCAAAACACATTTAGTTATTCTATGATCAGATAAAATTAGTTTTCATAATTTTGCTACAAATCGAACTTTTAATACAATTTGACTCATTATGTATTCCACTAAACACTAATATCATGTTTATATATAAAATTTATGTATCATTCCCTAAAATATTTTATATAAATTATGAATGTTGCTTGATTGAGGTGTGAAACATTCATAAAACTTTTTGTTGTCTTNGTAGTAGCATGGTGAAGTAGCCTGGTGTAGTGGTGTAGTAGCGTGGTGAAGTAGCTGGTGTAGTGGGTAGTAGCATGGTGAAGTAGCCTGGTGTAGTGGTGTAGTAGCATGGTGAAGTAGCCTGGTGTAGTGGTGTAGTAGCATGGTGAAGTAGCCTGGTGTAGTGGTGTAGTAGCATGGTGAAGTAGCCTGGTGTAGTGGTGTAGTAGCTGGTGAAGTAGCCTGGTGTAGTGGTGTAGTAGCGTGGTGAAGTAGCCTGGTGTAGTGGTGTAGTAGCATGGTGAAGTAGCCTGGTGTAGTGGTGTAGTAGCGTGGTGAAGTAGCCTGGTGTAGTGGTGTAGTAGCGTGGTGAAGTAGCCTGGTGTAGTGGTGTAGTAGCGTGGTGAAGTAGCCTGGTGTAGTGGTGTAGTAGCATGGTGAAGTAGCCTGGTGTAGTGGTGTAGTAGCATGGTGAAGTAGCCTGGTGTAGTGGTGTAGTAGCCTGGTGTAGTGGTGTAGTAGCATGGTGAAGTAGCCTGGTGTAGTGGTGTAGTAGCGTGGTGAAGTAGCCTGGTGTAGTGGTGTAGTAGCGTGGTGAAGTAGCCTGGTGTAGTGGTGTAGTAGCATGGTGAAGTAGCCTGGTGTAGTGGTGTAGTAGCATGGTGAAGTAGCCTGGTGTAGTGGTGTAGTAGCATGGTGAAGTAGCCTGGTGTAGTGGTGTAGTAGCATGGTGAAGTAGCTGGTGTAGTGGTGTAGTAGCATGGTGAAGTAGCCTGGTGTAGTGGTGTAGTAGCGTGGTGAAGTAGCTGGTGTAGTGGTGTAGTAGCGTGGTGAAGTAGCCTGGTATAGTAGCTGGTGTAGTGGTGTAGTAGCATGGTGAAGTAGCCTGTGTAGTGGTGTAGTAGCGTGGTGAAGTAGCCTGGTGTAGTGGTGTAGTAGCATGGTGAAGTAGCCTGGTGTAGTGGTGTAGTAGCGTGGTGAAGTAGCCTGGTGTAGTGGTGTAGTAGCATGGTGAAGTAGCCTGGGTAGTGGTGTAGTAGTGTGGTGAAGTAGCCTGGTATAGTAGCCTGGTGTAGTGGTGTAGTAGCATGGTGAAGTAGTCTGGTGTAGTGGTGTAGTAGCATGGTGAAGTAGCCTGGTGTAGTGGTGTAGTAGCATGGTGAAGTAGCCTGGTGTAGTGGTGTAGTAGCATGGTGAAGTAGCCTGGTGTAGTGGTGTAGTAGCATGGTGAAGTAGCCTGGTGTAGTGGTGTAGTAGCATGGTGAAGTAGCCTGGTGTAGTGGTGTAGTAGCGTGGTGAAGTAGCCTGGTGTAGTGGTGTAGTAGCGTGGTGAAGTAGCCTGGTGTAGTGGTGTAGTAGCATGGTGAAGTAGCCTGGTGTAGTGGTGTAGTAGCGTGGTGAAGTAGCCTGGTGTAGTGGTGTAGTAGCATGGTGAAGTAGCCTGGTGTAGTGGTGTAGTAGCGTGGTGAAGTAGCCTGGTGTAGTGGTGTAGTAGCGTGGTGAAGTAGCCTGGTGTAGTGGTGTAGTAGCATGGTGAAGTAGCCTGGTGTAGTGGTGTAGTAGCTGGTGAAGTAGCCTGGTGTAGTGGTGTAGTAGCATGGTGAAGTAGCCTGGTGTAGTGGTGTAGTAGCATGGTGAAGTAGCCTGGTGTAGTGGTGTAGTAGCATGGTGAAGTAGCCTGGTGTAGTGGTGTAGTAGCATGGTGAAGTAGCCTGGTGTAGTGGTGTAGTAGCGTGGTGAAGTAGCCTGGTGTAGTGGTGTAGTAGCATGGTGAAGTAGCCTGGTGTAGTGGTGTAGTAGCATGGTGAAGTAGCCTGGTGTAGTGGTGGTGTAGTAGCATGGTGAAGTAGCCTGGTGTAGTGGTGTAGTAGCATGGTGAAGTAGCCTGGTGTAGTGGTGTAGTAGCATGGTGAAGTAGCCTGGTGTAGTGGTGTAGTAGCGTGGTGAAGTAGCCTGGTTGTGTAGTAGCATGGTGAAGTAGCCTGGTGTAGTGGTGTAGTAGCGTGGTGAAGTAGCCTGGTGTAGTGGTGTAGTAGCATGGTGAAGTAGCCTGGTGTAGTGGTGTAGTAGCATGGTGAAGTAGCCTGGTGTAGTGGTGTAGTAGCATGGTGAAGTAGCCTGGTGTAGTGGTGTAGTAGCGTGGTGAAGTAGCCTGGTGTAGTGGTGTAGTAGCATGGTGAAGTAGCCTGGTGTAGTGGTGTAGTAGCATGGTGAAGTAGCCTGGTGTAGTGGTGTAGTAGCATGGTGAAGTAGCTGGTGTAGTGGTGTAGTAGCATGGTGAAGTAGCCTGGTGTAGTGGTGTAGTAGCGTGGTGAAGTAGCCTGGTGTAGTGGTGTAGTAGCTGGTGAAGTAGCCTGGTGTAGTGGTGTAGTAGCATGGTGAAGTAGCCTGGTGTAGTGGTGTAGTAGCATGGTGAAGTAGCCTGGTGTAGTGGTGTAGTAGCATGGTGAAGTAGCCTGGTGTAGTGGTGTAGTAGCATGGTGAAGTAGCCTGGTGTAGTGGTGTAGTAGGTGGTGAAGTAGCCTGGTGTAGTGGTGTAGTAGCGTGGTGAAGTAGCCTGGTGTAGTGGTGTGTAGCCTGTGTGTGTAGTACCTGGTGTGTGTGTAGTAGCGTGTAGTTGGTGTAGTGGTGTAGTAGCTGGTAAGTAGCCTGGTGTAGTGGTGTAGTAGCATGGTGAAGTAGCCTGGTGTAGTGGTGTAGTAGGGTGAAGTAGCCTGGTGTAGTGGTGTAGTAGCATGGTGAAGTAGCCTGGTGTAGTGGTGTAGTAGCGTGGTGAAGTAGCCTGGTGTAGTGGTGTAGTAGCATGGTGAAGTAGCCTGGTGTAGTGGTGTAGTAGTGTGGTGAAGTAGCCTGGTAAGTAGCTGGTGTAGTGGTGTAGTAGCATGGTGAAGTAGCCTGGTGTAGTGGTGTAGTAGCATGGTGAAGTAGCCTGGTGTAGTGGTGTAGTAGCGTGTGAAGTAGCCTGGTGTAGTGGTGTAGTAGCATGGTGAAGTAGCCTGGTGTAGTGGTGTAGTAGCATGGTGAAGTAGCCTGGTGTAGTGGGTAGTAGCATGGTGAAGTAGCCTGGTGTAGTGGTGTAGTAGCATGGTGAAGTAGCCTGGTGTAGTGGTGTAGTAGCGTGGTGAAGTAGCCTGGTGTAGTGGTGTAGTAGCATGGTGAAGTAGCCTGGTGTAGTGGTGTAGTAGCGTGGTGAAGTAGCCTGGTGTAGTGGTGTAGTAGCATGGTGAAGTAGCCTGGTGTAGTGGTGTAGTAGCGTGGTGAAGTAGCCTGGTGTAGTGGTGTAGTAGCGTGGTGAAGTAGCCTGGTGTAGTGGTGTAGTAGCTGGTGAAGTAGCCTGGTGTAGTGGTGTAGTAGCGTGGTGAAGTAGCCTGTGGTGTAGTGGTGTAGTAGCGTGGTGAAGTAGCTGGTGTAGTGGTGTAGTAGCATGGTGAAGTAGCCTGGTGTAGTGGTGTAGTAGCATGGTGAAGTAGCCTGGTGTAGTGTGTAGTAGCATGGTGAAGTAGCCTGGTGTAGTGGTGTAGTAGCGTGGTGAAGTAGCCTGGTGTAGTGGTGTAGTAGCGTGGTGAAGTAGCCTGGTGTAGTGGTGTAGTAGCATGGTGAAGTAGCCTGGTGTAGTGGTGTAGTAGCATGGTGAAGTAGCCTGGTGTAGTGGTGTAGTAGCATGGTGAAGTAGCCTGGTGTAGTGGTGTAGTAGCATGGTGAAGTAGCCTGGTGTAGTGGTGTAGTAGCATGGTGAAGTAGCCTGGTGTAGTGGTGTAGTAGCATGGTGAAGTAGCCTGGTGTAGTGGTGTAGTAGCGTGGTGAAGTAGCCTGGTGTAGTGGTGTAGTAGCATGGTGAAGTAGCCTGGTGTAGTGGTGTAGTAGCATGGTGAAGTAGCTGGTGTAGTGGTGTAGTAGCGTGGTGAAGTAGCCTGGTGTAGTGGTGTAGTAGCATGGTGAAGTAGCCTGGTGTAGTGGTGTGTAGCATGGTGAAGTAGCCTGGTGTAGTGGTGTAGTAGCATGGTGAAGTAGCCTGGTGTAGTGGTGTAGTAGCGTGGTGAAGTAGCCTGGTGTAGTGGTGTAGTAGCGTGGTGAAGTAGCCTGGTGTAGTGGTGTAGTAGCATGGTGAAGTAGCCTGGTGTAGTGGTGTAGTAGCATGGTGAAGTAGCCTGGTGTAGTGGTGTAGTAGCATGGTGAAGTAGCCTGGTGTAGTGGTGTAGTAGCGTGGTGAAGTAGCCTGGTGTAGTGGTGTAGTAGCATGGTGAAGTAGCCTGGTGTAGTGGTGTAGTAGCATGGTGAAGTAGCCTGGTGTAGTGGTGTAGTAGCATGGTGAAGTAGCCTGGTGTAGTGGTGTAGTAGCATGGTGAAGTAGCCTGGTGTAGTGGTGTAGTAGCATGGTGAAGTAGCCTGGTGTAGTGGTGTAGTAGCGTGGTGAAGTAGCCTGGTGTAGTAGCATGGTGAAGTAGCCTGGTGTAGTGGTGTAGTAGCGTGGTGAAGTAGCCTGGTGTAGTGGTGTAGTAGCATGGTGAAGTAGCCTGGTGTAGTGGTGTAGTAGCATGGTGAAGTAGCCTGGTGTAGTGGTGTAGTAGCATGGTGAAGTAGCCTGGTGTAGTGGTGTAGTAGCGTGGTGAAGTAGCCTGGTGTAGTGGTGTAGTAGCATGGTGAAGTAGCCTGGTGTAGTGGTGTAGTAGCATGGTGAAGTAGCCTGGTGTAGTGGTGTAGTAGCATGGTGAAGTAGCCTGGTGTAGTGGTGTAGTAGCATGGTGAAGTAGCCTGGTGTAGTGGTGTAGTAGCGTGGTGAAGTAGCCTGGTGTAGTGGTGTAGTAGCATGGTGAAGTAGCCTGGTGTAGTGGTGTAGTAGCATGGTGAAGTAGCCTGGTGTAGTGGTGTAGTAGCATGGTGAAGTAGCCTGGTGTAGTGGTGTAGTAGCATGGTGAAGTAGCCTGGTGTAGTGGTGTAGTAGCATGGTGAAGTAGCCTGGTGTAGTGGTGTAGTAGCGTGGTGAAGTAGCCTGGTGTAGTGGTGTAGTAGCGTGGTGAAGTAGCCTGGTGTAGTGGTGTAGTAGCATGGTGAAGTAGCCTGGTATAGTAGCCTGGTGTAGTGGTGTAGTAGCATGGTGAAGTAGCCTGGTGTAGTGGTGTAGTAGCGTGGTGAAGTAGCCTGGTGTAGTGGTGTAGTAGCATGGTGAAGTAGCCTGGTGTAGTGGTGTAGTAGCGTGGTGAAGTAGCCTGGTGTAGTGGTGTAGTAGCATGGTGAAGTAGCCTGGTGTAGTGGTGTAGTAGTGGGTGAAGTAGCATGTGGTAAGTAGCCTGGTGTAGTGGTGTAGTAGCATGGTGAAGTAGCCTGGTGTAGTGGTGTAGTAGCATGGTGAAGTAGCCTGGTGTAGTGGTGTAGTAGCGTGGTGAAGTAGCCTGGTGTAGTGGTGTAGTAGCATGGTGAAGTAGCCTGGTGTAGTGGTGTAGTAGCATGGTGAAGTAGCCTGGTGTAGTGGTGTAGTAGCATGGTGAAGTAGCCTGGTGTAGTGGTGTAGTAGCATGGTGAAGTAGCCTGGTGTAGTGGTGTAGTAGCGTGGTGAAGTAGCCTGGTGTAGTGGTGTAGTAGCATGGTGAAGTAGCCTGGTGTAGTGGTAGTAGCGTGGTGAAGTAGCCTGGTGTAGTGGTGTAGTAGCATGGTGAAGTAGCCTGGTGTAGTGGTGTAGTAGCATGGTGAAGTAGCCTGGTGTAGTGGTGTAGTAGCGTGGTGAAGTAGCCTGGTGTAGTGGTGTAGTAGCATGGTGAAGTAGCCTGGTGTAGTGGTGTAGTAGCGTGGTGAAGTAGCCTGGTGTAGTGGTGTAGTAGCATGGTGAAGTAGCCTGGTGTAGTGGTGTAGTAGCATGGTGAAGTAGCCTGGTGTAGTGGTGTAGTAGCATGGTGAAGTAGCCTGGTGTAGTGGTGTAGTAGCATGGTGAAGTAGCCTGGTGTAGTGGTGTAGTAGCGTGGTGAAGTAGCCTGGTGTAGTGGTGTAGTAGCATGGTGAAGTAGCCTGGTGTAGTGGTGTAGTAGCATGGTGAAGTAGCCTGGTGTAGTGGTGTAGTAGCATGGTGAAGTAGCCTGGTGTAGTGGTGTAGTAGCATGGTGAAGTAGCCTGGTGTAGTGTGTAGTAGCATGGTGAAGTAGCCTGGTGTAGTGGTGTAGTAGCGTGGTGAAGTAGCCTGGTGTAGTGGTGTAGTAGCATGGTGAAGTAGCCTGGTGTAGTGGTGTAGTAGCATGGTGAAGTAGCCTGGTGTAGTGGTGTAGTAGCATGGTGAAGTAGCCTGGTGTAGTGGTGTAGTAGCATGGTGAAGTAGCCTGGTGTAGTGGTGTAGTAGCATGGTGAAGTAGCCTGGTGTAGTGGTGTAGTAGCGTGGTGAAGTAGCCTGGTGTAGTGGTGTAGTAGCATGGTGAAGTAGCCTGGTGTAGTGGTGTAGTAGCATGGTGAAGTAGCCTGGTGTAGTGGTGTAGTAGCATGGTGAAGTAGCCTGGTGTAGTGGTGTAGTAGCATGGTGAAGTAGCCTGGTGTAGTGGTGTAGTAGCATGGTGAAGTAGCCTGGTATAGTAGCCTGGTGTAGTGGTGTAGTAGCATGGTGAAGTAGTCTGGTGTAGTGGTGTAGTAGCATGGTGAAGTAGCCTGGTATAGTAGCCTGGTGTAGTGGTGTAGTAGCATGGTGAAGTAGCCTGGTGTAGTGGTGTAGTAGCATGGTGAAGTAGCCTGGTGTAGTGGTGTAGTAGCGTGGTGAAGTAGCCTGGTGTAGTGGTGTAGTAGCGGGTGAAGTAGCCTGGTGTAGTGGTGTAGTAGCATGGTGAAGTAGCCTGGTGTAGTGGTGTAGTAGCATGGTGAAGTAGCCTGGTGTAGTGGTGTAGTAGCATGGTGAAGTAGCCTGGTGTAGTGGTGTAGTAGCATGGTGAAGTAGCCTGGTGTAGTGGTGTAGTAGCATGGTGAAGTAGCCTGGTGTAGTGGTGTAGTAGCGTGGTGAAGTAGCCTGGTGTAGTGGTGTAGTAGCGTGGTGAAGTAGCCTGTGTAGTGGTGTAGTAGCGTGGTGAAGTAGCCTGGTGTTGTA
>WNGS01007068.1:169662-186573 GCA_020271785.1 Procambarus virginalis
ATGGGTACCTCAGTGCTGTCTTCTCTACCATTGTAATGACTGCTCTCATTAACTGAAATATTATTAAATCATTTATTGTAATGTCTCTGTCCACACTTAATAACCAGGAAGCACTAATAACGGACCAGTATGACCCCTCGCTGGACCGCACGAATATAAGCTGAATATTAAATGAGGAATATCACAAGGAAAGGGATTATTAATCTTACCCTTTTCCTTTCACTGCCACCATCTTCCAAAGGAATGAATGTGTCTATAATTATCGGTCCCCAGGAAGGAAGGGACTTAATAATCAGGGAACTCAACGGACCAGTGATTGAAATTGAATGGATTATTTCAGTCTTATTGAACTGAACGGGGGAGGCTCTCGCTTTACTTTATTATTCCTAAGAATGGAGAAACACAGGGAACTTCTAACACAGCGCATGAAAATCGCATGAATACCATATATTAACACCAAGGGGCAGATAACTCACCAAGATGATAGTAGCCTGGTGTAGTGGTGTAGTAGCGTGTGAAGTAGCCTGGTGTAGTGGTGTAGTAGCATGGTGAAGTAGCCGGTGTAGTGGTGTAGTAGCATGGTGAAGTAGCCTGGTGTAGTGGTGTAGTAGCATGGTGAAGTAGCCTGGTGTAGTGGTGTAGTAGCATGGTGAAGTAGCCTGGTGTAGTGGTGTAGTAGCGTGGTGAAGTAGCCTGGTGTAGTGGTGTAGTAGCATGGTGAAGTAGCCTGGTGTAGTGGTGTAGTAGCATGGTGAAGTAGCCTGGTGTAGTGGTGTAGTAGCATGGTGAAGTAGCCTGGTGTAGTGGTGTAGTAGCATGGTGTAGTAGCCTGGTGTAGTGGTGTAGTAGCATGGTGAAGTAGCCTGGTGTAGTGGTGTAGTAGCGTGGTGAAGTAGCCTGGTGTAGTGGTGTAGTAGCATGGTGAAGTAGCCTGGTGTAGTGGTGTAGTAGCGTGGTGAAGTAGCCTGGTGTAGTGGTGTAGTAGCATGGTGAAGTAGCCTGGTGTAGTGGTGTAGTAGCGTGGTGAAGTAGCCTGGTGTAGTGGTGTAGTAGCATGGTGAAGTAGCCTGGTGTAGTGGTGTAGTAGCGTGGTGAAGTAGCCTGGTGTAGTGGTGTAGTAGCGTGGTGAAGTAGCCTGGTGTAGTGGTGTAGTAGCGTGGTGAAGTAGCCTGGTGTAGTGGTGTAGTAGCATGGTGAAGTAGCCTGGTGTAGTGGTGTAGTAGCGTGGTGAAGTAGCCTGGTGTAGTGGTGTAGTAGCATGGTGAAGTAGCCTGGTGTAGTGGTGTAGTAGCATGGTGAAGTAGCCTGGTGTAGTGGTGTAGTAGCATGGTGAAGTAGCCTGGTGTAGTGGTGTAGTAGCCTGGTGTAGTGGTGTAGTAGCATGGTGAAGTAGCCTGGTGTAGTGGTGTAGTAGCATGGTGAAGTAGCCTGGTGTAGTGGTGTAGTAGCATGGTGAAGTAGCCTGGTGTAGTGGTGTAGTAGCATGGTGAAGTAGCCTGGTGTAGTGGTGTAGTAGCGTGGTGAAGTAGCCTGGTGTAGTGGTGTAGTAGCATGGTGAAGTAGCCTGGTGTAGTGGTGTAGTAGCATGGTGAAGTAGCCTGGTGTAGTGGTGTAGTAGCATGGTGAAGTAGCCTGGTGTAGTGGTGTAGTAGCATGGTGAAGTAGCCTGGTGTAGTGGTGTAGTAGCGTGGTGAAGTAGCCTGGTGTAGTGGTGTAGTAGCATGGTGAAGTAGCCTGGTGTAGTGGTGTAGTAGCCTGGTGTAGTGGTGTAGTAGCATGGTGAAGTAGCCTGGTGTAGTGGTGTAGTAGCATGGTGAAGTAGCCTGGTGTAGTGGTGTAGTAGCATGGTGAAGTAGCCTGGTGTAGTGGTGTAGTAGCATGGTGAAGTAGCCTGGTGTAGTGGTGTAGTAGCATGGTGAAGTAGCCTGGTGTAGTGGTGTAGTAGCGTGGTGAAGTAGCCTGGTGTAGTGGTGTAGTAGCATGGTGAAGTAGCCTGGTGTAGTGGTGTAGTAGCGTGGTGAAGTAGCCTGGTGTAGTGGTGTAGTAGCATGGTGAAGTAGCCTGGTGTAGTGGTGTAGTAGCATGGTGAAGTAGCCTGGTGTAGTGGTGTAGTAGCATGGTGAAGTAGCCTGGTGTAGTGGTGTAGTAGCATGGTGAAGTAGCCTGGTGTAGTGGTGTAGTAGCATGGTGAAGTAGCCTGGTGTAGTGGTGTAGTAGCGTGGTGAAGTAGCCTGGTGTAGTGGTGTAGTAGCATGGTGAAGTAGCCTGGTGTAGTGGTGTAGTAGCATGGTGAAGTAGCCTGGTGTAGTGGTGTAGTAGCATGGTGAAGTAGCCTGGTGTAGTGGTGTAGTAGCATGGTGAAGTAGCCTGGTGTAGTGGTGTAGTAGCATGGTGAAGTAGCCTGGTGTAGTGGTGTAGTAGCATGGTGAAGTAGCCTGGTGTAGTGGTGTAGTAGCGTGGTGAAGTAGCCTGGTGTAGTGGTGTAGTAGCATGGTGAAGTAGCCTGGTGTAGTGGTGTAGTAGCATGGTGTAAGTAGCCTGGTGTAGTGGTGTAGTAGCGTGGTGAAGTAGCCTGGTGTAGTGGTGTAGTAGCATGGTGAAGTAGCCTGGTGTAGTGGTGTAGTAGCATGGTGAAGTAGCCTGGTGTAGTGGTGTAGTAGCATGGTGAAGTAGCCTGGTGTAGTGGTGTAGTAGCATGGTGAAGTAGCCTGGTGTAGTGGTGTAGTAGCATGGTGAAGTAGCCTGGTGTAGTGGTGTAGTAGCGTGGTGAAGTAGCCTGGTGTAGTGGTGTAGTAGCATGGTGAAGTAGCCTGGTGTAGTGGTGTAGTAGCATGGTGAAGTAGCCTGGTGTAGTGGTGTAGTAGCATGGTGAAGTAGCCTGGTGTAGTGGTGTAGTAGTAGCCTGGTGTAGTGGTGTAGTAGCGTGGTGAAGTAGCCTGGTGTAGTGGTGTAGTAGCATGGTGAAGTAGCCTGGTGTAGTGGTGTAGTAGCATGGTGAAGTAGCCTGGTGTAGTGGTGTAGTAGCATGGTGAAGTAGCCTGGTGTAGTGGTGTAGTAGCATGGTGAAGTAGCCTGGTGTAGTGGTGTAGTAGCATGGTGAAGTAGCCTGGTGTAGTGGTGTAGTAGCATGGTGAAGTAGCCTGGTGTAGTGGTGTAGTAGCATGGTGAAGTAGCCTGGTGTAGTGGTGTAGTAGCATGGTGAAGTAGCCTGGTGTAGTGGTGTAGTAGCATGGTGAAGTAGCCTGGTGTAGTGGTGTAGTAGCATGGTGAAGTAGCCTGGTGTAGTGGTGTAGTAGCCTGGTGTAGTGGTGTAGTAGCATGGTGAAGTAGCCTGGTGTAGTGGTGTAGTAGCCTGGTGTAGTGGTGTAGTAGCATGGTGAAGTAGCCTGGTGTAGTGGTGTAGTAGCCTGGTGTAGTGGTGTAGTAGCGTGGTGAAGTAGCCTGGTGTAGTGGTGTAGTAGCATGGTGAAGTAGCCTGGTGTAGTGGTGTAGTAGCATGGTGAAGTAGCCTGGTGTAGTGGTGTAGTAGCATGGTGAAGTAGCCTGGTGTAGTGGTGTAGTAGCATGGTGAAGTAGCCTGGTGTAGTGGTGTAGTAGCGTGGTGAAGTAGCCTGGTGTAGTGGTGTAGTAGCATGGTGAAGTAGCCTGGTGTAGTGGTGTAGTAGCATGGTGAAGTAGCCTGGTGTAGTGGTGTAGTAGCGTGGTGAAGTAGCCTGGTGTAGTAGTGGTGTGAAGTAGCCTGGTGTAGTGGTGTAGTAGCATGGTGAAGTAGCCTGGTGTAGTGGTGTAGTAGCATGGTGAAGTAGCCTGGTGTAGTGGTGTAGTAGCATGGTGAAGTAGCCTGGTGTAGTGGTGTAGTAGCATGGTGAAGTAGCCTGGTGTAGTGGTGTAGTAGCATGGTGAAGTAGCCTGGTGTAGTGGTGTAGTAGCATGGTGAAGTAGCCTGGTGTAGTGGTGTAGTAGTAGCCTGGTGTAGTGGTGTAGTAGCGTGGTGAAGTAGCCTGGTGTAGTGGTGTAGTAGCATGGTGAAGTAGCCTGGTGTAGTGGTGTAGTAGCGTGGTGAAGTAGCCTGGTGTAGTGGTGTAGTAGCATGGTGAAGTAGCCTGGTGTAGTGGTGTAGTAGCCTGGTGTAGTGGTGTAGTAGCGTGGTGAAGTAGCCTGGTGTAGTGGTGTAGTAGCGTGGTGAAGTAGCCTGGTGTAGTGGTGTAGTAGCGTGGTGAAGTAGCCTGGTGTAGTGGTGTAGTAGCTGGTGAAGTAGCCTGGTGTAGTGGTGTAGTAGCATGGTGAAGTAGCCTGGTGTAGTGGTGTAGTAGCATGGTGAAGTAGCCTGGTGTAGTGGTGTAGTAGCATGGTGAAGTAGCCTGGTGTAGTGGTGTAGTAGCATGGTGAAGTAGCCTGGTGTAGTGGTGTAGTAGCATGGTGAAGTAGCCTGGTGTAGTGGTGTAGTAGCATGGTGAAGTAGCCTGGTGTAGTGGTGTAGTAGCATGGTGAAGTAGCCTGGTGTAGTGGTGTAGTAGCATGGTGAAGTAGCCTGGTGTAGTGGTGTAGTAGCGTGGTGAAGTAGCCTGGTGTAGTGGTGTAGTAGCATGGTGAAGTAGCCTGGTGTAGTGGTGTAGTAGCATGGTGAAGTAGCCTGGTGTAGTGGTGTAGTAGCATGGTGAAGTAGCCTGGTGTAGTGGTGTAGTAGCGTGGTGAAGTAGCCTGGTGTAGTGGTGTAGTAGCGTGGTGAAGTAGCCTGGTGTAGTGGTGTAGTAGCATGGTGAAGTAGCCTGGTGTAGTGGTGTAGTAGCATGGTGAAGTAGCCTGGTGTAGTGGTGTAGTAGCATGGTGAAGTAGCCTGGTGTAGTGGTGTAGTAGCGTGGTGAAGTAGCCTGGTGTAGTGGTGTAGTAGCGTGGTGAAGTAGCCTGGTGTAGTGGTGTAGTAGCATGGTGAAGTAGCCTGGTGTAGTGGTGTAGTAGCATGGTGAAGTAGCCTGGTGTAGTGGTGTAGTAGCGTGGTGAAGTAGCCTGGTGTAGTGGTGTAGTAGCCTGGTGTAGTGGTGTAGTAGCATGGTGAAGTAGCCTGGTGTAGTGGTGTAGTAGCATGGTGAAGTAGCCTGGTGTAGTGGTGTAGTAGCATGGTGAAGTAGCCTGGTGTAGTGGTGTAGTAGCGTGGTGAAGTAGCCTGGTGTAGTGGTGTAGTAGCGTGGTGAAGTAGCCTGGTGTAGTGGTGTAGTAGCGTGGTGAAGTAGCCTGGTGTAGTGGTGTAGTAGCGTGGTGAAGTAGCCTGGTGTAGTGGTGTAGTAGCATGGTGAAGTAGCCTGGTGTAGTGGTGTAGTAGCGTGGTGAAGTAGCCTGGTGTAGTGGTGTAGTAGCGTGGTGAAGTAGCCTGGTGTAGTGGTGTANGGTGTGGTGAACCTTGTGGTATGTATGGTGGTGTGGTGAACTTGTGGTCATGTATGGTGGTGTGGTGAACCTTGTGGTCATGTATGGTGGTGTGGTGAACCTTGTGGTCATGTATGGTGGGTGGTGAACCTTGTGGTCATGTATGGTGGTGTGGTGAACCTTGTGGTCATATGGTGGTGGGTGAACCTTGTGGTCATGTATGGTGGTGTGGTGAACCTTGTGGTCATGTATGGTGTGTGGTGAACCTTGTGGTCATGTATGGTGGTGTGGTGAACCTTGTGGTCATGTATGGTGGTGTGTGAACCTTGTGGTCATGTATGGTGGTGTGGTGAACCTTGTGGTCATGTATGGTGGTGTGGTGAACCTTGTGGTCATGTATGGTGGTGTGGTGAACCTTGTGGTCATGTATGGTGGTGTGGTGAACCTTGTGGTCATGTATGGTGGTGTGGTGAACCTTGTGGTCATGTATGGTGGTGTGGTGAACCTTGTGGTCATGTATGGTGGTGTGGTGAACCTTGTGGTCATGTATGGTGGTGGTGGTGAACTTGTGGTCATGTATGGTGGTGTGGTGAACCTTGTGGTCATGTATGGTGGTGTGGTGAACCTTGTGGTCATGTATGGTGGTGTGGTGAACCTTGTGGTCATGTATGGTGGTGTGGTGAACCTTGTGGTCATGTATGGTGGTGTGGTGAACCTTGTGGTCATGTATGGTGGTGTGGTGAACCTTGTGGTCATGTATGGTGGTGTGGTGAACCTTGTGGTCATGTATGGTGGTGTGGTGAACCTTGTGGTCATGTATGGTGGTGTGGTGAACCTTGTGGTCATGTATGGTGGTGTGGTGAACCTTGTGGTCATGTATGGTGGTGTGGTGAACCTTGTGGTCATGTATGGTGGTGTGGTGAACCTTGTGGTCATGTATGGTGGTGTGGTGAACCTTGTGGTCATGTATGGTGGTGTGGTGAACCTTGTGGTCATGTATGGTGGTGTGGTGAACCTTGTGGTCATGTATGGTGGTGTGGTGAACCTTGTGGTCATGTATGGTGGTGTGGTGAACCTTGTGGTCATGTATGGTGGTGTGGTGAACCTTGTGGTCATGTATGGTGGTGTGGTGAACCTTGTGGTCATGTATGGTGGTGTGGTGAACCTTGTGGTCATGTATGGTGGTGTGGTGAACCTTGTGGTCATGTATGGTGGTGTGGTGAACCTTGTGGTCATGTATGGTGGTGTGGTGAACCTTGTGGTCATGTATGGTGGTGTGGTGAACCTTGTGGTCATGTATGGTGGTGTGGTGAACCTTGTGGTCATGTATGGTGGTGTGGTGAACCTTGTGGTCATGTATGGTGGTGTGGTGAACCTTGTGGTCATGTATGGTGGTGTGGTGAACCTTGTGGTCATGTATGGTGGTGTGGTGAACCTTGTGGTCATGTATGGTGGTGTGGTGAACCTTGTGGTCATGTATGGTGGTGTGGTGAACCTTGTGGTCATGTATGGTGGTGTGGTGAACCTTGTGGTCATGTATGGTGGTGTGGTGAACCTTGTGGTCATGTATGGTGGTGTGGTGAACCTTGTGGTCATGTATGGTGGTGTGGTGAACCTTGTGGTCATGTATGGTGGTGTGGTGAACCTTGTGGTCATGTATGGTGGTGTGGTGAACCTTGTGGTCATGTATGGTGGTGTGGTGAACCTTGTGGTCATGTATGGTGGTGTGGTGAACCTTGTGGTCATGTATGGTGGTGTGGTGAACCTTGTGGTCATGTATGGTGGTGTGGTGAACCTTGTGGTCATGTATGGTGGTGTGGTGAACCTTGTGGTCATGTATGGTGGTGTGGTGAACCTTGTGGTCATGTATGGTGGTGTGGTGAACCTTGTGGTCATGTATGGTGGTGTGGTGAACCTTGTGGTCATGTATGGTGGTGTGGTGAACCTTGTGGTCATGTATGGTGGTGTGGTGAACCTTGTGGTCATGTATGGTGGTGTGGTGAACCTTGTGGTCATGTATGGTGGTGTGGTGAACCTTGTGGTCATGTATGGTGGTGTGGTGAACCTTGTGGTCATGTATGGTGGTGTGGTGAACCTTGTGGTCATGTATGGTGGTGTGGTGAACCTTGTGGTCATGTATGGTGGTGTGGTGAACCTTGTGGTCATGTATGGTGGTGTGGTGAACCTTGTGGTCATGTATGGTGGTGTGGTGAACCTTGTGGTCATGTATGGTGGTGTGGTGAACCTTGTGGTCATGTATGGTGGTGTGGTGAACCTTGTGGTCATGTATGGTGGTGTGGTGAACCTTGTGGTCATGTATGGTGGTGTGGTGAACCTTGTGGTCATGTATGGTGGTGTGGTGAACCTTGTGGTCATGTATGGTGGTGTGGTGAACCTTGTGGTCATGTATGGTGGTGTGGTGAACCTTGTGGTCATGTATGGTGGTGTGGTGAACCTTGTGGTCATGTATGGTGGTGTGGTGAACCTTGTGGTCATGTATGGTGGTGTGGTGAACCTTGTGGTCATGTATGGTGGTGTGGTGAACCTTGTGGTCATGTATGGTGGTGTGGTGAACCTTGTGGTCATGTATGGTGGTGTGGTGAACCTTGTGGTCATGTATGGTGGTGTGGTGAACCTTGTGGTCATGTATGGTGGTGTGGTGAACCTTGTGGTCATGTATGGTGGTGTGGTGAACCTTGTGGTCATGTATGGTGGTGTGGTGAACCTTGTGGTCATGTATGGTGGTGTGGTGAACCTTGTGGTCATGTATGGTGGTGTGGTGAACCTTGTGGTCATGTATGGTGGTGTGGTGAACCTTGTGGTCATGTATGGTGGTGTGGTGAACCTTGTGGTCATGTATGGTGGTGTGGTGAACCTTGTGGTCATGTATGGTGGTGTGGTGAACCTTGTGGTCATGTATGGTGGTGTGGTGAACCTTGTGGTCATGTATGGTGGTGTGGTGAACCTTGTGGTCATGTATGGTGGTGTGGTGAACCTTGTGGTCATGTATGGTGGTGTGGTGAACCTTGTGGTCATGTATGGTGGTGTGGTGAACCTTGTGGTCATGTATGCTGTGGGAAAATCCTAGCAGGCAATTATTTTTTTATTCAAAATTTTACTTTTTTTTTTTAGTTGACTTTAATATTATATTAGTTCTTAGTTAGTTCTTCTGAGTTAGAGGTCTGTATGTTCTAATTCAGCCTGCCAGAACTTATCACACACAATGTAAGGGACATTTGCTTACACCACTGTGAGTGGATAACTCTAAGCACATGTTTACCTTATTGTTCAAAATATAAATTATAAATCATACCACATATGGTGGTCTAATCTACTATTATTCTAATTATAAACACTACTACTCTATCTACAGTTTGCAAAAATAAAGGCCTTAGCTGATACTATAGGTGTAGCCTGCTAGGCTGGCTACGTAGTTCAATATCAGTTTAGAGTGTGGCCCTATGCCTCAGAGTGCCACACAATGGCGGCTGGCAAAGAGGTGTTGGTGTACCGGTAGAGTAACAAGAATAATGACTGTTTGAGGGCCAGCTCAGCTTGCAACTTCAGAATCAAATGTTACTTGCCGAATGAAAGGAATTAATAATGGTTCCTTAAACATATAAAGTACAGGTATGACATGGATAAGGGGTATGTATAGTGCTGAGTAAACGTACTTGTTTTGGCGTTTTAATTCCATAGTATAACTGGCTACCTAACTAATATTACCTAGTGTACACCATTAATAATAGTATATAAGGCAATCGGATACTTAGCTGTTCTCTTTGCTAATGAGATCTTTGGTTGGTCGGACTGTAGAGGAACCTGTGTCGAAGCTCGGAGAAAGAACTGTTATTTGTTGTAAAATTTGTCAGGGAGTGTCTCTAGACTGTGTTTTCAAGTTGCTGTGTGTACAGGACGCTGTGACTCTCCCGCACAGCTTGGTTCCAACAATATTTGATGGTTCCATTATTGTCTTAAGGACAAGAGAGTCACGCTATATTTCTTGTGTTGGTAATTATATTCAGTCCTAGTGAACACTATTTTATTAAGTTTAAATACTAGGCTGAAGTTTAAAAGAAATGAGAGTTAATATATATACGCGACATTGATGATGTCACGAAATACCCACTCTCCTTTTAACATGAGTAACTGTATTATGTTGCCGTGTGTTGGATTTTCGACATAATTCCGGGGAGTAGGAGGAACATGGGTCGAAGTCCCGGGAAAGGACTGCAATCACTTTATTCCTCACCCTCAGAATTATAAAGGGTCTTTAATTTGACCTTGCATTGTCGTGCAGCAGTCCGCTCGGGACGGACTTCCTTTACTGTCACTGTGGGTGCTGGAAGTCGTTGAACGTCTTCTTTTCCTGCCAGTTGTAAAGGAACTAATTCCTCTAATGTTTTGAGAGTAGTGTTGCCTCGGCATTTTACCTTCACTATTCATAAGATGCCCTGGCTGTCTGGATGAACAGAGACTATTTGGTCTATTGGCCACTCTGAACGTGGCCCATCGCTGTCCGCCAGAACTATGTCACCAGGGTTCAAGTTAATTCTCTTGTAGGGGTTGTTTGCAGAATGATACAGAGCAGAAAGGTATTCTCGAGTCCATACGTCATTCCACCGACCTATCACCCCTGATAGAAGTTTGAAACATTGAACCAAGTCACTCTCTCGGACACATGAAGGATCCTCTAGTTCCTCGTCCGTAAGGGACACTAGAGTTCTGACAGGTCCCCCATACATCAGATGAGCTGGACTTAATGGTTCACACTGCAAAATATCATCAGAGAGGTAGGTAAGTGGTCGGTTGTTAACTCGAGCTTCTATCTCTATGGCAACGGTTTGGAGCTCCTGCAGATAAATTTTTAGCAGTGCAGGGTTTTCCATAGAGAACGCTTCACCTTACCACTCATGCGTTCATAGAAGCCCTTGTGCCAAGGTGCTCTGGGAGGTATGAATTTCCAATGGCACTGCCGTGGATTTAGGGCTGTGCACACCTTTGGGTGGTTCCAGATTTTCCTCAGACATGCTTCTCCTGCCACTAAGTTCGACCCATTGTCTGAGATCATTAACTTAGGACAGGATCTACGTGAAGCAAACCTGCGGAAAGCCTGTAAGAATGCCTCGGCACTCATATTGGGTGTCACTTCTAGATGTACTCCCCTTGTTGTAGCACAGGTGAATAGGCAGATATATGCCTTTATTGTTTTTTTCCTTGGTGCCCGTTAGTGTTAGTGCTCCTGTGAAATCTACTCCTGTAGTCTCAAAGGACGAATATGTACAACTCGTTCCTTTGGGAGTGGAGGAGGGCCTGGATATGGACACACTCTGGCATCGTATCCCCGGCAAATAACAGGATTTAATTATAGATTTTACAGTCTGCCTACCTTGGGGTAGCCAGTACTGTTGTCTTAAGTCTGTGAGAGTATCTAATACCCCCACTATGCAGAGTGTTGTATTTGTGTATGTGTAACACAATCAGCTTGCTGACTATGTGGTGACGAGGGAATAATATTGGATTTTTTCCTAACAGATCTATGTCCGCATGCTGTAAGTGTCCTCCGCATCTTATTATGTTATAATTGTTGGTGTCTGTCCAGAGACCCAGATCATTTTGAAGCTTCTTAGGGACTTTGTCAAATTCTATCCCGAATGTATCTATTTGAACTCTTTTGACCCAGTACCTTAGGGCACTAGGGAATTTATACCAGATTCCTATTTCCTTTTGAAAATCAAATACCACTTGGGAGACTCCTATTAGTTTATTCAGTTCAGAGTACCGATTAGGATCAATTACCAAAGTCCGAGGTGGTTCTGAAGTCTCAGTGGGAACAGTAACATTGGTCACAATGATGTGTGGCTTTTGTTGAGGCCACTGGTCGCTTACTAGCCAATTAGGTCCATTGAACCACATCTCTGATTTTGTTAATTGCCGTAAAGTCAGGCCTCGGGAAAGATTGTCAGCTGGATTCTCTTTGGTGGGTACATATCTCAGTTTGTACCCTGCCGACAACTCTCGTATTTCCTTAACACGGTTACTCATGTAAGGATTTTTACTGTTATTGTTTTTTACCCACTGTAGCACTGCCTCATTACCTGACCATTCCACTATATCTTCATAGTTGATGTTGCTTAAGGCCTTGATCAGATAATGAGCCAATCTTACTCCGATCAGTAGGGCTGTTGACTCCAGTTGTGGCAATGATCTTTTCTTTAATGGTGCCACTCTGGCCTTTGATGTGAGCAAATTGGCTTGCCTATTTGAGACCAGGTCAGCTACTGTGCCATAAGCTTTTCTTGAGGCATCACAGAATACATGTAGCTTAATTGGTTCTTTTTCTTTTACTGTGTTCCGAGGGAACTTGACAGACTCTAGAACACTTAAATCTTTCACTAGCCTTTGCCATTTTTCTTGTAAGGTAGGTGTTAGAAGATCATCCCAGCCTATCTTTTGTTGCCAACATTCCTGCATTATCAACTTCCCATTAATTAAGATTGTACTTAATAGTCCCAATGGGTCGAAGGATTTGCTGACTTGTAAGAGTAAATTTCTCATTGTTAGGTTGGTGGTATCTGGCTCCACCGACTTGATTGTCAACTGATCTGCTGTCATATCCCAGCAAATACATAACGTTTTGGAAACTTTCATATATGTGTTCTGGTAGGTTTAGGGATGACTTGTCTTGAGAATGGTGCAGGAGAACATTTGAGAAACTTGTACTCCAAAAATCTAAACATATAGTTTTTATAATATACGGTTTTCCTAAGACTATTTTATTCCTAATGTACTACAAATGGTTTTTACATGTTTAAATTTATGGTCTTTTTTGTAAAATTCATTAATAAATTGTGAATGATATTTAATGGCTGTATGAAACATTCAAAACACATTTAGTTATTCTATGATCAGATAAAATTAGTTTTCATAATTTTGCTACAAATCGAACTTTTAATACAATTTGACTCATTATGTATTCCACTAAACACTAATATCATGTTTATATATAAAATTTATGTATCATTCCCTAAAATATTTTATATAAATTATAAATGTTGCTTGATTGAGGTGTGAAACATTCATAAAACTTTTTGTTGTCTTATATATGGAAGTGCATCCATACTGCACTTAAGGAGGAGGAAGGAGGAGGAGGGCAAAGAGGAAGGAGGAGGAGGAAGGCGAGAAGGAGGAGGAGGAAGGAAAAGGAGGAGCGAGGAGGAAGGAGGATGAAGGGAGGAGGAGAAAGGAGGAAGGAGGATGAGGGCAAGGAGGAAGGAGGATGTGTTGGAGGAAAAAGGAGAATGAGATGGAGGAGGAAGGAGGAAGAGGGTGAGGAGGAGGAGTTTGAGGCAGAGAAGGAAGGAGGATGAGGTCTAGGAAGAAGGAGGAAGAGGGGGAGGTGGAAGGAGGAAGAGGAAGGAGGAGGGCGTCGGGGAGGGGGGGGGGAATTAAGTGACGGAGGAGAAGAGGAGGGGAAGAATAGCAGGGGTAGTAGTAGTAGAGGTAAGAGGGGGAGGGGGAAGAGGAGGAGGAGGAGAGGAGGGATGAGAAGGAAGGGAAAGAGGAGGTGAGAGGAAGAAGGGAGGGGTAAGAGAAGGGGGATGAGGAAGGGGGAGAGGGTAGTGGAGGAGAAGAGGGGGGAGAGGAGGGGGGAGGAGTAAGAAGAAGGAGGTGAGGTATGGATGGGGATGTGGAGGAAGGGGAAAAGGAGGGGTGAGGGGTAAGAGAACGGGAATAAGGAAGAGGAGGAGGTAAGAGAGGAAGGTGAGAAGGGGAAGATGGGGAGGGAGTGTAACAGGACCTGTGTGACGGCTGGGACATGTACACTATAGGCCTACACAGTTGCCATGACGTGTTAGGACGCTGGATTATACAGGCATGTCTTGGTAGATGACTATGGTGTGTTCAGCTTCATAAAATACAACAAGAAAAATAAAGAATCAGATAATAATGTTTTACATTAATTTATCTCTGACTTTATTATACAGTGAGCAATGGTTAGTGAGGCAGAGAGGCCGTGTTGGACCGGTGTTTACCACGGGTAGTGACTCCCCCCCCTCCCTCCCTCCCCCTGCTCTACCCTTCCTTCTGTTACCCCTCCCCTCTTGCCCCTCCTCTTCCCCCCCTCCCCCTGCTCTACCCTGCCTTCTGTTACCCCTCCCCTCTTGCCCCTCCTCTTCCCCCCCTCCCCCTGCTCTACCCTACTTCTGTTACCCTCCCCTCATGCCCCTCCTCTTCCCCTCCCTCCCCCTGCTCTACCCTGCCTTCTGTTACCCCTCCCCTCTTGCCCCTCCTCTTCCCCCCTCCCCCTTGCTCTACCCTGCCTTCTGTTACCCCTCCCCTCTTGCCCTCCTCTTCCCCCTCCCTCCCCCTGCTCTACCCTGCCTTCTGTTACCCCTCCCCTCTGCCCCTCCTCTTCCTCCCTCCCCCTGCTCTACCCTGCCTTCTGTTACCCCTCCCCTCTTGCCCCTCCTCTTCCCTCCCTCCCCCTGCTCTACCCGGCCTTCTGTTACCCCTCCCCTCTTCCCTCCTCTTCCCCCCCCTCCTTCCCCCTCCTCCTCTCTCCTTCCTCCTAACCTACTCCTTCCTCCTCTGCCTCGACTGCCTCGACCTCCTCCTCCTCCCCTCTTCCTCCTCATCTTCGTGCTTCAACCCAACCACTTGGGCTGGAAGGATGAGCGACGGCCTCGCTTCATGCAGGTCGGCGTTCAATCCCCGACCGTCCAAGTAGTTGGGCACCATTCCTTCCCCCCGTCCCATCCCAAATCCTTATCCTGACCCCTTCCCAGTGCTATATAGTCGTAATGACTTGGTGTTTTCGCCCTGATAGTTCCCTTCCCTTCTTCCTCGCCCCCCTCCTCCTCCTCTTTCTTCCTCGCCCACCTTCCTCCTCGACCTCCTACTCTTCCTTCCTCGCCATCCTCCTCCTTCCTCCTCCTTCCTCCTCGCCCTCCTCCTCCTGTAGTAGCCTGATGTAGTAGCCTGGTGTAGTGGTGTAGTAGCATGGTGAAGTAGCCTGGTGTAGTGGTGTAGTAGCATGGTGAAGTAGCCTGGTACAGTAGCCTGGTGTAGTGGTGTAGTAGCATGGTGAAGTAGCCTGGTGTAGTGGTGTAGTAGCATGGTGAAGTAGCCTGGTGTAGTGGTGTAGTAGCGTGGTGAAGTAGCCTGGTGTAGTGGTGTAGTAGCATGGTGAGTGGTGTAGTAGCGTGGTGAAGTAGCCTGGTGTAGTGGTGTAGTAGCATGGTGAAGTAGCCTGGTGTAGTGGTGTAGTAGTGGTGAAGTAGCCTGGTGTAGTGGTGTAGTAGCATGGTGAAGTAGCCTGGTGTAGTGGTGTAGTAGCGTGGTGAAGTAGCCTGGTGTAGTGGTGTAGTAGCATGGTGAAGTAGCCTGGTGTAGTGGTGTAGTAGCATGGTGAAGTAGCCTGGTGTAGTGGTGTAGTAGCGTGGTGAAGTAGCCTGGTGGTAGTGGTGTAGTAGCCTGGTGTAGTGGTGTAGTAGCCTGGTGTAGTAGCCTGGTGTAGTGGTGTAGTAGCCTGGTGTAGTGGTGTAGTAGCGTGGTGAAGTAGCCTGGTGTAGTGGTGTAGTAGCATGGTGAAGTAGCCTGGTGTAGTGGTGTAGTAGCGTGGTGAAGTAGCCTGGTGTAGTGGTGTAGTAGCATGGTGAAGTAGCCTGGTGTAGTGGTGTAGTAGCGTGGTGAAGTAGCCTGGTGTAGTGGTGTAGTAGCATGGTGAAGTAGCCTGGTGTAGTGGTGTAGTAGCGTGGTGAAGTAGCCTGGTGTAGTGGTGTAGTAGCATGGTGAAGTAGCCTGGTGTAGTGGTGTAGTAGCTGGTGTAGTGGTGTAGTAGCGTGGTGAAGTAGCCTGGTGTAGTGGTGTAGTAGCATGGTGAAGTAGCCTGGTGTAGTGGTGTAGTAGCCTGGTGTAGTGGTGTAGTAGCATGGTGAAGTAGCCTGGTGTAGTGGTGTAGTAGCCTGGTGTAGTGGTGTAGTAGCGAGGTGAAGTAGCCTGGTGTAGTGGTGTAGTAGCATGGTGAAGTAGCCTGGTGTAGTGGTGTAGTAGCGTGGTGAAGTAGCCTGGTGTAGTGGTGTAGTAGCATGGTGAAGTAGCCTGGTGTAGTGGTGTAGTAGCGTGGTGAAGTAGCCTGGTGTAGTGGTGTAGTAGCCTGGTGTAGTGGTGTAGTGGTGTAGTAGCGTGGTGAAGTAGCCTGGTGTAGTGGTGTAGTAGCATGGTGAAGTAGCCTGGTGTAGTGGTGTAGTAGCATGGTGAAGTAGCCTGGTGTAGTGGTGTAGTAGCGTGGTGAAGTAGCCTGGTGTAGTGGTGTAGTAGCGTGGTGAAGTAGCCTGGTGTAGTGGTGTAGTAGCGTGGTGAAGTAGCCTGGTGTAGTGGTGTAGTAGCATGGTGAAGTAGCCTGGTGTAGTGGTGTAGTAGCATGGTGAAGTAGCCTGGTGTGTGGTGTAGTAGCATGGTGAAGTAGCCTGGTGTAGTGGTGTAGTAGCATGGTGAAGTAGCCTGGTGTAGTGGTGTAGTAGCGTGGTGAAGTAGCCTGGTGTAGTGGTGTAGTAGCATGGTGAAGTAGCCTGGTGTAGTGGTGTAGTAGCATGGTGAAGTAGCCTGGTGTAGTGGTGTAGTAGCGTGGTGAAGTAGCCTGGTGTAGTGGTGTAGTAGCATGGTGAAGTACCTGGTGTAGTGGTGTAGTAGCGTGGTGTAGTGGTGGTAGTAGCGTGGTGAAGTAGCCTGGTGTAGTGGTGTAGTAGCATGGTGAAGTAGCCTGGTGTAGTGGTGTAGTAGCGTGGTGAAGTAGCCTGGTGTAGTGGGTGTAGTAGCGTGGTGTAGTGGTGTAGTAGCGTGGTGAAGTAGCCTGGTGTAGTGGTGTAGTAGCGTGGTGAAGTAGCCTGGTGTAGTGGTGTAGTAGCATGGTGAAGTAGCCTGGTAGTGGTGTAGTAGCATGGTGAAGTAGCCTGGTGTAGTGGTGTAGTAGCATGGTGAAGTAGCCTGGTGTAGTGGTGTAGTAGCATGGTGAAGTAGCCTGGTGTAGTGGTGTAGTAGCATGGTGAAGTAGCCTGGTGTAGTGGTGTAGTAGCATGGTGAAGTAGCCTGGTGTAGTGGTGTAGTAGCATGGTGAAGTAGCCTGGTGTAGTGGTGTAGTAGCATGGTGAAGTAGCCTGGTGTAGTGGTGTAGTAGCATGGTGAAGTAGCCTGGTGTAGTGGTGTAGTAGCGTGTGTAGTGCCTGGTGTAGTGGTGTAGTAGCATGGTGAAGTAGCCTGGTGTAGTGGTGTAGTAGCGTGGTGAAGTAGCCTGGTGTAGTGGTGTAGTAGCGTGGTGAAGTAGCCTGGTGTAGTGGTGTAGTAGCATGGTGAAGTAGCCTGGTGTAGTGTGTAGTAGCGTGGTGTAGTGGTGTTTAGCGTGGTGAAGTAGCCTGGTGTAGTGGTGTAGTAGCGTG
Source organism: Procambarus virginalis (assembly GCA_020271785.1). Taxonomy (NCBI): domain Eukaryota; kingdom Metazoa; phylum Arthropoda; class Malacostraca; order Decapoda; family Cambaridae; genus Procambarus; species Procambarus virginalis. The sequence goes on from WNGS01007068.1 coordinate 186,465, forward strand.
GTGAAGTAGCCTGGTGTAGTGGTGTAGTAGCGTGGTGAAGTAGCCTGGTGTAGTGGTGTAGTAGCCTGGTGTAGTTGGTGTAGTAGCATGGTGAAGTAGCCTGGTGTAG
>WNGS01007068.1:280210-307936 GCA_020271785.1 Procambarus virginalis
ACTTACCACAGACAACAGCCATGCAGTCTATCTTTTTTTTTTGTATATGTGACAGGCATTGACACCAACCATTAGGAAGACTGCCAACATCTACACTCCTTCATTTTCCCGTCACATTTAATGAAGGCCTGTCCGGGAGCTTCACTCAGGTACTAGTACTAGAACATCAATTGTGGTAAGTGTACTGGCTTTGATACAGTTGCTTTTAATATTTTCATTACTTTTCATATTTATATGGTGCTGTGTGTTTTGTGCATTCCAGGAGTAGCATATGGTGAGTGTGGGACAACTTTGGATTACGTGGTGACTGGAGGCCTCAGTCATTCTCTTAATTGGTCATCCCTCCCTCAGTGTTATTACTCGTGTTTTCCACCTTTTGTCCCTAGGATATTTCTCAATCTCAGACAGATCATCATTTTGGGTACCCTGGTACTTTGGTTTGTCTTCGGGTCAAAGCACCCTATCTTCTGCAATCCGACCGAAGGAGGATACAGAGGGCCATAGTTCCTCTAGCACGGACTAAGTTGCTGAATTGGGACCTCAATAGCAGTTCTCGTCACCAGTTGACACTCGCACCCCTACACGTCGGTCAGAGATGGTGATATTTACTTAGGTATGGAATTAGCTTTCTTTTTTCAGAGCACAAAGTTTGCTAATTCTGTAAGTATCATATTTCATTTAGTGGGAAAACCCTTACTTCTGTCCTATAGAGACTCGGCAAGGTATGCCTACATTCTTGGACTACCTTATTCACTTTTGAAACAATTAAATGTTTCATTTGTTTTAGAAACTATCGGTTTCATTTATTTAGTAGGATTTTCTTACCTTTATTCTCTTACATTGAGTAACAGGTACAAGATTTCCTGCGATTTTGATTGATTAATCATTTACCATACTAAAATTAACGTTAATTGTTAACGATTAAAATTCCACAGGATAGTTGCCAGTTGCCACGTCATCCTGTTACTGACACTTACCATATCACAAGTATATTCATTGTACATTTATTTGCTATTTTCACCATGTTTCGTCTCTCAGCTTTTCGTAACGATCCAGCAGGTGAAATAGGGAACTTAATTCGTGCCAAGAAGACCGAATTACGAACTCTTGCACACGAGTATCAACTAGATGTTCCCCATGGAGCCAACAAAAATGACTAGCACAATTTAATATTGGATCACCTCTTAGATGAAGGGAAGATAGACTCTGAAACTCACGAAAATTATTCTATTGCAGATAGACATGCTCTGGCAACTATGAAGCTAAAGCTCGAACTTGCGAAAATCGAGCGGGAACAAAAGAAAGAAGAGGCTGCCCTCAAGGAAGAGGAACAAGAACGCGAGATGGCCCTAAGGGAAAGAGAGGCTGCCATAAGGAAGGAAGAACGAGAACGAGAGGCCGCCCTCAAGGAACGTGAGGCTACCCTACTCCGTGAGCGTGAGCGAGAGCAGCTTGAAGCAAGAAAACGTGACCTGGAGATACAACGGGAGCACAATAAACAGCAAGCTGATAGTGCTCTCGAATATCGTCAACAAGAACTCACGTTGGAAGCTACACACCACACTCAGTGCCAACAAGCTACCGCTAGTCTTCCCGTAAGTTTCAATGTCTCCCATGCAAGTAAGTTAATGCAACCATTCGTTGAGACAGAGATAGATATATTTTTCACCACTTTTGAGACCCTAGCTAAAAAACTTAGCTGACCTGCAGATCAATGGTCTACCCTTCTCAGAGTGCATCTCACAGGTAGAGCTGCAGTTACTCTCAGTACCTTAGCGTCTGAGAATGACTACCAGACCCTGAAGCAAGCAGTTACAGACGAAAATTCCGTGATTATCTAAAGGCAAGTACCACCACCTTCTTAGAATTTGCCAATACAAAGAGAAGATATGTCATGAAATGGCTGGAAGCAGCACATGTCTCTACATTTTCAGAACTCGTCAACCTAATTCTAGTTGAGGAATTCTTGAGACGTGTTCCCCCTCCCATCCGTTGAAATTTAGCAGACAAAGAAGAAACCAACTCCATCAGATGTGCGAAGTCGGCTGACACCTAAAGCCTCATCCACCGGCTAACACCAGACCCACCTTCCAGTAAGAAGTCTTGGTATAGTTATGATAAAGTGAGTACCGATCAAGCGAGCTCTCAATTGTATTGTAAGTATTGCAAACTCTATGGACATACCATAGATAAATGTGGGAAAGCTCAATACAAAAGCAATAATGAAACTACTAAACCCAAACCGACTCCACCTAAGTCCGGTAACCCTGTGATGAATGTTGGTGTTCCTGTTAATGATCTTTCTCTCTTCAGCAAACACCTGTATCCTGGAACTGTCTCTACCAACGGTACAGATTCGGAGGGACGTTTCAAATTGAAGAACTTGAGGGACACAGCGGCTCTTCAGTCCATAATATTGAAATCAGCTGTGCCTAATATCACCTACACCGGGGAAACCGTCCTTATCACTGACCTCACTGCTACCACTCCGTATCCACTCGCCAGAGTCCACCTGGATTGTCATTTCATGACCGGTGAAGTCCAAGTCGCCATCAGGGGAAAAACCTTTTCCCATGTCTGGAGTGCAACTTCTCCTGGGCAATGACTTGGCAGAAGATCTGCAACCGTCCAACCTGATCATCATGGACAAACCCCAGGTGTGTACCTCTGTAATGGATAATCCCATCTTTGAGTATGTTCCAGCAGAGGTCCAAGAAAGTGATGAAGTTTCTCCTCCGGTTTTAGTGACCACCCATGCACAAGCTGCACGCCCACAACCAGCTGACTACTGCTACCGCTGCCCCCTCAAGACCCTCAGAATCTACCACCGAATCTTACTATGTTGGAGTTCCGTCAGTTACAGAGGGAGGATCCTTCATTATGTGACGGTGTTCCCCCCCTTGTAATTCTCACACGCCAGCTGTAAGAGTCATATCCACTTTACCCGAGCGTTCCCTACGTTTCGGGCTACAATTGATATGTGGGGCAGCGTGGAGTGTGCACGCGTTTGCGAGAAATTCACAAAAGAAGGGAGTATTGGCCTGTTGTTTAGGCCTTTAGGACGCCAATATGGCGCCGGCCCCTCTGTTTTGCCGCCAAAACTGTATGACGTCAGTGGCACCAGATTGGTCACTGACGGTGACCTGGCACAGGGAGCCAATGAAAACCGCCCCTGGCAACAATGACGTCACGAGAGCAGGGGGATCCAGAGATCGCGCCTCTATAGCACCACCAGTTTAACCCGGCACGTCAGGGAGGTCGGATGTACGAAAGTTGGTCCTGTCAGTTTTGACAGTTGTTCCCTTCCCGAGGATCTTACGCGTCACCCGTAGTCTGCAAGTACCCTGTGGAGTCTTCCGTCGTTCATGTGTTGAGCCAGAGAGGGAATCGACGGAATATTGAGCAACAAGTGCTCCTGGGGACAGGTACTGTGCAAGAAGAAACGAAGTCTGTGCAGTGACGTATGTGACGTCTGAGACAGATCACCCGTTTTTGTGACGACGTATTGGCTGGACCAATTCACCGGGAACCAGTGGGAAGAAGAAAACTAATTGGGAATCAGGACGTCTGCAGCCGAGAAGTAGGTTGGCAGCCGTAGTTGAGAGGAAAAGTCGACGACCAGGAGACCGACTCCAACCATTCCAGAAGTCATGGAGGAGCACGGACCTGCAGTGGAAAGGCACGGAGACGACACGTTTACGTTGGCACGTTGGTCGAGTTCCTGGAGTACGCATCAGTGTGTGTGTGTGGGGGCGTTCCCTACAATGAGGCGAGAGCCGGGACCAGGAGCTACGATTTAACTCTCACCGGAGGACTAGTCCGCACAGCGAGGTGAAAGTAGGTGTGCTAGAAAAGCAATTGGAGCCAAGAGTGACCGTGGGAACGGTCAGCAGATACATGAGGAGTGTCTCGCATTGGCGGCTGGAGTACTGGCAGGAAGTTAAGCTCATCAGAGGGAAGGACAACGTAGTTGCGGATGCCCTGTCCCGCATACACTCAACCGATGTGACTCTTATTTTAAAGGGAGGGGTATGTGACGGTGTTCCCACCCCCTTATAATTCTCCCACGCCAGCTGTAAGCGTCATATCCACTTTACCCGAGCGTTCTCTACGTTTTGGGCTACAATTTGATATATGGGGCAGCATGGAGTGTGCACGCGTTTGCGAGAAATTCGCAAAAGAAGGAAGTGTTGGCCTGTTGTTTAGGGCTTTAGGACGCCAATATGGCGCCGGCCCCTCCGTTTTGCCGCCAAAACTGTATGACGTCAGTGGCACCAGATTGGTCACTGACGGTGACGTGGCACAGGGAACCAATGAAAACCGCCCCTGGCAACAATGACGTCACGAGAGCAGGGGGGGTCCAGAGATCGCGCCACCAGTCTAACCCGGCACGTCAGGGAGGTCGGATGTACGAAAGTTGGTCCTGTCAGTTTTGACAGGGAACAGACATTCCCTTCCCGAGGATCTTACGCGTCACCCGTAGTCTGCAAGTACCCTGTGGAGTCTTCCTTCGTTCACGTGTTAAGCCAGAGAGGGAATCGACGGAATATTGAGCAACAAGTGCTCCTGGGGACAGGTACTGTGCAAGAAGAATCGAAGTCTGTGCAGTGACGTATGTGACGTCTGAGACAGATCACCCGTTTTTGTGACGACGTATTGGCTGGACCAATTCACCGGGAACCAGTGGGAAGAAGAAAACTAATTGGGAATCAGGACGTCTGCAGCCGAGAAGTAGGTTGGCAGCCGTAGTTGAGAGGAGAAGTCGACGGCCAGGAGACCGACTCCAACCATTCCAGAAGTCATGGAGGAGCATGGACCTGCAGTGGAAAGGCACGGAGACGATGCATTTACGATAGCACGTTGGTCGAGTTCCTGGAGTACGCATCAGTGTGTGTGTGGGGGCGTTCCCTACAATGAGGCGAGAGCCGGGACCAGGAGCTACGATTCAACTCTCACCGGAGGACTAGTCCGCACAGCAAGATGGAAGTAGGTGTTTCAGTTTCCCTCCCAACTCCCCAATAGTCAGCTGTATTACTTAGCCAGAGTATTTGATATGTCGTGAGCAAGGCTCACCATGTCACGGTAGGACACAGTTGTGAGAAGTGAGACTGTAATAGAAATAAGTAAGAAGAAATATACTGCTCTCACAGGATATATTTGTGGTGTGTGGATGCACCCTTATTATTATTGAAGAGATTGCTGTGTCGGTTGATGAATTCTTTCATGTGACATTAACATCATAACTTATGCCAGAGAATATATATATATAAAGTGTACCAGTTGTTGGGGATAGGCTGTGTGCCCAGTATTTATCATACTATTATTGATATGATGAATTGATCCATATATATATGCTTGTGTGTTGGATAACTTTTATGTGTACAGTACTCACCTAATTGTACTCACCTAATTGTGCTTGCGGGGGTTGAGCTTTGGCTCTTTGGTCCCGCCTCTCAACTGTCAATCAACTGGTGTACAGTTTCCTGAGCCTACTGGGCTCTATCATATCTACATTTGAAACTGTGTATGGAGTCAGCCTCCACCACATCACTGCCTAGTGCATTCCATTTACTAACTACTCTGACACTGAAAAAGTTCTTTCTAATGTCTCTGTGGCTCATTTGGGTACTCAGCTTCCACCTGTGTCCCCTTGTTCGCGCCCCTCCAGTGTTGAATAGTTCATCCTTGTTTACCCGGTCAATTCCCCTGAGGATTTTGTAGGTTGTGATCATGTCCCCCCTTACTCTTCTGTCTTCCAGTGTCGTAAGTTGCATTTCCCGCAGCCTTTCCTCATAACTCATGCCTCTTAGTTCTGGGACTAGTCTAGTAGCATACCTTTGGACTTTTTCCAGCTTCGTCTTGTGCTTGACAAGGTACGGGCTCCGTACCTTGTCAAGCTTGTACCTTGACACAGTGTTTCTGTGTCATTGACATTTAAGTGAACTACGGTGTTGAAGGATAGTGCAATGTCTGATTACGTTTATTATCATTACCGTGATATTACGGTGTTTAATGCCTTACTGTGAGCTACTGTGTTTATTGATATAGAAATATTTGTTTGAGCTCAAGATCAATGCAGTGGTTCATTTGCATTCTGGTGCCATTATAGCAGTAATTGTGTGTGCCAATATAGTGATTCTTGAGAATTTAAAGAAACGGGCGCCTCACGCCAGACAAACAAGCAAATGAACACTCGCTCAGTGAGAGAGTTGCAGAGCTGATTTTGACATTGACGTGAGGGGGAAGAGTGTTGCCCATTCGGTATGTCCCAGATTTTATGAAGAGAGAGCGACTTCTGCATAATACTTGCTTACCTGTTGAAATATGAATATGATATCTTGAGTTTTAAGTAAAATACAAAATTCCTTCTCGTTTGTATTACCCCTCCATAATTCTTGCTGCTATTTAACCACTGAAAAGGTGAGAGTGATAGAGATACATACCTGCCTGAAATTCAGATTTATTTTGTGTGCTCTTGCCACTGTTACCACAATTCCACAATACCACTGACGTGTTACTGGACATGGGAAACACCAGTTGGCGACCTTGCAATTAGTAGTCGAGCCCTTATCGGGGCGGGCACACAGGTGAAAGAAAGAAACGCTGTGTTCCCACTCATTTCTGATTAAAGAGGCTGGTTGGAGATCGACTGGGATACTCTCCTGGCGTACAGTGGCGCCAGGAGAGTATAAGGATAGAGTGAAGACCCGCAGGGCTACGGTGAGTAACGGTTATCGCTAATATTGCAACCGTTGAGAGGATATCTTGTATACTGTTGCTCACCTTCGTGGTGAACCCCGACAATTAACACCATTATTCTTCCAGGCTGAGACTCAACCTGACAGTATTCCTTGGTTCTTCCTAGAGAATCAGTTGCTCTATCGCAGGTACAGACCCAGTAAGCTGAAGGAGGATGACGATTGGGCAAATGTCGAACAACTTGTGGTTCCCACCAGCCTACGGCCCAATATTCTACACCTGGCCCACGGAGCACTTTACCACTAAGATTTTAACAAAACCTACCATGGAATCAGACAAGACTACTACTGGCCAGGTATGGTTAAAGACGTCAAAAGTTACGTGCAACTGTGTCATACATGTCAGATGCCAGGTAAACCCAACATCTCTATTCCCCAGGCCCCATTGACTCCTATCCAGGTGCCTGCAGAACCTTTCCACAGACTCATCATAGACTGTGTTGGTCCTTTACCCCGGAACAGTTCTGGCAACGCCTATATACTAACTCTCCTGTGTCCTACCACCAGATTCCCCATAGCAGTTCCAGTAAAGAACATTACTGCTGCTACTGTGGTGAAACAACTATTGAAGATCATCACCCAGTATGGATTTCCAAGAGAGGTTCAAAGTGACTGTGGCACCAACTTCACCAGTGATCTCTTCAAGAAGACGCTGGAGGAGTTCAACATCACACAGGTACTGTCCAGCCCCTATCATCCTGCTTCACAGGGTTCTCTTGAACGTAGTCATCAGACTATTAAAGCACTCCTAATGAAATTTTGCAATGAAACCTTGAAGGACTGGGATAAACAACTTGACCTCATCATGTGCATTTTCAGAAGTCTCCCCAATAAGTCTCTAGGAGTATCTCCTTATGAGATGCTCTATGGACGTAAGTGCCATACTCCTCTCAAAGCTTTTAACGACTCTCTACGTAATGCCACCTTCAGTGACCCTAAGAATGTGCCCCAGTTTCTTCAAAACTTAAAACACATTCTAGAGAGAGTACGTAAATTTGCTAATGACAATCTATTGAAAGCTCAGGAGAGGATGAAGACAATAAGGAAATTTAAACCAGGAGACTTCGTGTTGGCATATTTTCCTATCCCAGGTTCTCCATTGCAAGTTTTCATACCGCATCAAGGAGTGCAGAAACAACCACAACTACGTTCTTGAGACTCCAGATAGGAGGCGGAAGACCCAGTTGTGCCACGTCAACCTCCTGAAGCAGTATCAAGGTACTCCCCCACTGTGTTGGTATCATTATCCACCTATAAAAGTCCATACCTCCACAGTGAGACCTTCCCTGCTTCTCCTCCCGAAAGCACTAACACTGAGTCAGTACCTTCCAACTCGGAAATCCTAACTAATCTTCATACCTATTTGCAGGACAGTAATAGTGCTCCTCTCATCAGAATCTTCAAGGAACATCAGAAGTTGTTCAGCGATGATCCACAGGAGTGTAATGTGGTTCAGCACGACATCCAGCTACTCCCTGACACCCGGCCGATTCGTCAACCTTTCTACCGAATCAGCCCGAGCAAAAAGGAAGTTATGCGTGCTGAAGTACAGTACCTCCTGGATCATGGGCTGGCCACCCCTTGTGAGTTCCCTTGGGCCTCACCCTGCGTCTTGGTGCCGAAACCGCAAGGTAAAGTGAGGCTGTGTACCGACTTCAGGAAATTGAATCTTGTGACTGTCAAGGATGCTTACCCATTACCTAGAATAGATGACATCCTTGACGCCATTGGTAATGCTCGGTATTTATCCAAACTAGACTTACTCAAAGGATACTACTAAGTATGTTTGACAGAGCGAGCTAAGGAAATATCTGCCTTCACCACCCCTTTTGGCCTTTACAGATATGAACGCCTTCCATTTGGACTATGTAATGCCCCGGCCACCTTCCAGCGAGTTGTCAACCACGTCATCCATGGCTTAGATAACACCTACGCCTACTTGGATGATATCGTTGTGGCAACTAACACCTGGAACGAACATTTGCTCCAGCTACAACGATTGTTCGCCAAGCTCCTGACAGCCGGCCTCACCATCAACTTGGGCAAGTCCACCTTTGTTAAAGGTAAAGTGCGTTATCTTGGTCATGTAATAGGGAGTGGCAGCCAAGCTCCGTTAAACATACACACTCAAGCCATCCAGCATTACCCACAGCCTACCATCAGGAAGCAGCTCCTGCGCTTTCTTGGTCTTGCCTCCTACTAACGTAGGTTTGTGAAGAATTTTAGTACGGTAGCGACACCATTGATCACTTTAACCAGCCCCAAGCAACGGTATCATTGGACCATTCAGCAAACCATTGCTTTTGAACAACTTAAATCTCTGCTCTGTTCTAATCCCATTCTCGCCTCGCCAGATATCACGAAACCTTTCATCCTCCATGTCGACGCCAGTGGTACGGGCATCGGGGGCGTCCTGATGCAACAAAGAGGCGAGGAGGTTCTATCTGTTAGCTACTACATCTACAAGTTAAAACCTCACCAGAAGAACTACAGCACTATCGAAAAGGAACTTCTCTCCATCGTCCTGAACTTACAGCATTTTGCATCTTACCTACAAGGTGCTCGGTCTACCACCATCTACTCGGACCACAATCCCCTACGCTTCTAGCAGCAAGCCCAATTCAACAATCAACGACTTCTACGATGGGCTTTGTATCTGCAGAATTTCAACCTGGAGATCCACTACATCAAGGGTTATGACAACATCATAGCAGACGCCCTCTCCAGAGTCTGAGGTAGAGGCAGCTACACATACCACTCTACCATCAGAAGAAGTAACTTGACTCGTTAGAGCAGGCTTCAGGGGAGAGTTGTGACGATAATCTCTTTCAAGAGAGATTGAGCCTGCTCTTCCCTACATAAAGTTACTTATATATATACAAGAATAAGATGCTACCTTCAAGATACGTCTACCAGTAGCACAAAATGTTTTGACCAGGAATCAAACGTACCCTAAACTCCCCCCCCCCCCTCCATACTCCCTCCATGCCGGCTCGCCACCGTCGTCAACCAGCAAACTACCATTCCAGCCTGCCTGCTTCTGATTGGTGACCCGCCGACTGCACACCTGCACCTCTGCACCTCAGCGCCCTCTACCTAGTCGATGTCTGGGCTTGAACCAGTCATTGAAGTTAGAATATCTTGTGTGCTCAAGCAGAAAACAACTAACTGATATATGCTCTGTCTATCAGGTGGATGTTTCTCAGCTAGCGCTATATTCTCAGCACCTGTTTATTTCATTTTGTTTTTATATTATTCCTAGAGTAATTCATCCCTGTTCTTAATTTTTATGTTATATTTTTTTACTTGTTTGTTTGCACTGTACATAGCCAAGGGATTCTTTTTGTTCATAACTTATTTTCCATTTAATTAAAGTTTCATTGTTCATACTATGTGTTTTGCGTGTCTTCCCATACTTTACCACAGACAACAGCCAAGCAGTCTATCTTTTTTTTTGTAAATGTGATAGGCATTGACACCAGCCATTAGGAGGACTGCCGAGCATCTACACTTCTTCATTTTCCCATCACAATATATATATATATATATATATATATATATATGTGTGTGTGTGTGAACAAGCCTGAATGGTCCCCAGGCATATATGCAACTGAAAACTCACACCCCAGAAGTGACTCTAACCCATACTGCCTGGAGCACTATGCAACTGGTGTACAGGGAACCTTATCCACTCGACCATCACGACAGGACAAAAGCTGATGGTAGCCAAGGCTATTTGCCCATCAGCCCGCCGGCACTCTGATGGTAATTTTGGGCATAGTATTTTATCAAATCACCTCATTCTTTGGGGCACACGTGAGTTTTCTGTTGCATATATGCCTGGGGACCATTCAGGCTTGTTTGCATTTGTGTGTATATATATATATATATATATATATATATATATATATATATATATATATATATATATATATATACACAATGATTTGAGTGGTAATCAGTGTCACTGTTGGATATACTTCAGGCTACTTCCTCAAAATCACCCTTGATTGGTGTTAGGCACTAATTAACACTCAAAGGTGAAATGATTATAGGTAAACATATAAATTAGGTAAATAATTATTGATACACAACGCAACTCGTGTTGGTATAGATCCCACCATATAAAATGGTCTTCATAATTAATTAATTGTACTAGTTTGTTCAATATTTATTCAACTAGTCAATGATAGCCTCTTCTTAGCCTCTAGTGTTATTTGGAAGTATCATTTTTTTTATTAGTGACTTCGCAAAAATAAACACTACAAATTTTGTGTGGATAGACTCTGCGAAGATGTAGCCTCAATTTGGCTGGAGTTAATATATGCGGTGTCACTCTGCAGATATAAAAACGCCACACAATTCATGGTTAAACTCGGTGAAAACCACTGAGACTAGGCTGGGTGGCCAGTCTGTGACTGGGTATTTGTTTATAAGATATTGTTTACTGATTCTACAATTTAATATTAGTCTAGCTCTCTAGACTATCCTGGTTCGAAGACCCAATCATATGGATCTGAGAACTAGTGTATTTTTAAATTTAATGAAAAAGTGGCTAATTCTGGTTGATCCGGTTTGATGTAGACCAATCATGTTGGGAAAACTGACATATGGGATTTATTTGTTTATTTTATTTATTTATTAAGTAATTTATATTAATTTATTTCTTATGTTAATGTATTTGTTTCAATAATGGACGGTTTGATACTAAATTTCCACAAATCATTTCCTACACAAGCTGTGGCGTTCATTAATTATATGATATATCAATCAAAATTAATCGATTGGTAGACATTTACTACAAATGTCAAGACACCTAGGTTAGTAAACTAAATTAAACAAATGCAGCTTATGTGTAAGGTTGTTTATGGCCTGGTCAACCAGATATGAACCCCAATGATCAATAGACTAATACTCCCCTAGGTGATGCTAGTGTAATCACATCTCATGTATTGTAACAGTTAATTGTTGCTAATTCTTCTTCACCTTCAATTACACTTGTCAAAAGGGTATGAAACACGGTAATAATCGTAACCAATATATGACGGCTATATCAGGGGAAATTATTGTAATTTATTAGATAAGATTGAATTAGTATTTACCCTGTTGGGTGGCTCACTGCGTGTCCTAACCGGTATACCCCTTATCTACCTGCATTACTGGCAAGGAATGACTAGATTTAATTAATGGGTTATCGGATAAAGAACATTTCCTTCATTGTTGACGAAGATCGTGATGATGATGGGAGTTTGTAGCTCACATAACCCCTGCGTCTAGAGGGATATAATTGTGTACCTACAAGCATTTTCCAAGCGAGACTTGTTGATGTTAAAATTAACGGCGTTTGCCTCCTTCCCGGCTTGAGAGACGTATCTCTCTCGCCAGTTCCTGTAAAGTCCTTTTATTGACAATGGGAGGCAGACTTTAGTTTTTTAGTAATTATATTAGATCCAGTTATATAGAATACTTTTCCTTAATTCTAATGCATAGATTGGTGTTTTAAGTGATTCACATTATTATTAGCTGGTAAATTTAATTGCGACGTGGCAGTGATATATCGTTTTTCTCGAGGAAAATTCCACACCAATCTCGTTTCTTTGAATGAATTTGTTAGTACAAAAACAGCAGCAATATTAACTGAATATTGTATTAAAGGTTAGTAAATTGTGTCGGTTCATCTGATCTTCATCTTAAACCTTCAGAAGATGTATAAAGTAAATCTTCAGAAAACATTAATAAACATCCACATCCAACAAACTGTGGTGTGGCCAGATAATGAAGCGGTACTGCAATTGAAATGCAACAATAAGAGCAAAATGTTCTATGTCAGTAACAACTCTAAAGTAATTAGAGACTTATCATTTGGATATAAACTCTGATAGTCCCAACTAAGAAGAAACCAGCTGATAATCAATCAAGAGGACTGACATTAAAGTAAATAAGTAAAGCCGAGATGTGGTTCCATGGGCTTCAGTGGATAGTCATTTACAAGTGGCCTGAACAGAAGTCACAAGTCATAGTGACCAATGTCACTGTTCTCACTGTAATTGACTGTACTCAGTGCTCTGCTCTGAATAAACTACTCAGTGTAACCCAAAATGTGTTTGATTCCTTGCAGAAGGTAGGTATCAAGCACAAGTAGATACATTAAGAGCACAAGATGCTCCTAAGTACTGGGTCAAACATGCACAAGTGTAAACCTAGAGTGAGGACTATGAAACTTCTCACCAAAAAATATAAATGACCTAAGTCTCTGGATTGACCCAGACAATCAGAACGTTCTGCATTGCGGGGGAAGATTACAACACACAGACATTGATCTTGAAGTAAACAACCTCAGTTCCTCCCCCGAAATCTTTAGATAAGTAGATTGCTTGTGCTTTACTTTCACGACCACTGCACACTCCATGGTGGGGTACTGGCTTCCCTAAGGTTCCCAAACTGTTAAGTCAATTCTTAAATCCTGCAATTCTTAAATCCTGTCTGCCTGAGGTGCGATGCTCGGTGTGTCCTTTCCCTGGACCTCCACCACATCCTAGGGACCGAGAACTGCACCTTCATCCTTTTGAGACCACTGTGGTAGACATCACAGGAGCTATTATCCTAACAGGCACCAGGGATAAAGTCCCTGTTAAGGCTTATATTAAGGCTGTTAAGACCTTTTTACTTGTGCCACCACTCGAGGAGCTCACCTGGAAGTAACTCCCCACTGAATACTGAATTATTCATCCAGGCCTTCCACAGGTTTGCTGTATGTAGATCCTGCCCCAAGTTGATGATAGCCGATAACGGGTCCAGCTTGGTGGCTGGTGAAGCATGCCTTTGTAGGTCTGGCACCACCCACTTGTTCAGACTCCCCTGAATCCATGGCAGTGATACTGGCAATTTTACCACCCAGAACACTGTGACACGGGTGTTCTACGAGAGGATGGTAGGGACAGTGAAACGCTGTCTAAGGAAAAAACTCTGCACTACCTGAAAATAGATCTCCATGAACTCCAAACCGTTGTCACAGAAATTAAGTCCCGAGTCAATAACTGACCACTGACTTACCTCTCTGACGACAACTCACAACACGAGCCTGTTAGTCCATCTCATCTGATGTATGGAGGATCTGTCACCCCTATTGCCTCCCTCACTGATGAAGAACGTAGAGATCCTTCAAACGTTGGGAAATGGTTTACCTCGGAGTTATAAACACCTGTCACAGGTAATCAGTCGGTCGAATGAATTTTGAACAAGGAAGAATTAACTGTTCTGCGTGAGTATCACAATGGAGCTACCAACCCCTATAACCGAATTCACTTACAATCATGGCGATGTTGTTCTAATGGACAGCAACAGCCGCACGTTCAAAGTGGCTTATAGGATGTAATGTTTCTGTTCACCCACACAGCCAGTGTACCTTGACGATAGTAAAAGTAAAGTGCAGAGGCACCACTAGCCTCAAGACATTATAAAAGTTAGTACCACTGGTGTTGGCTGGAGAAGAAGTCGCCAAGAGACCTCCAATACTGGACGTCCAACGTGTAAGTACTGGTGCACAGGAGTGCAAAGTAAAATTAAAACAATATTTTAAAAAATCTGAAAAGGAGTAATGAAGTGCTCGGCTAGTCCTAAACAGTGGGTTTCGATCCATATTTTTTATCCCTGGAATTATATAGGAAATTTCCCCACACAATATTTATTTATAGTTATTATATTTTACCTAACTAAATATACATCAGAAAAAGATAGTTTCTGTTGCTGTGTAGACCCATCAAAACAAAATTAAAGTTAAGTTTATCTTCAATAGGAAGAAATGTAAATAATTCCTCCACTCATTGTGGAGAAAGTGTGACCGCCACGTCACAAACATGTAGAGTACAGAGCGTATTTGTGTCTATACATAAATATTTAATTCATAGAGTCTGGTTACGGTTTTCAGCATAAATTAACAAAATAAATAAAAACTGAAATCATTTTAAAAGAAAGTAAAATTTAAATACCTCTCCTCTGGGATTGTGATAAAATATATATGGGCAAGAGCGCTCCTTGACTGAGAAAGGAGACTCGCCATATTACACTGAACCCAAACTGAACACACTCTAAGGGAGTACCTAAGTAACAGAAGACAGCGAGTCACTGTGCGGGCTGAGGTCTCAGATTGGCGAGGCGCCACCAGTGGGGTCCCTCAGAGTTCAGTCCTTGGACCCATACTGTTTCTTATATATGTCAATGATCTCCCAGTTGACATAGAATCATTCCTCTCATTGTTTGCTGATGATGCAAAAATTATGAGGAGGATTAAGACGGTGGAAGACAGTATGAGACTACAAGATGACCTAGGCAGACTGCATGAATGGTCCAACAAATGGCTACTAAAGTTCAACCCGAGTAAATGTAAGGTAATGAAACTAGGCCGTGGAAACAGGAGGCCAAACACAGAATACAGAATGGGAGATGAAGTCCTTCATGAAACGGACAGAGAGAGAAGGATCTAGGAGTTGATATCACACGAACCCTGTCTCCTGAAGCCCACATCAAAAGAATAACATCTGCGGTGTATGCGAGGCTGGCTAACATCAGAACTGCCTTCAGGAACCTGTGTAAGGAATCATTCAGAACCTTGTATACCACATATGTAAGACCAGTCCTGAAGTATGCGGCCCCAGCATGGATCCCGTACCTTGTCAAGCACAAGGCGAAGCTTGAAAAAGTTTAGAGATATGCCACTAGACTAGTCCCAGAACTAAGAGGCATGAGTTACGAGGAAAGGCTGAGAGAAATGCACCTTACGACATTAGAACACAGAAGAGTAAGGTGAGACATGATCACTACCTACAAAATTCTCAGAGGATTGACAGGGTAGATAAAGATAAACTGTTTAACACGAGTGGTATGCGCACAAGGGGACACAGGTGGAAACTGGGTACCCAAATGTGCCACAGGGACGTTAAAAAGAACTTTTTCAGTGTCAGAGTAGCTAACAAATGGAATTCATTAGGCAGTGATGTGGTGGAGGCTGATTCCATACAGAGTTTTAAACGTAGATATGATAGAACCCAGTAGGCTCAGGAATCTGTACACCAGTTGATTGACAGTTGAGAGGCGGGACCATAGAGCCAAAGCTCAAACCCCACAAGCACAATTAGGTGAGTACACTTGATGCAGGGCTGGAGTTTTGAAGAGTATTAAGGTTCCTATGGTACACTACACTGATTGACCTCTTCTACAATAAGGGAAGGGCCTTGTTCCATTTCTGATATAGTTATAGGGAGGGGCCCTTCTTAGTTTACCAGCCTGATATGTATATGTGGCATGATCAACCAGCAAAGATAGGTAAGTATTCCTGATAATAAATCACCCTAATTCGTGATTTAATAATTCAATAAATTTTCTATGCATTACTGCAATGTATATTGTAGGCAGGCTGGAATCCAGACTGAGAGCAAGACCGTACAGCAAAGCAACGCCATAAATCCAAATTCTTAACTTAATTAACAGATTGTTTTAAGATTAGTTATTTATGGTTTTATATATAATCTCTCCCCCCTTCCAAGTGTGTAAGGAGTCAGTTGTGCAGACTGATTCAGTCCACTACTTTTAATAAAATAAACATAACGTAATTAAATATATAATTAACCAAAATTTAATAATTATTCATATAAAATTAAACTTATTAAATATTGCTCTCATATGTAAATTCCCACAGTCCTTCCTTGGTGTCCATGGGAAGAGGAGGGTCTGACTAAAGGTGTCCATGGGAAGAGGAGGGTCTGACTAAAGGTGTCCATGGGAAGAGGTGGGTCTGACTAAAGGTGTCCATGGGAAGAGGTGGGTCTGACTAAAGGTGTCCATGGGAAGAGGTGGGTCTGACTAAAGGTGTCCATGGGAAGAGGTGGGTCTGACTAAAGGTGTCCATGGGAAGAGGTGGGTCTGACTAAAGGTGTCCACGGGAAGAGGTGGGTCTGACTAAAGGTGTCCATGGGAAGAGGTGGGTCTGACTAAAGGTGTCCATGGGAAGAGGTGGGTCTGACTAAAGGTGTCCATGGGAAGAGGTGGGTCTGACTAAAGGTGTCCATGGGAAGAGGTGGGTCTGACTAAAGGTGTCCATGGGAAGAGGTGGGTCTGACTAAAGGTGTCCATGGGAAGAGGTGGGTCTGACTAAAGGTGTCCACGGGAAGAGGTGGGTCTGACTAAAGGTGTCTATGGGAAGAGGTGGATCTGACTAAAGGTGTCCATGGGAAGAGGTGGGTCTGACTAAAGGTGCCCATGGGAAGAGGTGGGTCTGACTAAAGGTGTCCACGGGAAGAGGTGGGTCTGACTAAAGGTGTCCATGGGAAGAGGTGGGTCTGACTAAAGGTGTCCATGGGAAGAGGAGGGTCTGACTAAAGGTGTCCATGGGAAGAGGAGGGTCTGACTAAAGGTGTCCATGGGAAGAGGAGGGTCTGACTAAAGGTGTCCATGGGAAGAGGTGGGTCTGACTAAAGGTGCCCATGGGAAGAGGTGGGTCTGACTAAAGGTGTCCATGGGAAGAGGTGGGGCTGACTAAAGGTTCTGATACTCTAGCTTGCCAGAGTTAGTTGCAATGTGATAAAAATGCAGCATGTCTTTAGGGTCCCAAACTACTCCATACATACTGCTCTGTTTAACAATTCCTCCATCATATATTTGAGGCTCAGACACAACCAGATTATCCACTTGTGGTTACTGACCATCTTAACTCAAGGCTGCCTCCCTTCTGCCCACCTCTCCCAACCTGCCTGTCAGCTAGCCTGCCAACCTTGAATTATGGCTTGCCTGCCTGCCGTCCTGTCGGCCTACCTACCAGCCTGTCTGCCAGCTTACCGACTGTTCTGCCTACCATCCTACCAACCTGCCTGCGGGCATGCTTGCCATCCTATCAGCCTGTCTGCCGTTCTGCCAGCCTACCTACCAGTCTGCCTGCCATCCTGCTAGATAGTCTGATATTAAGCAGGTTAGCCTAATTTCCGTCCTGCCATCCTGGCTGCCATTCAGCCTGCCAGCCTGCTAACTTGTCTGCCGTCCTGCCTGCCATCTTACCATTCTGCCAGCTTCCCTGACCTCATGTCAGCCTGCTTGTGGGAAAATCTGGCTCTAGTTTAATACTGATAAAATGTATCATTCTATAAATGCAAATAATAATAATTCTAAGATAGCTGGAAGGACCAGAATGGGTTGATAAATGAGAGAACCAGTGACTTATTGATCTCTATGATTATATGTAATAAATTCTAATATTCTATTCTGCGGTGACTAAATTCTATACAATCTAGAACCAGCTTCCCATAACACATCTTGGGGGGTATTCTATGAGATTAATCTACGTGCAACATATATTATATGATAATAATAATGATAATATGTACACACATAGATAATCATAAAAACTTGTAATGCAAAAATACTACTGCATGATAAAGATTAATAAGTAATCAATGCAATATAGTATGTATTGACCTCAATAATTAAAAGGTACTATCTACAATGAATATTGATTAAATCTCAGCTGTGACAGAGGGACGTAGGTAAGTCCAATCTCTACAACAGTCTGGAAACAGCTTGAGATAGTGATCCTTGGAACACGTGAGTATGTGGTGATCACACAGTTTCTCAGTGGTTTTGCACCATGCTGTAATAATTAAATTCCATAATTTCCACTCCAAATTAGTATTCACACACATAAATGCAATATCTAAATATTTGGAGGGAAGGAAACAGCACTTACATGGGGGTTTATTATATCGCCTGCAGCGTCACGACATGGCACCTATATTAATTATTATTAGACCTTAAAATAATAATACAAAAAGTAAAAGTGCCTGGCGAACTGGTGTCCGTGATGCTGGTAAGCTGCGTCCTCAATCTGAAGCCAGATGATGTACGGATGCTTGCTAGATTGTGGGATTTGTAAGGACCGCTTCGGAACACCGTACTGCCAGTTGATAAAAAATGGCGAGAGTCCCATTCCCTCTTGGGACGCGCATGCGCGATAGCTCCCAGTCGGGGCCCCAAGCATAAATTATATTTAATTATTTGAAGTTTAATAGTGAAGGAAGTGTTTATGACGAATATTTACGTCATATATAAATGCATTATGTAGTAATATATTTTCTCGGAGTGCTAGTCTGTTAATGTAGACTGCACAAATAAAACGACAATCCTTTGGAGGTGGAAATCATTTTAGATTATAATATTATTTACTGGAGCAGCTATCAAGCTTGGTAAAGGAATTCCAGTAAACTGTTGTATACTAAATAAAGTAAACCTATTACTAAATAATGATCCTTGATAAAAGAAAGTAAATGGTTGGACTTCTATTACATCTACAGATATGTGGAAATTTATTCTCCGTGGGTGGCTGACGCAACACTGCCACAATTCTAGGAGAAATTACATGATGGTCCACATCCTAATGCAATGAATTCCGTGATACTAAACTACGGATTAGTAGTGTTAGTTAATTATTACGTTTAGTACAGGAAATACATCCCATTGTACTAAGGATTAGTAAATGAGTATTAAATGTGTGTGAAGTGAGTGTATATAGGAAATACATCCTATTGTATTAGGGATGAGAATAACTGTTGGAAATTTCCAACACTGCCTGCCGTTCTGTCGACCATCATAGCCTGTTTACCCTCCTGCAAGTGTGCCTGTAGTCCTGCTATCCTGCCTACCATCCTGCTAGCCTGCCTACCATCCTGCTAGCCTGCCTACCATCCTGCTATCCTGCCTACCATCCTGCTAGCCTGCCTGCCATCACAGCAGCGTGTCTCACAGACTGATCGCCAATCTTTCAGCTTCCTGCCTGACGTCCTACCAGCCTGTATTCCTTCCTGTCAGCTTACCTGCTGTCTTGCCTGCAATCCTGTCAATTTTCCTGCAATCTTGTCAACCTTACTGCCGTCCTGTCAACCATCCTGTCAACTTGTCTTCCGACCTGCCAGCCCTGTTGCCGTTCTTCCTTCTCTCCTACCAGCCTGCCCGCCAGCTTACCTGCCGTACTGCTAGCCTGCCTGCCGTCATGACAGACTGCATGCCATGATATCAGTGTGCCTCACAGCCTGTCTGCCAATCTGCCAGCCTTCCTGCCAGTCTGCAGGACGTCCCACCTGCCGTCCTGCCTGCCAGTTAATCTGCTGTCCTGCCAACCTGCCTCTCATCATTCCCGCCTGAATCATGCCTCCCAGCCTGCCAGACTCCATGCCATCCTGTCAACCTGCCTGCCATTTTGCAAACCTACCAGCCTGATTGTCATTCTGCTTCACCTCCTGCTTTCTGGCTATTCTGCAAACATGTCTTCCTTCCTGATGGCCTGCCTTCCAGATCGCTTGCCTCTATGTCTGTCTCCCTGCCTACCATCTTGCCTATTTTCCTGCTTGCCTATTTTCCTGCTTGCCTATTTTCTTGAAAGTCGGGCTAGTTTACTGACTAACTTGCGTGGGGGCGTCTGCTGGTGTGGGTGGAGTTGTACAATTTATTTAGATACTTCGTAATACAGGTGTTCACTTCTTTGTTTATCTATAGTTTACTGGGGCTTGCACCATACTCTCCAATTGTTTGTGCGCTGGGTGCAGTTTGTGCAGTGGGTGAGAGGTCTACGTGTGTAGGAGTTCATCACACCTGTCTTGTATCAGTAGCGTCACTCACTGAGGCCGTCCACACACACACACACCCATGGTTGTTGGTGTCGTGTAGACAGTAGTGAAGGTGGCGTCTCTGGTCTTGACATATACATCGAGGAGAGGGAATGCACAGTCGATACGAAGTTCATGTGTGAACTGGAGAACTGAGGATTCGGTAAAAATTGAAAGACTCATGGATCACAACCGCATGGAATGTAAAATGGGACAAATGGATAAATTTTACTTAGCTCATGTATATCATGTAAATGGAAATTTGAAACCAAAATGCTCCATAATCCCAAGTGTCAAAGTTAAGGATTTTTTTCAGGGTGGTTAATCCAATACAATAATACATAGTTTGAAAGTGAAGAGGCTACAGGCATTATTGTGTTTAAGACTATACATTTTCATATATAATGTATACGAAAATTGGAGACCTACAAGTGAGTTTATTGCTTAACGTTAATTATCATTTCAACTGGGAATTTCCATCAGAATTTCCATTGAATTTTAGATTAATTAAGGTCTGCCCTAATTGCACAATAAAGTTATGTAGACATTTAAGAAGTGTGAACAGATCACTACCAGTGTTTGGTTGATGTTAAACTACGTAGCCATCATTTGAGTCCGGTTTCGGACGTTTCGGTCCGGCCTGGACCATTATCAAGTACATTCACTTCCTTTCCTACCATCCTCCTTCTCTTCAGAAAAATATTCTTGTTTCTCTTCCTCCACGCTCTACGCATCAGCGACCCTCAGGTTCTTGATTCTGAAATTTCCTTTATCTACAAATCATTCTCTCGCCTTGGTTACCCGTTTTATTTTATCAACTGTGTCTATTCTCAAGCTAAACGAAATTTCTTTCGTCCTAAACCTACTTCCAACACAATTAGCACTGCTCTGCCTTCCCTTCATTTTTGAACTCAAAACTCCTACTAACACCTTTCGTCCTCTTGACATAAAGCTCGCCTTTCGACAAACTAACACACTTCGTAGCAATCTAGTTCACATTGCTCCTCCTGCTTCTAATGCTGCTGGTGTCTACTGTATTCGCTGTTCGTCTTGTCCTCTCCAATACTTTGGTGAAACTGGCCGAACACTGAATTACAGACAAAAGGAACACAAAAGAAGAGTTAAGTCCGCAGACACAAACAATGTTCTCTTCTGTCATGTTAGAGATCCTAATCATCCTATTCATTGGTCTTCCTCTAAAATAATCTTTCCTACCTCTACACAGACGCCGTCTTGTCGAATCGGCTCTGATACACAACCTAGTCCTGGCATTGTTGCTGTTGACTCTTCCCTTTCACAGTATATACTCAAATGGTCTACACTTTCTAACAAACGTGACCTAACATAATCCTACCCTTCCTTTTATCTTTGTTTTTCTTTCTCTTACGATCCCTTTCTTATTGCTATTATTATACCTTACCTTCCGTACCTTTTGCCTTGCTCTTATCTTCCTCTAAGATTTCCATCTCCTCATTTCTCTCTTGCCTACATAATGCCCTTGCCTCCCGCGTCTCATCACAATCGACTTGATAATGGTCCAGGTTAAATTTCTAGTGAGTGGTTTGAATCAACATTTTTCAGCCACGTTATTGTGACTCGTCATCTGAATATATAATTATACATGAATAAATGGATCCAGATAATGTGTGCATAGAGATAGAGATGTTATACTCACCTGACAATCACTGTAACGTCAGATTACAGGCCGAAGGCACAACTTGAGGATTCCTGAGGTCCCTTTCTGCCTCTTTAACTCAAACTTCAAGACTTAGTCAGTAATGATTATAAATTGTCAGGTGAAGAGCATTATAGTTGCATAAGTATATCAAGTTAATATTAGGGAGAGAGGTAAAGTGTCCAGTCAATCCCTCTTATACCGACCCAATAACAGGGATTTAAGCATCCATATGATGCAGACGAAGGGCTGCTCGCTGCTCCAGCACGTTCTCCCATACGTTTCCAACGTACTAAACTGATGAACTAAATTGCCGGAAAGTACCCTACACGAGGACTCACTAACAGAAAACAGAGTACGAACATTTTGCGAGCCGCTACGATTTATAGTGCTTCAATTTTTGGCCTAAATAACTCTATGTCAAAATCCGATGTAACTTTGGAGCAGCAAGCAACGCATTCCTTAACATTTTCTATGTTTACACATTTATCAGTGGTCATACTTATTAATAATAATTATCTTGATAACATAATTCTTTATAGTTTGATGATAAATGTAATGTGCACATAATTGTGATTATTGTGCAGCATTGAATTGTGTCAAATGTGGAAAGATAAGACTGTTTTAAATTTCAAATAATATAAATTGTGATTGTCGTGATTCAATTGTTGACTATTTTATTAACTAGGCTATCGACTTGAGAATGGTCCAGGACGGACCGAAACGTCGTCGTTCCTTCACCTTCTAGTGTGTGATCTGGTCAACATACTTTAGCCGCGTTATTTTGACTCATCGCCTGTGACTAGGCTATCGTTCTGGTGTTAAAATATCCAAATTCAAGATATTGTATTGTGTTGATATTATTTAATTGTAAAGCTCACTCTACCTGCCGAGCGGACAGCACACTGGACTTGTGATCCTGTGGTCCCGGTTTCGATCCCAGGTGCCGGCGAGAAACAATGGGCAGCGTTTCTTTCACCCTATGCCCCTGTTACCCAGCAGTAAAATAGGTACCTGGGTGTTAGTCAGCTGTCACGGGCTGCTTCCTGGGGGTGGAGGCCTGGTCGAGGACCGGGCCGCGGGGACACTAAAGCCCCGAAATCATCTCAAGATAACCTCAAGATAACCTGTTTTTTCTCCCTGCCTCGTGGAAAAATCTTTCCCTCATTAGAAAATTATAGAAAGAGTTTACAAAATTTTTGTCACTTATGCAGTTTCTCAAATTTTTATTGACAATAAATTTTTTATTACTTAATAGAAAACAGTGGAAATATTTTTATCTTATATTGTAACCCACTTATTGAATACTTGACTCTAAAACAATCATTTATCTTAAAGGTAAAAAGGGTAGTTAATTGTTGGAGTAGTTGCCCAGTAGTACATGTTCTATATCTACTACATCTATAGACAAACTGACTTTTAACTCTGGGAGGCAGTAAAGTTGCTAGCTTTCTCACTCCGTGTAGCCAAGTATACTTTAACAGACACGTGTAGCTAAAATAACAGGTAACATAGCATGTATTACATATACCTAATATCAATGACACATCTCCAGGTATGTAGTATATTGCCACCCACGAAAAACCCGTTGCAAAGTATAATATTTCTGAAATCAGTGGTATACATCCGTCACTTTAAACCACAGCTGGAAATGTAGCAGAATTGCTCCTTCAGCTGGTGTATGAAATTTCATGACAACTCTCTGTCGACCATTAAATTAAAGTTATATAGACATAGGGCACCTCTGTTCAATTACTTTATAACTCTTAAGGTATGGTAACTATGCTTACAAACTGCTTATGATCTATTACACTAATCACTGTGAATCACAAGAAAAACTACAACATAATGCATGAAGCATATCAAGACATTAGCCTAGTTTCTTGATACGTTATTACATAGACATATAACAGGATTAGTATGTTATTCCACATTAGGTACTAACATTTCAAAATGCTGCCAGCACAAATAAGAAATAACTAAAACATTCAATTCCCCATGTAAACTTAACACATTACATGCATACTGGTCACTTTACATATGCTGACTGTTTACTTAATTAATCATAAACCTTCATTTGCATACTTAACATGCCACATGTGCTTTTGTAAGTAATCTGTTCTCATCTGGTGTACGATTTCACCTGTGTTAATGAACCTTTGTTATTTTAAATTATGAAGAACAGCCTTGTTCATAACATGATAACACATACCTTGACGAGTTGGATACGTTGAGGACAGAGTAGATGGAAACAGGTAGGCAGTTGTCAGGTCAGCAGGTGATGGATCAGCCGGTGATGGGTCAGCAGATGATGGGTCAGCAGGTGATGAGTCAGCAGATGATGGGTCAGCAGGTGATGAGTCAGCAGATGATGGATCAGCAGGTGATGAGTCAGCAGATGTTGAATCTATTAGTATTTGGTCAATCGTGCTGGAGTAGTAGATGCTGTATCAGCAGGTACCATGTCAGCAGGTAGAGTGTCAGTAGATAACGTTTCAACCGGCAGGATATCAGCAAGCACCGTGCCAACAGGCAGAGTGTTAGTAGGAACCATGTCAACAAATACCATGTCAACAGTCACCATGTCAGCAGGTACTGTGCCATCAGGCACCATATTAACAAGCACGGTGTCAGCAAGTAGGGTGTCAGCAGGGGCCTGAAGTGGCAGGGTATCAGCAGCCGGGAGAGCCAGGGTGTCAGCAGGGGCCTGAAGTGGCAGGGTATCAGCAGCCGGGAGCCAGGGTGTCAGCAGGGGCCTCAGCAGCAGCCGGGAGAGCCAGGGTGTCAGCAGGGGCCGGAGACGCAGGGTGTCAGCAGGGGCCGGAAGAGCCAGAGTGTCAGCAGGGGCCGGGAGAGGCAGGGTATCAGCAGGGATCGGGAGAGGCAGGAATCAGCAGGGGCCGGGAGAGCCAGAGTGTCAGCAGGGGCCGGGAGAGCCAGAGTGTCGGCAGGGGCCGGGAGAGGCAGGGTGTCAGCTGGGGCCGGGAGAGCCAGGGTGTGGACAAGAGACACCGTAGCAGCCATCACAATAAACAGCCGCAACACAGCAGACGTTGTCACCAAACTCTGCCTCTTCCTCGCCCTGTTAATCCTGACTTTCTTGTTGTGATGTTTCCTGTGGTCATTGTGGTGGTGTTGACTCATCTTTGGCTCTGGCCACAACTGATGCTGCTGTAGAGTACTTATGGATGTGCAGCTTCTTCCTGTGGTGCTGCTGCTGTTCTCAGGCACTGCTCTGTCGCCTGGTCTTGCTACAGCTGCTGTACTCATCAGATACTGCTGTTGCTCTTAACAATGTTTTCACTGTAAAAGAAAAAAAGAGATAAAATATTACAATTAAAATCCAATTTGTATATCAATTCAAAATACATAACGTATTACAAAGCAATAAGTTATGCATTTTATTAAAGTCTTTATTTCTGGGATAATTTGAACCTTTCTTTGAATCAAGTTCCTCTTGGTACCATGGCCATCCATACCTTGCTGAATAGTACATTTTTGCATCATGATCATCTAAGCCTGTCTGGCGAGTACATCCTTGCACCATGACCATCCAAACCTGCCTGGCGACTATGTTGTATCCAGATTTTTTTTAATTAGTTAGTCTCTCTCTCCATATTGGTCTTCGAATGAATGATAAAACTGATGAGTTAGCCAAAGCGTTTGATCATAAAGACGGAATTGATTACCATCTTGGACTGCCTTTGAGCAGCCTGGGGCAGTAATATTCCGGGAACATAAAAAAAATCTCGTAGACTTGAGGCAAAGTGAAATTCACACCAGTTGCTCCATCTATCATCATTCTGTTATGCAGGAAGAACCGCACGTCTATGGGTCATCCAATAAGGTAAGAAGACTTCTAGATGTTACCACTGATAGGCTTAGCTCGACTACAAGTACCTCTGGGAGTTTGAAACATCTGATGATGTAGATTTAACTAAATGTAAACTTGTCAGCAAATCTACTTTACGTCATTATATAATGAAAGTCGCGGAATTCAGAGATAACACCTTCAATGGAGTCCAAGAAATGTGTAAGTACTTCATTCATAATGATGTACTGCCAGGAATCTTAGCGAAGTATCCAAAATTTGTTTACTGTAAGGAAAGCATGCCCATGAGTGTAAAGCTGCCGCCCAGTTGGGTGGGTGTGGAGCAAGACTGGTAACTGTGTGACTCACCATAGATGTAGAGTGTCTTGTATAGTGACTGTTCTGAGCTTCTTGTTGAATCATTTGAGACATAAAAAGAGTATCGATATGTATATGTATTTGTGTAAATGACTGTATATGTATGTACATGTGTATGTAACATTAACAATTGTTTAACTAACTTCAACAAATTGTCACTTGCTTAGTTAACGAACTATGGGTTCAGTTCCTGAATCTTTTATTTATTTATTTATTTATTTATTTATTTATTTATTTATTTATTTATTTATTTATTTATTTATTTATTTATATATATACAAGAAGGTACATTGGGGGTTAACAGAGAACATGGAGTTTAAGTTGAAATTACATTCTTGTAAAGTCACTAGCATGCATTGCGTTTGGGGCAAGTCCTTAAACTAACCATAGAGTAAATCCTTAAACTAACAGATAATTTTTAGAGAATTAACAGTAAAATTTACAAATAATGTTTAAAGGTACTTTACAGCTTTACTTTATAAGTACAGATGATTTTAAGTAAAATAATTATTGTAAAATTGAGAGAAAAAAATGATTGATTAATTGATTGATGAAGATAAAGCCACCCAAAAGGTGGCACGGGCATGAATAGCCCGTAACTGGAGGCCCTTTTGAGCCATTACCAGTATCAGTAGATGATACTGGAGATCTGTGGAGGTGCGACTGCACCCTGCGTGACGGGAGATGTCTCCCGTGGAAAAAAATGTTACAAGAATTTTTTACACAAAAGCAGATTAGAATAATACACAATAATAACAATACACAATAATGAACAAGGATTACTAGGTACAATTAGGAAAACATCTCAGGGTTATACATTGGTTCACTGAAGCACAATATGAGGATCATTACAAGGAATAATGTAGTAGAATATGCACTCAATACAAGAGCCCTGATATCAGATGATCTAAGATTACAATGGTAAAGAATATGGCTTAGGTACAAAGAATGGGGGATTGGGTAGTACAAGAAACAGAGCGAAGATAAAGCTCTAGGTAGAAGATAATGAAGATGAAATTAGGTACTTTTTGGTTTTATTTTTGAATAAGGCAAAAGTTGGACAGCTTTTCAATTCATTAGGGTGTGAGTTCTATAGACTAGGTCCCTTTATTTGCAGAGAGTGTTTACACAGATTTAGTTTGACTTTGGGGATATCAAAGAGATATTTATGTCTGGTGTGGTGATTATGTGTTCTATTACATCTGTCCAGGAAGAGTTTCAGAACAGGGTTTGCACTTAAAAAAAAGTTTTTTATAAATGTAACTGACACAAGAGAATGTATGGAGTAAATTTATGTTTAGCACGTTTAGGAATTTAAACAGGGGAGCTGTGTGTTGTCTGCAAGCAGAGTTTGTTATTATCCTGATAGCAGATTTCTGCTGGGTGGCTTGAGGTAGTTTGCAGTGGTTGAACCCCAAGCACAGATACCATAAGTAAGAATGGGATAGATAAGTGCATATA
>WNGS01007073.1:6205-19888 GCA_020271785.1 Procambarus virginalis
TCTTTATAGTGTCGTCTGTGTTCTGTTTCTACATTGGACCTCTTCTGGCTTTCCTCAAGGAACATGTTTCAGACAGACTTCATAAGCTTCAGAAGTCAGTTTTTCTATTCCTTGTGTAAGATTTTTATTACTTAGAACATTTTCCCATTGAATGTTTGAAGTTCCCTGTTTATTTTCTCCAGTCTATCCTTTTATTATTAAAATTGAGTTTTATTGAATAGCCCTTCTCGCTTGTTGTTTCTCTTGGGCCTACTACCTTATTGATGTTAGTTTGCACTTCAATGAGCGTGTGGTCCGAGTACGTAGTGTCTGAGACAGTAAATGAATAAATCCGCAAGGGTCGTAATTAAGACAGTAATGTCTGATTAGCTCCTCATTGTTCGTGAATATGAGGTCCAGCGTGTTCTCGTTCCTAGTTGGTTCTGTAATCTGCTGACTGAGCGAGAATTTGTCACAGAATCTCAGTAGTTCTCTAACCTGTGATTGGTTAAGTCCAGGTTGACTTCCTGCTATAATGTTATTGTTTACTATTCTCCATTGTAAACTGGGTAGATTGAAGTCTCCAAGGAAGATAATATCTGGTACTGGGTTTGCTAGGTTATCAAGGATATCTCTATTTTGTGGATCGTTCAGTGACTTCCTGAACTGTTGCATCTGGCGGTTTGTATATTAGAATAACATTAGATTTATATTCTCTACCTTGATTCCAAGTACCTGAACCCACCTCATTTGTCGAGCTCAGGAGCTCTGTGCATGCCAGCTCCTCTTTAATATACAGACCTACTCCTCCACTTGACCTAATTACTCTGTCACATCTATATAGATTATAATTTGGGATCAGATTTCACTATCCATGTAGTCTTTTGACCTGTTGGACCGTGTGGTCCAACCTTCTCCTAGTCTTGTGCTTGACGAGATACGGACACCATACTGGAGCTGCATACTCCAGGACTGGTCTGACGTATGTGGTATTGAAGGTTCGTGTGCGTGTGCGTGTTGTGAATTCCTGACGACAAGAGCAAATTAATTTGTTAGTAAATAAAAACAGTAAAAACAAACGGTAGACAGACTACATAACTGGAACTATAACAGCAGACAACAGACCCCCCTGGCAGCAGACAACAGACACCCCCCCCTGCAGGAGACAACAGACCACCCCAGCAGCAGAAACAGAGCCCCCCCCAGCAGCAGACAACAGACCCCCCCCCCCGCAGCAGACAACAGACCCCCCCCAGCAGCAGCAACAGACCCCCCCCCGCAGCAGACAACAGACCCCCCCCCTCGCAGCAGACAACAGAAACCCCCACCCCAAAAAAAGTCATCGTTGGAGACTTGAACCGGCGGGAATAAACTGGGCAATACACACATGTGACTCAGAGGCAAGAGAACGCCTGGAGCGGTCGACTATAAACACCTGCCTGACACATGTGGTTACTGGTGTCCCTCAAGAGACCTGAGGCACACACACACCTGTGTAACACCCATGACCCTCCCCCCCCTAGAGTTCTCACCCAGGGAAGCCTTCTCCAAGGGGTCAGCCCAGATGACCTCCGGATTATCTTGTATGTTGATTAAAAAATTCCTGGGTCTTAGTCAGCTAGTTTCAAGTATGTAATGTTTCATGATACTCTTGTCAAACATTGCAATGGAATTAGACCCCAGATTCTTATGTGTAAACATCCATGGATCTCTCCCCCTTTTAGCCAGGTCAGAGGTCAGTCACACACGTAATTAATAATTCCTCTCTTGAACAGTGTATGGTGAATGTCAAACACGTTTAATGAAAATTCTTGAGTGTTGTGCACGTGTGGCCCGACCCTCTCGATCTAGGTAGCAACAGCAAATCTCCCCCTCCCCCCTTTTGAGGTGTATATAGAGGTCCTGTAGAGGCTTAGTGGAGAGAGAGTGTGGGACACCGGGGTCGAGAGAGGGTCTGTGAAGACATCCACAGCCAGCCAGGCAGAGACAGTGTCCACGGATGGAGAGACAGAGGTCTTAAGGTAATGTGTGTGATCTCTGAGGTTTGTTCCATGTCTAAATTTTTAACTCTTGGCAGTGTTAGAGTAGGATTTATAAGTGGTAATTAGCATAATTTTGGGGTCAATAAACTCGTGTTAAATTTCCCGTCTGTGCCAATTGTTGAATCCTCTTAGCCTTTTGGGAAATTGTGGGCTGACAACCGTCCCATAATTAATGACAGTTATAGAAAGTACTCCCCAAGTCAAGCAATGTTTCTTGCCTCGTTGCTTGATATAGTCTCAACGGTCAAGGCAGATGGTGGCAGCGTATTAATCCTGTGTAGCATTTCCTTGTTTAGCAGTGTACCTTTGGTCCCGGTGTAACCATCATATGTCAGCTCATATTACAGTGTTCATAACAGTGTACCAAGTGCAACTGATAGGAAGTGTTACTCAGGAAGAAGTAGTAGTGTTTTACTTACATTATTAGAGTGGTGTTACAATTAGAGTGGTGTTACAATTAGAGTGGTGTTACAATTATAGTGGTGTTACAATTAGAGTGGTGTTACAATGGTGGCATTTTACGGAGGTGTACACCTGCTGCATCATTATGCCTCTCAAAGACGCACGTAGTGCTATGACAGACTGCATATCTGACTACATACCTGACATTGATCAAGAATAATCCAACTGTACTTACGAAGCCTGTACATCTCTCCCCCTATAATAATTTACTAAATAAAAAATAATACTAACTGAATAATAATTAATAATAATACTTAATATAATAACATCATAATATTTAATAATTAACAATACCAACAAATAATAATGCAATGTAGAGAACAACAACAACTTGAGCGCATCATGAGAGATAACTTAGCCCTTGAGGGGGAGCGTGGGGGTGGGGGGAGGCTCATGTGTTAATTAAGTGCTCTAAATTAACAATTAGCCGAGTTTTTTTTTTTACCTGTGATGCCATTCCGCTCTCCTTAATTACCTTCATCATAATGCCCACAGAAAGTATATTTTTTTAAAGTCTATATTTCGTAATGTTTTGAGAGAGAGAGAGAGAGAGAGAGAGAGAGGAGAGAGAGAGAGAGAGAGAGAGAGAGAGGAGAGAGATGTGGGAGTAGATATAGTGTCAACACACACACACCAGAGGCACACATAACAGACTAACATCAGCAGCATACGGACGCTGGCAAACATGACAACATCGGTTGGACACCTAACTGAGGACATCTTCAAGTTAATCTACAAGCCTTTGCAGCACCGGCATGGAATCCGCGCGTCGTGAAGCATACATCAAAAACGAAAAAGTACAAAGGTTTGCAAAAAGATTGGTACCAGAGCTAAGGGGGTTGAGCTGGGGTGAGGGTCGGGAACAAAATCTCCCAACACTAAAGGGTAATATAAACATAGGGGATATGATCACTACATACAAGATACTGAGGGAATAGACGAGGTGGACCAAGCCAGCCTCTACAAATTGAGAGAAAGGACAAGAGGACACAGATGGAAGCTGAATACGCAAAGGAATGAGCCGAAGGAATGTAAGGAAATAATCATACCCTTGAGGTTATCTTGAGATGATTTCAGGGCTTTAGTGTCCTCGCGGCCCGGTCCTCGACCAGGCCTCTACCCCCAGGAAGCAGCCCGTGACAGCTGACTAACACCCAGGTACCTATTTTACTGCTAGGTAACAGGGGCATAGGGAGAAAGAAACTTTGCCCATTGTTTCTCGCCGGCGCCTGGGATCGAACCCAGGACCACAGGATCACAAGTCCAGTGTGCTGTCCGCTCGGCCGACCGGTACCCTGCACGGAGGCGGTCAAGTGGAATACACTGAAGAAGAAGAAGTTGTGGAAGCCACCTCCACCCACAACTCTAACGCCAGTAACACAACAGGTACAACTAGGCTGTTAGAGGGTGTGGGGGGGGGGGGGTACAAGGAGCCAAACCTCCCTCCCCCCCCGTAGACACTATTGGTAAGTGCTGATAGGTAATGCCCCCTCGCCCCCCTCTCTCTTTCCACCCCCCCCCCTCTCCCCTTCTCTCCGCCCGTTGTCAAGATTTATACATATTCTTCAAGCTCGAGCGAGCTCCCGTCCGATATTTTAAGAAGCACTTGGGCTAATTGGAGGTCCCTGTGAAACACACACACACACACAACACACACACACACACACACACACCCACACACAACACACACACCACACACTACACACACACACACACACCACACACACCACACACACACCACACACCACACACACACACAATATACACACACACACACACACACACAACACACACACACACACACACACACACACACACACACACACACCAAGGGGGGTGACTATTCTTCTTATTGATTGTTCTCTAGTATTCCCAAAGCCCTTCCTCCCTCCCCCCCTCCCCCCTCGTCCACCTCCACGTAAAAGCAACAAACAAAAAGCAAGAAACAAGACAAGAAACAAAACAATCGAGCTCTTTCTCTCCCTCGCGCGCGTTTGAAATCCCGCGCGAAAACTTGAAAAAAAAATGGCGCACATTGTAAAAAAAAAAAAATGTATATTAATAGAAAATAAATTTTGTGAGTTAGTAAATGTAGAGTGACCCCCCCCCCCGCCCCCCCCTCACCACATTCCAAATCAACAGACAAGAAAAAGCAGAGACAGAGAGACGGAAGAGAATTATGTGATATACATAAGACATGGGAGAGAGGAAAAGGAAGGGGAGGGGGGGGAAGAGGAGGAGGAGGAGAGGAGGAGATAGAAACACGTTGGAGAGTGTGGAGAGACCCGTAAAGAGGGGAAAAGGGAAGGGGGGGGGAAAGTGGAAAAGGGAGGGAAATAGAAAGGTGGAAAGGGTGAAAAGGGAGATGAGGGGGGTGGGGGAGGGGGTTTAGGGTGCAGGGGGTCAACATTAGGGGTCAATATTCTCAGCGGTTATGACCCGACCTCGCCCAAGAGTATGGGGGGGGGGGGGGGGTAGTCACGTGACGACCCAGATACCCGCCCCACACGCCCACGCGTCGACGTACGCTGCTTCAAACAAAGGGATTCGAACGTGGTTCTTGTCTTAGTTGGCAGGGAAGTGGTCTCAGGTGGCAATTACTGACACGGATGGTGCGGGTAGGTGCGTGGGAGACCAGGGGGGGGGGCAGGTGGAGACCAGGGGGCAGGTGGGAGACCAGGGGGCAGGTGGGGAGACCAGGGGGCAGGTGGGAGACCAGGGGCAGGTGGGAGACCAGGGGGCAGGTGGGAGACCAGGGGCAGGTGGGAGACCAGGGGGCAGGTGGGAGACCAGGGGGGCAGGTGGGAGACCAGGGGGGGCAGGTGGGAGACCAGGGGGCAGGTGGGAGACCAGGGGGGCAGGTGGGAGACCAGGGGGCAGGTGGGAGACCAGGGGGCAGGTGGGAGACCAGGGGGCAGGTGGGAGACCAGGGCAGGTGGGAGACCAGGGGGCAGGTGGGAGACCAGGGGGCAGGTGGGAGACCAGGGGGCAGGTGGGAGACCAGGGGGCAGGTGGGAGACCAGGGGGCAGGTGGGAGACCAGGGGGCAGGTGGGAGACCAGGGGCAGGTGGGAGACCAGGGGCAGGTGGGAGACCTGGTCCAGGTGAATATTTAACACAGGTGGTACACGAACAAGGAGACACAGGTCAAAATTGAGTACCCAAATGAGCCACAGAGACACTTGATAGAACATTTCAGTGTCAGAGTAGTTAGTATATGTAATTAATGCACTAGGACGTGATGTGGTGGAGGCTGCCTCAATACACAGTTTCAAATGTAGATATGATTTGAGCTCAATAAGCTCAGTAACCTGGACACCAGTAGTTTGACAGTTGAGAAGCGGGACCAAAGAGCCGGATCTCAACCCCCGGCAAGCACAACTACGTGAGTACAACTAGGTAAGCACACACACACACACACACACACACACACACACACACATACACACACACACACACACACACACACACACACACACATAGGGGAGTCTGATAGCTCAGTGGAGAGCGCTCTGGACTCGTAATCTTAGGGTCCGGTTCAATCCCCCATTGATGGCAGAAAAAATGGACAGAGATTCTTTCACCCTGATGTGCCTGTTACCTAGCAGTAAATAGGTACCTGGGAGTTAGACAGCTGTTGCGTCCTGCTTCCTGAGGGGGGGTGTTGGAAAAAAAAAGTTGACTGATTGACAGTTGAGAGGCGGGCCAGGTGAGCACAGCTCAACCCCCGCAAGCACAACTCGGTGAATACCGATGAGGATTGTGGCATCCTCCAGCAGGACTTGAACAACCTGCCGAGATGGTCTGAGAAATGGCTACTGGAGTTCAACACGACCAAATGTAAAATTATGGAAATGGGACTAGGTGACAGGAGACCAAAGGGACAGTACACAATGAAGGGGAACTGCCTACCTGTGACGACGCGAGAAAGAGACCTGGGTGTGGACGTAACACCAAATCTAAATCTTGAGGCACATATAAACAGGATAACAACAGCAACGTACTCTACACTGGCAAAAGTTAGAACATCCTTCAGAAACCTAAGTGAGGGAGGCAGAGTGGAGTCCCCCACCTGAAGAAACACACAAGGAAATTGGAAAAGGTTCAGAAGTTTGCAACGAGGCTCTTCCCAGAATTGTGGGAGGATGGCGTATGAAGAGCGACTGAAGGAATTGAATCTGACGACGCTAGAAAAAAAAAAGAGAGCGCAGGGAGATATAATAGAGAAGTATAAAATACTTTGGGGAACTGACAGAGTGGAAAGAGATGAAATGTTCACACGGAATATTAACAGAACGAGGGGACATGGGTGGAAGTTGGAAACTTCCAATAGATGTTAGAAAATGTTCTTTTAGCGTGAGAGTAGTGGGAAAATAGAATGAACTTAAGGAGAAAGTTGTGGAAGTAAACTCTATTTATAATTTTAAAAGGAGATATAAAAGGGAAAGAAGACCGGAGTCATGGCTTTAAGCATCCGGCTGCTGGAAAGGCAGAGTCCAAGAGCTAACACTCAATCTTTCAGGCACAAACAGGTAAGTACACACACACACACACACACTCACTCACTCACTCACTCACTCACTCACACACTCACTCACACACACACACACACACACACACTCACTCACTCACTCACTCACTCACACACTCACTCACACACACACACACACTCACACACTCACTCACACGCACACACACACACACACTCACTCACACACTCACTCACTCACTCACACACACACACACACACACACACACACACACACACACACGTAAAGGAAAGATGTTTGGCTGCAAGTTGTGTAGTGTCTACATCAACGATATAATACCCGTCCCTCCCTGAAACTCAGGTCTACGCTGATAACAGCACTTAAACCTTCACATGTGGCAGAGTGGAAATACCAACGGCTACAAGGGTCATTAATCACAATTTGTAGCAAGATCTACCTAGGGCGGGGGTGTTATCAGGTTATATTACCTGCTGAAGAAACACAGACGATGATAACAACACAGTATGATATTGCGCATGCGACAGACAAACAGATAACTGACAAAAAGCTAAAGTTGACATCTTGGGGATGACGTTTGATTTTTAAACGATCATCAAGATCCACCTGATCATCGTAATAAATATGGCCAATTCAAGGTTACCCAACTGGGCCGCCTTCATGCACAGTCAGATGTTGGCGACCACAACACAAGACGCTCAGCCATCAACAGCCTCACGCTACACATATTCGTGAATTTTTAATTGGTTTCGATGATCAACGTCCCTGTTGCCCAGGCTTAGACCAGGTTTCATAATTAGTGATCTAGTCAACGAGGCTGTTTGACACTGCTGCTTGCAGCGTGACACATATGAATCACAGCCTAGTTGAACAGGTATCCTTAAGAGGTGTTTAACAAGTTCTCTTTTCCAACACCAAAAGAAGTGAGCCAGTTATGCCCCTTATGTGTAGTGGAAGCGTGTTGAACAGTCTCGGGCCTCTGATGTTGATAGAGTTCTCTCTCAGAGTACCTGTTGCACCTCTGCTCTTCAACGGGGGTATTCTGCACATCCTGCCATGTCTTCTGATCTCATGTGATGTTATTTTCATGGGCAGATCTGGAACCAGTCCCTCTAACATTTTCCAAGTGTTAATGATTATGTATCTCTCATGTTTGCTCTCTAGAGAATACAGATTTATAAATTTAATTGGTTCCAATAATGGCTTTATTGAGTTGATTCAGGCAATATAAAAATCTTTTCACGTTCTCCAAGTCAGCAATTTCTTCTGCCCTGAATATTGTTAGTGCACAATAATATTCCACCCTAGAGAGCACTAGCGTCTTGAAGAGTATCATCATTGGTATCACATCCCTTGTTTAAAAGGTTCTTGTTATCCAACCTGTCACAATCCGTCAATAGTGACGGCTACTTTGTTGTAGCCATTACAATTTCTTTATTGGTCACGTCACGCAGACGTCACGTTACTTCTTTATAAGTAAGGTCCTCGGACACGAGTACCCGCAAATCATTTATATTAATTACTCTTTTATGGTATGGTTTGACTAGCGGCGTTATATACGTGTTTTCTGTTTGTATATTTTCGTTTTTTTTCCATAGCGTAGGAGCTGGAATGTATCTTTATCAAACATATTGTTTCTGTGGCCCATTGAAAGACCTGATTAACATCAGAATGAAGATTTGCTGCGTCCTTTATGTTATCTAGTCTCATAGAATTCCTAGTGCAAAGCAAAGAACGATACGGTACTATATAGTTTGCCAGCTATTGCAGATCTCAATAACATCTCTCCAGATACTGGCACACATTTGCAACAAGTTCCCTAATCTCTAAGCTTCCCTTGCCATCAAGCCACCCG
Source organism: Procambarus virginalis (assembly GCA_020271785.1). Lineage (NCBI taxonomy): Eukaryota > Metazoa > Arthropoda > Malacostraca > Decapoda > Cambaridae > Procambarus > Procambarus virginalis. Next base: position 15,051 of record WNGS01007073.1, read on the forward strand.
AGGACACGAAGCCACTGGCACTCTACAATTGAGAGGCGGGACCAAAGAGCCAGAGCTCAACCCCGCAAGCACATGAGTACACACAGCTGACACCAATATCATCTAGTGACTCGCATATAGTAATTTAACATTAAATATCACTCCACATGAAGAGACTAATCTGGTATGAGCTGATGCTGGCTAGCAGCCTCCCGGCCTGGGGATTTATCTCCAACATCAGCATCATTCCTCACAATACTAGTCATACTAGAGAGAGGGGGGAGGAGAGAGAAGGGGGGAGGGGTTAAGGAGAAGGGGGGGAAGGGGTAGGCTTTAAAGCAGAAGAGAAACAAATGGTCATCATTTGGCTGAAGGGAAGGGAGCTATCAGGGATGAAAGCGCCAAGCTATTGCGACTATTTAGCACTTGGAAGGGGGTCAGGATAAGGATTTTGGCGATGGGACGGGGGAAAGAATGGTGCCCAACCACTTGGACGGTCGGGAATTGAACGCTGACCTGCATGAAGCGAGACCGTCGCTCTATCGTCCAGCCCAAGTGGTTGAGCATCATTTGGCTAAGAAGGAGGCTGGCAGCGTCAACACAGGGCGGCAGCGATAGTGTAGAGGCTGTTGTTAAAGATTCGCTACTTGGAACAACGTTCCAGGTAGCACGGGCTATGGTGAGCCCGTAGGTACAGTGTAGAGGCGACACACATACAGCCATAGAGTTTGTGATGATAGAGATGAAGGCAGGGTGGTGAGGGCGTGGGAAGATGGTGGTGGTGGTGGTGGTGGTGGTGGTGGTGGTAGTGGTGGTGGTGGTCGTGGTGGTGATGGTGGTGGTGATGGTGGTGGTAACGCTGATATATATTTTGTGTGACACATTTCATTGTGATAGACAATCAATCTGCTAATTCCTACTGGTACTCTTCTACTTTCCACAAATTCATCAAAGAGTTCTCGTCAGATGATACTTGGCAGAGTTCAATGCGCCCGAAAAAACTTTTAACATTTTTCTCTCAAAATTCGCCACAGGTGTTCTGACAATATTTCATATGTTTGGTGGGAGGAAACTCAAGGACCGTGGGGCCCCTGATAGCCCCAGTGTTTGAGGGACCGTGGGGCCCCTCCTGACGCTCACAGTGTTCTCTGGTTGTGCCTGTGACATCTCTACTCTCCTCTGGCTCTATCCTGCAATTCTCTACCTCATCTTTCGCTCAAAATTGTTAATTCCTTGCATATATTTGAACTATGACTTTCCAACATGTTTCATATATGTGAAACATCTTATCATCTCTTCTCCCAGAGAACATGTTCTCTCTTTAACATGGTTCCTGTAAGTTAGATGCCATAGATATTGCGCTTCCACGCTCTTCATAGTCCCATACTCTTCATTTCAAAAATATCTCCTGATTTTTAAGGGGAAACATAAATATCGAGGATTACTTAAGGCAGGAAAGTACAAGGGATTTGAAAGTAGGATTGGGGGCGGGATTCCTGGATTTGATGATGCTGGTAATCCATCCTATCACTTCCTGGCAGCCTCTATATCCAAATTCAAATTTGTATTCAGGTAAAATTTCATACATAGAATATGAGTTACAAAATAAAGATGGATTTATAGATATAGTACATACAATACCTAAAGCCACATATACGCACAGCGTTTCCGATTTGCTTCGTTAGGTTGACTAAAAGTAAGAGCGTCAGACATCATAATTTCCAGGTCCTATACAATCTTGTTTCTCCCTCTATGAGATTTGATTGTGTTCTTTTGTATCCTGTATCCTGTTCAACTTCTCAAGTGTTCCCCATGTGTGTGTGTATCTGGAATTGTTCGCGGCTCAAAATCAAGCTTTTCACCATTTGCCGAGTGAAAGGCTTCGGATGTGTGTTTGTGTTTGTCAGTGTTTTACACAGAGGTCATTTTCATTCTGATTTCGGAAATCGGCTGAGAATGTTGACACGAAGCTGTGACCTGTTGCGTGACGCAGCTGTGAATGCGTCACGGGGTGACGACAGTGCCTAGGGTGACGCAGCCCGTCACTGAGCTCCGTCAAGAAAAGGACTTGAAGAAAACATCAAGGAAAAATTCCCCCTAATTTTGTCAGCTTAGTTTTGCTGGTTTTATGTTTTCAACCCATGGAACCGCCTACCTGCCGAAGCTGAAAAATGCCAAGACATACAAAACTCAGTTTAAAATCCAAATAAAAAAAAATCCTCAGCAACAGTGGAGACGAAAGACCTTTGACAAGCCGCCAGCTTCCCGTCCCCGTCGAAGTCACTAGAGAGAGATAGTGACTCTGTGGTAGCCTCTGCAGTGTGTCTCAGTAGTTCAGTAATGGTGAAGGGCAGCAGGCTCTTCGCCTCTTAACTCCATCTTGACTATTATTACACGGTTCCTTTGTCGACCTGAAACTGTCACTGCCTCCCTAATTGCCTTCTGGGAGACTTTAATAACGAGTCGACTTGGGTGAAAGCAGTCTACTGATGTTTGCCAGTGTTCTGTTGTATCTTAATTGTATCTTGCTGTATCTTAATATAGGTGATCTTGAGATGATTTCGGGGCTTTAGTGTCCCCGCGGTCCGGTCCTTGACTAGGCCTCCACCCCCAGGAAGCTAGCCCCTGACAGCTGACTAACTCCCAGGTACCTATTTACTGCTAGGTAACAGGAGCATCAGGGTGAAAGAAACTCTGCCCATTGTTTCTCCCGGCGCCCGGGATCGAAACCGGGAGCACAGGATAACGCGTATAGTGTTCTGTCCGCTCAGCCGCCGGCTCCCTACAAAGGTGCCTCCGTTGTCTCGCCAATATCATTGACTTATATCTCCTATTTGTGAAATGATAGTACCGATAGCGACTATTTGGTCAAACGCAGGAAAATGGACTGTCAGCCCCCCAAAATTCACATTTTGTATTATTGAACCCAAAAGACATTGTAAAAATTGGAGTCTAAGTATGAAACCAAATTTAACCTAACCTAACCTAACCTAACCTAACCTAACCTGGCCACAAAAGACCAACTCCAGTGTCTCCTGAACAAACGAACAATAGTATATATATATATATATATATATATATATATATATATATATATATATATATATATATATATATATAGGAAGGGAGTACCACCTCTGGCTGGAAGAAGGGGATATATATATATAATATATTATATATATATATATATATATATATATATATATATATATATATATATATATATATGTCGTACCTAGTAGCCAGAACTCACTTTTTGGCCTACTATGCAAGCCCCGATTTGCCTAATAAGCCAAGATTTCCTGAATTAATATATTTTCTCTAATTTTTTTCTTATGAAAAGATAAAGCTACCCATTTCATAATGTACGAGGTCAATTTTTTTTAATTGGAGTTAAAATTAATGTAGATATATGACCGAACCTAACCAACCCTACCTAACCTAACCTAACCTATCTTTATAGGTTAGGTTAGGTTAGGTAGCCGAAAAAATTAGGTTAGGTTAGGTTAGGTAGTCGAAAAACAATTAATTCATGAAAACTTGGCCTATTAGGCAAATCGGGCCTTGCATAGTAGGCTGACAAGTGCGTTCTGGCTACTAGGTACGACATATATATATATATATATATATATATATATATATATATATATATATATATATATATATATAGCGTTTGTTCGCTATAATAAATATAGCGAACAAACGTTCGCTATACTTCCCTAGGCCTGTTTTAGCTCGATTATTTTATTGTCCCTCTACAAAATAGTACAAAACGTGAACATGATTAACAGTCCATTTTTGTACGTTCGCTTAGCTATAATAATAATAATAATAATAATTTATTTACGTAACAGTACATCCATAAATGGGTTACAAACAGAAAGTTGAATCAGTAGATAGAGCTGTATATACACTACTTAACGCCACTAATGACGCCACTAATGACGCCACTAATGACGCACACCGCTTCCGACAATTGCTGTTTAAAGCACTATTAGTTTAGGAGGCTGGACTGTTGTTCTGCTGCGAGCCTGTGCTTATACCACTCTGGAGACTCTATATAACTCTACATAACTCTATAAATAGAGTTAGCGAGTGCGGTTTAGAGTGGGGAGCAGAGCACGAGGCCAGAACTATCTCGTCATTTGTGTGTACAAAAGCTGCCAAAAAAGAATTTCCACCATTAGTACATTTAATATATCAAGCCAAACATGCGTAACAAATTTTGCCGAGGCACGAGCGGATGTGTTCAAGAAACAATGATATAAGTTCCTGTAATAAGCGCCGGACTAACCAGGTTCTATAGTGGATATATGTGTGTGTGTGTGTGTGTGTGTGTGTGTGTGTGTGTGTGTGTGTGTGTGTGTGTGTGTGTGTGTGTGTGTGTGTGTGTGTGTGTGTGTGTGCCTGCGGGCCGCTGCTCCAAGCAACAGCCTGTTGGACCAAGCTCTCCCAAAGCCAAGCCTCGTCCCGGGCCGGACTTGGGGCGGAGAATTAAAACCCCACAGCCCAGACTAGATCCGAACTGGTAGGCTGTACCCTAGTGAGTATTCTCTGTTAAAATGGGATCTGAAAGTTAATTTCACAACACAATTGAACTCTTTTGTGTTACATTGTGTCCACGCTTCTGTTGTTTCTCTATATTACCTCTGCGATATGGGATAGCTGTTTACATTAACTAATAACCCCCCCCCCTTGTTCGTGATATAACTCTTATCTACCTTCCAAGTTGTTATCTTCGAGTACTAAGCTGGGATAACTGACCCTCCCCCCCCCCCATGATTGCAGCGCAATTAATGCAGGGTAATTAATGAAAGGCTTAGCGAACTACAGTGGACGTTCAGTATTAGTAACATTAC
>WNGS01007073.1:20888-34195 GCA_020271785.1 Procambarus virginalis
CAAAAAGACACAAAGGAAGGCAAAAAAAAGAGAGAGGGGAGGAAAAAAAGGGTGAGAAACACACACGTCTCAACATTCTCACCCGCGGAGATCTTTCAGCAATTGCACACGCGGTCCGCCATGCCTAAGACACGGCTACCCTAACACCGCTCACGACCAAACGCTGGCCCACTGCTTACTATTTACGGTAAATCACCAAGTAATGTTTTACTAATACTGAGTCCACTGTAGTTTCCTAAGCCTTATTAATTACCTGCAATAAAATTGCGCTGCAATCTGGGGGTTGGGGGGGGTCAGATGTATCCCACTTAGTACTCGAAGATTAAAACTTTGGAAGGGAGATCATTAATCCACGAACTAGGGTTGGGGGGTTTTCGTTATGTAAAACAGCCTATCGACATATTCGGCGAATATGGTAATAAGAGAAACACCAGATCGTGGACTACAATGTTAACACCAAAGAGTTCAATTGTGTTGTGAAATTAACTTTTCAATCCCTTTTACAGAGAAAACTAACAGGGTACAGCCTACTATTCGATCTATCTGGCTGTGGGTTCCTAAAGTTCTCCGCCCCAAGTCCGCCCGGGACGACTTGGCTTTGGGAGAGCTTGGTCCAACAGGTAGTTGCTTGGAGCAGCGACCGCAGGCAAACAAAAAACACACCACCCACACAAACACAACCCACCACACACACACACACCACACACACACCAACACACTCACACACACACAACACACCCACACATCACAGGTCTGACACCACAACACAGTGTGGCGACACACACACACCACACACACCACCCCACACACGACACCACACACTCCACACACCACACCACACACACCCCACAACAGCCACCACACACACTACACCACACACGAGGCACCACACATCACACACATCCACACACCCACACGGTGGGTGACACACAGTCCACACCTACACACACACACACACACAGAATACAGTGTGTTTTGCGCACTGGTGTTACCAAAACTATAAATACATAATAATAAAATCTCTCGTTCAACAACACAACGTTATTTAATGAGAGTGCGTATTCTTTTGAATAGAGAGATTTTAGTTTCTTCTGTCTTCTAGTTTTTGGCTAGAAGTGTGTTGTGTGTGGGTGTGTGTGTGTGTGTGTGTTGGTTGTGGTGTGTGTGTGTGTTGTGTGGTGTGTATGTGTGTGTGTGTAGTGTGTGTGGGTGTGTTTGTGTGTGTGTGTGTAGTGTGGATGTGTGTGTGGTGTGTTGTGTGTGAGTGTGTGTGTGTGTGTTGTGTGTGGGTGTGTGTGTGTGTGTGTGTGTGTGTGAGTGTGTGTGTGTGTGTGTGTGTGTGTGTGTGTGTGTGTGGTGTGGTGTGTGTTGTGTGTGTGTGTGTGTGTTGTGTGTGTGTGTGTGTGTGTGTGTGTGGTGTGTGGTGTGTGTGTGCTGACTGGTCCGCTGCTCCCAGCAAAGCATGTTGGACCAAGCTCTCCCAAAGCCAAGCCTCGTCCCGGGCCGGACTTGGGGCGGAGAATTAGAACCCCACCCAGACTAGATCCGAACTAGTAGGCTGTACCCTAGTTAGTATTCTCTGTTAAAATGGGATCTGAAAGTTAATTTCACAACACAATTGAACTCTTTGTGTTACATTGTGTCCACGCTTCTGTGTTTCTCTATATTACCTCTGCGATATGGGATAGCTGTTTACATTAACTAATAACCCCCCCCCCTTGTTCGTGATATAACTGTTATCTACCTTCCAAGTTGTTATCTTCGAGTACTAAGCTGGGATAACTGACCCCCCCCCCCCCCATGATTGCAGCGCAATTAATGCAGGGTAATTAATGAAAGGCTTAGCGAACTACAGTGGACGTTCAGTAATTAGTAAACATTACTTGGTGATTACGTAAATAGTAAGCAGTGTGGCCAGCGTGTGGTCTGTGAGCGGGGGGTGTAGCCGTGTCTGAGGCCTGGCGGACCGCGTGTGCAATTGCTGAAAGATCTCCGCGGGTGAGAATGTTGCAACCGCTTTGGTTGCAAGGGGGGGGGGGAGAGAAGGTATAAAAGGCCTTTACCGGGGTAATGGGTGATGGGGGGTGACGGTAGAGGAAGATGGGGGGGGGGGGGGGTAGCCGACACAGAGGCAGTAAAGGTGAGGAGCAGGTAGCCTAAAAAATTGACAGTTCTTATGTAATTTTGGCTTTTCTGACCAACGCTTTTCTCTCACCTCTTCTCTCACCTCTCCTCCCCTCCCCCTCCCCCCTTAACACCTTCTAGGTCGTGGCAATATTTCTAGAGAACTCTCGTGCGCCTCATTCTTCCATTCCAGGGTAAAGTGCAATTTTAAAACGCTCAACGTTCCTCAGCCGCACTTGAGAGAGAAGAGGAGAGAGAGAGAGAGGAGAAGAGGAGAGAGAGAGAGAGAGAGAATGAGAGAGAGAGAGAGAGAGACGATAGTATCGAGAGAAGAAGCGAGAGAGAAGACGAGAGAGCGACTCGATATAGATAGCGCTCTCTCTCATCTATCGGATCTAATATCTCCATCGCTCGCTCGACTCTTCATATCCATAGCTCTGCTCTCTCCTCTCTCTACTGCCTGCACTACTTCGCTTACCTACCTACCTTATTTCTCTTCTTCTTCCCCTTCCTGCTCTCTCCTCTTCTCTTTCTTTCCGCCGCCGCACGGCCTCCCGCCGACCGCCGCCTGCCAGCGGGGGCCGCCGCCGCCGTCCGCCGCCGCGGGCCTGCCGCAGCGAGGCAGTGACACCATCTGCCTCCCCTCACCATCTCTCCCTCCTGAGGAAGGCACTTGTCCCGCCCAGCAGCACCTGTCAATACTGTCCAGCCAACACCGTGGTCAAGACGGAGCGGGGGGGGGATGGAACAGGGGCAAGGGGGGGGTGGTAAGGGAGAGAAAGATCCAAAGACTTGTAGCCCATACCCCCCCCCCCACCCCCAGGATCTTCCACCCCCCCTCCTATCTTCCCCCGAACACATCATCTGTCTCCAAAGTGGAAAGCAAGGGAGAGAGAGGAGAGAGAGAGGAGAGCGGCGCCTCGGCGCGGCCGCGCGAGTGCGCGCGCGGCTGCTGCCGCTGCGGGCTGGCGCGCGCGCGACGAGAGCGCGCGCGGAGAGCGGAGGGGTCCTACTTCAGGTGTCCAGCCGACGGTCCGGTTGGGGCCGAAGGGGGGGGGGAGGCTTTCCGGAGCGGTGGTGGAAGGCCACTTTTGATGTTTTTCTGGGCGAAGGGGGAATCGAAGCGGGGCGCGCCGGGCGAGCATCTCGGCACGTGAGCACAAAGCCCACGAGGTGACAAGGCGGCGGCACAACAAGGAGATTGAAACACCGTTTTGGTGTGGTGTGTGTGGGTGTGTGGCGTGTACTGTGTGTGGTGTGTATGTGGTGTGTGTGGTGTGATGTTGTGTGTGGCTGTCGTGTGGGTGTTGTTGGTTGCGTGTGTGTGTGTGGGTGTGTGTGTGTGTGTGTGGGTGTGTGTGCGTGTGTGTGTGTGTGTGTGTATGTGTGTACTCACCTAGTAGTGTTTGCGGGGGTTTAGCTCTGGCTCCTTTGGTCCCGCCTCTCAACCGTCAATGAAACAGGTGTACAGATTCCTGAGATTTCCTCGTGTGAGGTGTGTGGTGTGTGATGTCAATGTGTTGTGGGTGTGTGTGTGGGTGGTGGTGGTGGTGTGTTTGTGTGTGTGTGTGGGTTTGTGTGTGGTGTCGCTGTGGTGTTTGTGTGTGTGTAGTGTGTGTGTGTGTGTGTGTGTGTTGTGTGTGTGTGGTGTGTTGTGTGTGTGTTGTGTGTGTGTGTGTGTGTGTGTAGGTGTGTGTGAGTGGTGTGTGCGTGCGTGGCGCTACCTACCAATAACCACACGAGAGTGAGGCCTATGCCCCGCCTACTGATATTCTTGTACCTTTTGCTTTGTAATTTAATTATTCTGACGTTCGCAATTTTTGTCATCGTCTGGCCTTAAAAGTTGTGGATGGAGGTGGCTTCCACACTTCCTTCCTTCAGTGTCTTCAACTCCTTAACTACCCTTAACTACCCGTACAGGGTACAGGATTTCCTTATATTTCTTAGACTTATTTGCGTTCCAGTTTAAGTCTTCCCGTCCTGCGTTCTCTTAACTTTCAAGAGGCAGGTCTTGTTACTTTCTCAATTCCCCTCAATATCTTGTATATTGCGATCCATATCTCCCTCTGTTGCTTTCTCTCCTTTAGAGTTGCGAGGTTTAGTTCCTATAACCTATTGAAAGTTACGGGCTCATCATACCCGTGCTACTTGAGAACTTCTTGTTCCGGGTAGCGAATCTTTAAAACAACAACATCCTTAACCTGTCCTCTTAGCTCAGCCCCCTCTCTCTGTGCACCAGTCTTGTTATTAACCTCTATAATTTATATTCCAGTTTGCTTCACAAGATGTGGATCCAGGCCGATACTGCATATTCCAGTATTGGTTCAAGGCTTTGTGGATTGTCTTAAAAGAGCTCTGATTTGGGTTTCTTAATTGATGTCATTTTTTTTAGCCAGCGTCTCATATGGCGCTCGATGTACGTTTTGTGGTGTGTCTCTGCTAGCGTATTGAAATTAGATCCACTCGCAAGTAACTGTTCTCTTTCCGACACCTGTAGTTGCCTTCTCTTTATGGTGTATAGATACCACCTGAGTCTCTATTTTCTCTTTCTACAAGTTAGTCTTAAGGTTATCTTGAGGATGTTCGGGGCTTTAGTGTCCCCGCGGGCCCGGTCCTCGACCAGGGCCCTCCACCCGCCAGGAAGCAGCCGTGACAGCTGACTTACACACCCGGTACCAATTTTACTGCTAGGTAACAGGGCATAGGGGTGAAGAAACTCTGCTATTGTTCTCGCCGGCCGCCCGGGATCGAAACCCGGACCACAGATCAGAAAGTCCACGATGCTGTCCCTCGGCCGACCGGCTCCCTGCTGTTTACAATGCTGTTTACCTTGCAGTTGTTTCCGAGGATCAACGTCTCATGCGGTTCGGTCCTCTGACCATAGGCCCTCCTGGTTAGTGATCTTGTTAACCAGGCTGTTGGGTGTGCTGCTCGCAGCCTGGTGATATGAATCCAGCCTGGTTGATCAGGGTATTCTTTGAGTGTGTTTATCACGTTCTCTTTTCAACACCGTGGGAGGTGGGCCAGTTATGTTCTATGTGTAGAGAGGAGGTCTCGAAAAGGTCTTGGGCCCCTTATAATGTTCTCTCTCAGAGTTCATTTGCACCTCTGCTTTTCAACGGAGCTATCTGCACATACCTGCCATGCCTTCTGGTCTCATGTTTTTTTTTTTTTTTTTTTTTTAGATATATACAATTGAGTTGTAATTTTTGTACATGCCACTAGTACGCGAAGCGTTCGGGCAGTCCCTGGAATGACGATCCCCAGCCGCGAAGAATCGTTTTTTTCATCCAGTACACATTTTACTGTTGCGTTAAACAGAGGCTACAGTTAAGGAATTGCGCCCAGTAAATCCTCCCCGGCCAGGGATACGAACCCATGACATAGTGCTCGCGGAACGCCAGGCGATGTTCTTACCACTACACCACGGGCACTGTTACATGTGGGAGTTATTTCTGTGTGCAGGGTTCAACCAAGGCCCTCTAATATTTTCCACGTGTAAATTATGATGTATTCTCTCTCCCGCCTGCGATGCTGGAGAGGAACATCGATTTATTCCTTTTAAGCGGACTCAATAATTGAGATGTTTTAGTGAATGAATTCGACCAGTAAGAGATCTTTGCACGTTCGCCAGGTCGGCCATTCCTTCAGCTTGGAACGGGGCAGTTTTGTGCAACAATATTCCACATAGTGAACACTATAGTGACTGAAAATGATGTTCATTGCATTACACTGTTGGGGGTAGAAGTATTGCAAACCATTTGTTTGCCCATTCTTGGCGTTTGTTAAGGTCCGCCTCGAACTTTTTACAGTCCTCTGTTTTTTTTTTTACATTCCTCATCAGCGTTGCATCGTCTGCAAACATGCAAAGAGACAGGTGTGAGCGTCCTCCCTCAGGCAGCTTATTTACGTAAATGAGAAACGGCAGCGGTCTCAAGCTAGAGCCTTGTGGGACCCCCACTTGTTACATTCCTCCAACTTGATATACCTCCTCTCTAGCTGTCACGGCTTCATGCAGGTCGGCGTTCAATCCCGACGTCCAAGAAGTGGTTCGGCACCATTCCTTCCCTTCCCCCCCTCTCTACCCCCCTCCCTCCTCCCGGTCCCATCCCAAATCCTTATCCTGATCCCTTCCCAGTGCTATAGAGAGTAGTAATGGCTCGGCGTTTTCTTCTGATAGTTCCCTTACCTTACCTCCGACAGTGGCTATAAAGTCTGGTTATATTAATCATTAATCACACGTAAGAGACTGTAAGGTAGATCTTACCTTACAGTAGGGTAGATCTTACATGTATTTTACCAAGAAACTTTCTCTTTTTTTATAAGCCTGTTTACATAAAGCTCTTTTGCCTAGCTTAGCCCTTCAACAAGTTAAGGTTGGGAGGGGGGGAGGGTGATGGGGGAGGGGGGTCGGTGTCGTTAGATCAAGCGAGCTGTTGGAGCTTGTGGCACACATGTTCAAATGCCAGCTTCTCTTGCAGCTACACATGTGAATATTATAATTATGCTGAACTACCTTGAGGTGCTTCCGGGGCTCAGCGTCCCCGCGGCCCGGTCGTCGACCAGGCCTACTATGTCACTGACTCAGGGGGAAACATGAACTGTTCTGACACACTGCTTGAGGGAAGGGGAAAATGTCAGTAGGTCTATTGGATATATAGGCCCCCCCAGTCACAGTTGCAGTAGGCCTACTGGTTCAGTTTCGAGTCATAATTGCAATAGGCTAACAGCATGCAATTGATAATCTGCTCACAATATAAGCTAATTAGTCCCCCAGAGTAGAGTCAAGCCCTCAGGGTAGCCCCAGGCCCCCCAGGGTAGCCCCAGGCCCCTCAGGGTAGCCCCAGGCCCTCAGGGTAGCCCCAGGCCCCCCCCAGGGTAGCCCCAGGCCCCCAGGGTAGCCCCAGGCCCCCCAAGGTAGCCCCAGGCCCCCCAAGGTAGCCACAGGCCCCCCAAGGTAGCCCCAGGCCCCCAAGGTAGCCCCAGGCCCCCCAAGGCAGCCCCAGGCCCCCAAGGTAGCCCCAGGCCCCCAAGGGTAGCCCCAGGCCCCCCAAGGTAGCCCAGGCCCCCCCAAGTTAGCCCCAGGCCCCCAAGGTAGACCCAGACCTCCAGGGTAGCCCCAGACCCCCCATGGTAGCCCCAGGCCCCCAAGGTAGCCCCAGGCCCCCCAAGGTAGCCCCAGGCCCCCCAGGGTAGCCCCAGACTCCCCCAGGGTAGCCCCAGGCCCCCCAAGGTAGCCCCAGCCCTCCAGGATAGACCCAGACCTCCAGGGTAGCCCCAGGCCCCCAAGGTAGCCCCAGGCCCTCCAGGGTAGACCCAGACCTCCAGGGTAGCCCCAGGCCCCCAGGGTAGCCCCAGACCCCCCAGGGTAGACCCAGGCCCCCAGGGTAGCCCCAGACCCCCCCAGGGTAGACCCAGGCCCCCAGGGTAGCCCCAGGCCCCCCAGGGTAGACCCAGGCCCCCAAGGTAGCCCCAGGCCCCCCAAGGTAGCCCCAGGCCCCCCAAGGTAGCCCCAGGCCCTCCAGGGTAGACCCAGGCCCCCCAAGGTAGCCCCAGGCCCCCAAGGTAGACCCAGGCCCCCCAAGGTAGCCCCAGGCCCCCCAAGGTAGCCCCAGGCCCCCCAGGGTAGACCCAGGCCCCCCAAGGTAGCCCCAGGCCCCCAAGGTAGCCCCAGGCCCCCAAGGTAGCCCCAGGCACCCCAAGGCAGCCCCAGGCCCCCCAGGGTAGCCCCAGACCCCCCCAGGGTAGCCCCAGGCCCCCCAGGGTAGCCCCAGACCCCCCAGGGTAGCCCCAGGCCCCCCAGGGTAGCCCCAGGCCCCCCAGGGTAGCCCCAGGCCCCCCAAGGCAGCCCCAGGCCCCCAGGGTAGCCCCAGGCCCCCCCAGGGTAGCCCCAGGCCCCCCAAGGCAGCCCCAGGCCCCCCAGGGTAGCCCCAGGCCCCCCCAGGGTAGCCCCAGGCCCCCCCAAGGCAGCCCCAGGCCCCCCAGGGTAGCCCCAGGCCCCCCCAGGGTAGCCCCAGGCCCCCCAAGGCAGCCCCAGGCCCGCAGGGCTAAGGGCAGACGGAAGCAGTAGAGGGGTTAATAATTTTTGTGTCTTTTTTAATGTCAGTTTAGAATGTCGTTTACGGCACTATGTTGACCCTCTCTGGTTTGTGGTGAGGGGGGGGGGGGGGTTAGGCGGGGGAGAGGGGTGAAGAGGGGGAGAGGAGGGGGTGAGGGGAGGGAAGTGATGGGGGGAGATGGGAGGTGTTGGTGTTTTTTAAGATGGAGGGGGCACAGGTGGAGGGAAAGTTTAGAAATGGTTAATATAGCATGAGTAATGATAGGAGGCGGGCTGTCCGCCTTGCTGACACCATGTTATGACAGCAGGCGGGCTGTCCGCCTTGCTGACACCATGTTATGACAGCAGTGGGGCTGTCCGCCTTGCTGACACCATGTTATGACAGCAGGCGGGCTGTCCGCCTTGCTGACACCATGTTATGACAGCAGGCGGCGGGCTGTCCGCCTTGCTGACATCATGTTATGACAGCAGGCGGGGAGCTGTCGGCCTTGCTGACACCATGTTATGACAGCAGGCGGGCTGTCCACCTTGCTGACACCATGTTATGACAGCAGGCGGGCTGTCCGCCTTGCTGACACCATGTTATGACAGCAGGCGGGGAGCTGTCGGCCTTGCTGACATCATGTTATGACAGCAGGCGGGCTGTCCGCCTTGCTGACACCATGTTATGACAGCAGGCGGGGAGCTGTCGGCCTTGCTGACATCATGTTATGACAGCAGGCGGGGAGCTGTCGGCCTTGCTGACATCATGTTATGACAGCAGGCGGGCTGTCCGCCTTGCTGACACCATGTTATGACAGCAGGCGGGGAGCTGTCGGCCTTGCTGACATCATGTTATGACAGCAGGCGGGCTGTCCGCCTTGCTGACATCATGTTATGACAGCAGGCGGGGAGCTGTCGGCCTTGCTGACACCATGTTATGACAGCAGGCGGGCTGTCCGCCTTGCTGACACCATGTTATGACAGCAGGCGGGGAGCTGTCGGCCTTGCTGACACCATGTTATGACAGCAGGCGGGCTGTCCGCCTTGCTGACATCATGTTATGACAGCAGGCGGGCTGTCCGCCTTGCTGACATCATGTTATGACAGCAGGCGGGCTGTCCGCCTTGCTGACATCATGTTATGACAGCAGGCGGGCTGTCCGCCTTGCTGACATCATGTTATGACAGCAGGCGGGCTGTCCGCCTTGCTGACATCATGTTATGACAGCAGGCGGGCTGTCCGCCTTGCTGACACCATGTTATGACAGCAGTGGGGCTGTCCGCCTTGCTGACACCATGTTATGACAGCAGTGGGGCTGTCGGCCTTGCTGACACCATGTTATGACAGCAGTGGGGCTGTCGGCCTTGCTGACACCATGTTATGACAGCAGGCGGGGAGCTGTCGGCCTTGCTGACACCATGTTATGACAGCAGGCGGGGAGCTGTCGGCCTTGCTGACACCATGTTATGACAGCAGGCCGGCTGTCGGCCTTGCTGACACCATGTTATGACAGCAGGCGGGCTGTCCGCCTTGCTGACACGATGTGTGGGTGTTGGCAGCTCAGCTAAGCTGGCGCTCTCTCGTCAGGGAGCTGTGAGTGTGTGAGAGAGGTTCCTCACGTGTATTTCAACATACACGGGCCCCCTATAACTGATTATTACTCTGAAAAGCAATTTCTAGCGAGAGAAAGGCTATAAAAATCCCGGAAAAAATTATATCCACCCAGCCGTGTTTCTGAGGCGACAGGAAACGTCGTAAAAACACACCACAACTACCGGAGAGACATTATACTTTTAGAGGTTACAGTCGGCGACTGTATTTTCCCCCTCTGTTGGTTACAAGAAGGGGGGAAATTCAGAGCTCCTGATGCTCTGAATTTGCACCATCAGGAACTCCAGGTCAGACAAGGCTCAACTCTCTGCTCATCAAAATGTCAAAACTATTTAAATAACATTGATGATAAATCATTTTTCCGCTCAATAAAACTAGCCTTTGTATCGTAAAGACGTCAGCTTTACTATCAGGCTTTAATAGAAATGGCGCTAATATTCCTCAGTGAAACTGCAAGCTAAGACCTGAATTAGCAACTGATATATTTAATTATTATTCATTAGGTATACTATTGTTGTAAATGGTAAGTTATCATCAAGTTAGGAAAGGCTGAAGTTAGAGTGGTGTTTGTGTACTAGTGCCTTCCAACCCGTCTTGGAGGAGGAGGAGGTATACTCTGGAGGAGCTATACTCAGGAGGAGAAGGTATACCTTGGCGGTAATCACTTCAAAACCACTACGTAATAGTACCCTGTCCATGGTTAGGTTAGGTTAGGTTAAGGTTAACGTTAGGTTCCGTTGTATTCGGTTCCATTAATGTTGTGTATTATTCACAAATATGTGGAATATGGACATCGGCAGATATTTGAGTGTCCCCTACAATTTCATTTCAGAAAAACGAACTTTTTGGAAAACTTCAAGGAAAACGAGTTAAGAATAGATTTTTAATATTTTAAACCAAAGATTTATAATACAATACAGTTATAACGAAAATTATCTCTGTTTAGGTCAAAGATTAACTTGCCACTTACCAAGTAGACTATTATTAGAACCAAAATATGCTTTCAGACCATCATTTATACCTAGATAACTATCCAAATCACTTTACCCTGAAGATTGGCTCGAGCCTTCATGTGGTCGATTGACTTGATCTTCACAAGCATCTATTTGTTGCGAGCACATATATGAAATGCGAGTCAGCAAAGAGATGAACGATCACTGATAGTGTTCTTGACTGTATATTATATATATATATATATATATATATATATATATATATATATATATTATATATATATATATATATATATATATATATATATATGCCGTGAGCGCTCATTCTCACGGCAATAATAATGGAGACAGCAATGGTGTACATTTCTGTACACTGTGAGCCCATAGGGTAATATTTTTTCCGAGCCCGACATTGCAACTGGAAGTCAGCGGTGGGTTATCTTCAGATGATTTGGTTATCTTCAGATGATTTCGGGGCTTTTAGTGTCTCCGCGGCCCGGTCTTCGACCAGGCCTCCACCCCCAGGAAGCAGCCCGTGACAGCTGACTAACTCCCAGGTACCTATTTTACTGCTAGATAACAGGGGCATAGGGTGAAAGAAACTCTGCCCATTGTTTCTCGCCGGCGCCTGGGATCGAACCCAGGACCACAGGATCACAAGACCAGCGTGCTGTCCGCTCGGTCGACCGGCTCATCAGAGGAACAGAGAATACCTATCCTTATCGGTTCGATCCCTCTCGCAGGAGGCAAGATTTAGCTCCCTTAACCTGTCCTCATAGTTCTGGTACTAATCTTGTTGCAAATATCTGCACGTTTAAAATTGCAAATTACAGTTTTACAATTCACGAGGTGCAAGTTTCCGTCTGCTTCTTCATATGATATGTCTTACATAGAGTGCTTAGATTTTCGTGGTCTTTATTGAAGATTTTAAACGACACTGTAATGTTTGCAAAGCGTCAGTCCTATCGTGTGTCTACATGCAACACTTGACAAATTGTATCACTGCAAACAGGACTGCATTGGTTGCTCATGTTCGTCTCTTGCATTGTTGATTTCGTTGATCTCGATAGCCAGTGTTTTTCTGGTGCTGTTGTTGTGGTTGTTGGTTGGTCTGGAGGCTTGGGTACGTGGTTGTTGTGGTTGTTGGGGTCTGGAGGTTTGGGTACGTGGTTGTTGTGGTTGTTGGTGGTCTGGAGGCTTGGGTACGTGGTTTTGGTGGTCTGGAGGCTTGGGTACGTGGTTGTTGGTGGTCTGGAGGCTTGGGTACGTGGTTGTTGTGGTTGTTGGTCGTCTGGAGGTTTGGGTACGTGTTGTTGTGGTTGTTGGTGGTCTGGAGGCTTGGGTACGTGGTTGTTGGTGGTCTGGAGGCTTGGGTACGTGGTTGTTGTGGTTGTTGGTGGTCTGGAGGCTTGGGTACGTGGTTGTTGTGGTTGTCTGTGTGTCCAGGTCGTGTTGTCTGTCCCTCTGTGCTCTCTTGTGTCTGGTTGCAACCCGTTCTCTCGCACTTGCTTATAATCAATATTGGCTTATTTAATAAGTACATATGTGACATACAATTAATTGTGAATATTTTGGTTTACCTTGAAAAGCTTCATAGAAAACACCGACCTCCCCTAACCTTCTTAGTATGTTAAGATAAGCATTTATTGCTTCTTAATTACAATTATTACTTAACCTATACCGTGATAGGTTAAGTACTAATTGTAAATAAGAGCAATAAGACCTATACCGCTGATAGGTTAAGTAATAATTGTAAATATGAATCAATAAGATGCTTATCTAACATACTAAGAAGGTTAGGTGAGTCGGTGTTTTCTATGAAGCTTTTCAAGGTAACTAAAATATTCACAATCAATTATTATGTCACATATGCACTCATTAAATAAGCCAATATTGACTATAAGCAAGTGCGAGAACGGGTTGCTGACTGTTTCTTGCGTGACCGTCGTCTCCTGCACCACCCTGTCCTATTATTACAATAGGGATTCTCTTAAATCTCTGTTGCGAGGCGTTCTGCTTCATCTGTAAGCAATTGATAATGGTTTCTGCCGCGATCTTCACGATGATTTTCAGCTGAACCGCCGTAACTCTGTCGTCTTGACTCTGTACAACCCGTCCTCGACTCAAGTCGATTACATCCAGTGGTCGACCTCACAGATGCTTCATAAATTTGTCATGCTGTTCGTCCAAAACAGGCATTTTCTAAAATATTAAGTAATATATTACCATATTGTGCATATATAGGCATAAGTTAGGTTAGGTTAGGTGTTCAGGTCTGTTGGTAATTATTTGTATTTAAAACGTTCGTGGGTGAAGCATTTATAGAATTATTGTTCGTACAGAGGACGTGAGCGAAGCATTTGTTCCGGAGTTTCGGACGTCATCAGTTGTGGGCCGTGTTAACCGTTTTTCATTCATACACAGGGTTTGACGGGTGGATGGAATCACTTTTGGTCTTTGGAGGACGGGCTGGACTGCATTTTGCTTCCAAGTTGCGTTTCTGCAGTGTTTTTGTATATTTTCTGATTTGGATAGAATTGGGATTATTTTTTTATGGGAGAGGGTGTCTTTTGTGGCTG
>WNGS01007075.1:0-12449 GCA_020271785.1 Procambarus virginalis
TCTTCCAACAGGCAGGCCACCCCACACGACCATGCTGGACTATTATATATATTTTTAATAGCAAATCATAGTCAACAAAAAGACAGACAGATTGGAAAAAGAGACAGACTAACATATAGAGATAGGTTGACAGAGCTCTGGAGAGAGACCGGGTCGACCAGGACAAATAAAGAGACAAAATCATAGGCAGAAAAAGAGACAGACAACACAGAGACAGGCAAAGATAGGGAGAGAAGGAAGGAGACGGGGGATATGTGAAGAGAGGGAAAGGGAGAGGGGGAGAGAAAGTGTGACATGGGAGAGTGAGGGAGAAAGTTGCAGAGGGGGGGATAGGGAAAGAGAGATGAGAAAGTGAGGAAGGGGGAGAGAGACCCGGGCACACCCGGGTGCCACGTCGTAACTTTTATATAAAACACGTTTCGAATTCAAGAAACAACACGAACAGTCTCATCAGGTCGTGAGCCGAGCTACGGGTCACACCTCAGATGTGGTCATGTGGAGTGGCTTCAGGGTCACACCTCAGATGTGGTCATGTGGTGTGGCTTCAGGGTCACACCTCAGATGTGGTCATGTGGTGAGGCTTCAGGGTCACACCTCAGATGTGGTCATGTGGTGTGGCTTCAGGGCCACACCTCAGATGTGGTCATGTGGAGTGGCTTCAGGGTCACACCTCAGATGTGGTCATGTGGTGAGGCTTCAGGGTCACACCTCAGATGTGGTCATGTGGTGAGGCTTCAGGGTCACACCTCAGATGTGGTCATGTGGTGAGGCTTCAGGGTCACACCTCAGATGTGGTCATGTGGTGAGGCTTCAGGCGTCCACCTTCCCTCTGGAAGGACTCCCATCTTAAGCTTCCAAATGTCTTCATTATTTGTCAGTTACGAAGTGATACAGGAGAAAGCAAATCGAGTGCTTGCTAAGGATTGTACTTCTCTTGTGTTGTCCTGCTCCTGTTCATGTGTTACTCCTCCTGTCCTCCTGCAGCACTGTAGCGACGCAATGCACCGTCTCCACATTCTTCAGGTCAACGCAAACGAATCGTTGTTGAGAGAGTTGTAACAAGGATGAACACATCACCAGTTCCAGCAAGCTGCGTCAGCAGGGAAGCTTGCTGAAGAGCCACAGCACTGTAGTGAACTACTTCCTGGCTCTCACACACACACATCAGCCATGTGTGAGCCATTGTTGCCCAGCTCCCTGCACACGTTGGCACACGAGATGTAAGGAAACACTGGCACACTGCGAGAGTTATGAGAAGCCGGTGCAACCTGGCGTACAAAAAGCTGTGTGTGGAAGCCACTTCCCTACACAGCTTTCAGAACACCAACCGTAAAGGCGCCGTCGAGAGGAATAACTGCATCAGGTATCCATTATCTAGGTCAGAGCCTAGTGCTAGGGACGGAGGGAAGGCAGCGAGGGACGGAGGGAAGGCAGCGAGGGACGGAGGGAAGGCAGCGAGGGACGGAGGGAAGGCAGCGAGGGAGACAGGTAGGAGGAGAAGGCCGGGAAGGGATGCTGCAAAACAAGTGAGTGAGTGAGAGTGGAATAATGAGTGAGAACATGAGGGCGGTGAAAGGCATGAGGACGCAGGCGGGATTGTTAATGAGTGCCAGGGCAGGTGGGCGGCACAGCGACCCACATGGGCGCGTGTGTGGTGGGGCAGGTGGGCGGCCCAGCGACCCACATGGGCGCGCGTGTGTGGTGGGCAGGTGGGCGGCCCAGCGACCCACATGGGCGCGCGTGTGTGGTGGGGCAGGTGGGCGGCCCAGCGACCCACATGGGCGCGCGTGTGTGGTGGGGCAGGTGGGCGGCCCAGCGACCCACATGGGCGCGCGTGTGTGGTGGGGCAGGTGGGCGGCCCAGCGACCCACATGGGCGCGCGTGTGTGGTGGGGCAGGTGGGCGGCCCAGCGACCCACATGGGCGCGCGTGTGCCAACATTATGATAGTGTGGACCACGTGACGCGGCCCGCATAAACAACAGGGACACGCCGCCACCTGCTAAGGCGGAGGAGAAAGGCGCCGGAGATCACCCAGAATCCGAATGATCACATCGGGAGAGAAACTACTGACACTGAGCTGAGAGTGTTCTAGGGCAGGAGGCGTGAGCTGAGAGTGTTCTAGGGCAGGGAGGCGTGAGCTGAGAGTGTTGTAGGGCAGGGAGGCGTGAGCTGAGAGTGTTCTAGGGCAGGGAGGCGTGAGCTGAGAGTGTTGTAGGGCAGGGAGGCGTGAGCTGAGAGTGTTGTAGGGCAGGGAGGCGTGAGCTGAGAGTGTTCTAGGGCAGGGAGGCGTGAGCTGAGAGTGTTGTAGGGCAGGGAGGCGTGAGCTGAGAGTGTTGTAGGGCAGGGAGGCGTGAGCTGAGAGTGTTCTAGGGCAGGGAGGCGTGAGCTGAGAGTGTTCTAGGGCAGGGAGGCGTGAGGTAACAGCACGCCTGCACACTACCCCACCATCTTACCACTGGTGACGGTCCGGGAGTCTCACCAATCACCAAACCCAACTTTTCTTATTAATATTTTGGTACATATATGCATAAAAAGTACTCGTGCCCAGCCACTTGTGTGTACAAGTGCCTAGTTGGAGCTCAGGAGATAGCACACTTGTACTCTGATATAGAAGCTGTTGTGGTTGGTATTCTGTTTCCTGTCCAGTTAGACTATTTCTGGGTCCCTGAGTATCATATACACACCCAGGGGTACACACAGGGGTACACACCCAGGGGTACACACCCAGGGGTACACACCCAGGGGTACACACCCAGGGGGTACACACCAGGGGTACACACCAGGGGTACACACCCAGGGGTACACCCCAAGGGTACACACCCAGGGGTACACACCCAGGGGTACACACCCAGGGGGGTACACACAGGGGTACACACCAGGGGTACACACCCAGGGTACACCCCCAGGGGTACACACAGGGGTACACACACAGGGGTACACACCAGGGGTACACACCCAGGGGTACACACCCAGGGGGTACACACAGGGGTACACACCAGGGGTACACACACAGGGGTACACACCAGGGGTACACACCCAGGGGTACACACCCAGGGGTACACACCAGGGGTACACCCCAGGGGTACACACCAGGGGTACACACCAGGGGTACACACCCAGGGGTACACACCCAGGGGTACACACACAGGGGTACACACCAGGGGTACACACCAGGGGTACACACCAGGGGTACACACCCAGGGGTACACACCAGGGGTACACACCAGGGGTACACACCAGGGGTACACACCAGGGGGTACACACCAGGGGTACACACCAGGGGTACACACCAGGGGTACACCCCCAGGGTACCACCAGGGGTACACACCAGGGGTACACACCAGGGGTACACACCAGGGGTACACACAAGGGTACACACAAGGGTACACACCAGGGGTACACACCAGGGGTACACACCCAGGGGTACACACCAGGGGTACACACAGGGGTACACACCAGGGGTACACACCAGGGGTACACCCCCAGGGGTACACACCAGGGGTACACACCAGGGGTACACACCAGGGGTACACACCAGGGGTACACACCAGGGGTACACACCAGGGGTACACACCAGGGGTACACACCAGGGGTACACACCAGGGGTACACACCCAGGGGTACACACCAGGGGTACACACCAGGGGTACACACCAGGGGTACACACCAGGGGTACACCCCCAGGGGTACACACCAGGGGTACACACCAGGGGTACACACCCAGGGGTACACACCAGGGGTACACACCAAGGGTACACCCCAAGGGTACACACCAGGGGTACACACCAGGGGTACACACCAGGGGTACACACCCAGGGGTACACACCAGGGGTACACACCAAGGGGTACACACCAGGGGTACACACCAGGGGTACACACCAGGGGTACACACCAGGGGTACACACCAGGGGTACACACCAGGGGTACACACCAGGGGTACACACCCAGGGGTACACACCCAGGGGTACACACCAGGGGTACACACCAGGGGTACACACCCAGGGGTACACACCAGGGGTACACACCAGGGGTACACACCCAGGGGTACACACCAGGGGTACACACCCAGGGGTACACACCAGGGGTACACACCAGGGGTACACACCCAGGGTACACACCAGGGGTACACACCCAGGGGTACACACCAGGGGTACACACCCAGGGGTACACACCAGGGGTACACACCAGGGGTACACACCAGGGGTACACACCCAGGGGTACACACCCAGGGGTACACACCAGGGGTACACACCCAGGGGTACACACCAGGGGTACACACACAGGGGTACACACCAGGGGTACACACCAGGGGTACACACACAGGGGTACACACACAGGGGTACACACACAGGGGTACACACCAGGGGTACACACCAGGGGTACACACCAGGGGTACACACCAGGGGTACACACCAGGGTACACACACAGGGGTACACACACAGGGGTACACACAGGGGTACACACCAGGGGTACACACCAGGGGTACACACACAGGGGTACACACACAGGGGTACACACACAGGGGTACACACCACGGGTACACACCAGGGGTACACACCAGGGGTACACACACAGGGGTACACACCAGGGGTACACACCAGGGGTACACACCAGGGGTACACACCAGGGGTACACACACAGGGGTACACACCAGGGGTACACACCAGGGGTACACACACAGGGGTACACACCAGGGGTACACCCCCAGGGGTACACACCCAGGGGTACACACCAGGGGTACACACCAGGGGTACACACACAGGGGTACACACCAGGGGTTCACCACCAGAGGTACACACCAGGGGTACACACACAGGGGTAGACACCATGGGTACACCCCTGCATGGGAGTGATGATTGTTGCATGGGGTGATGAGTGTTGCATGGGGGTGATGAGTGTTGCATGGGGTGATGAGTGTTGCATGGGGGTGCACCCATTCATGCACCCACAGAAATGCCGAAACTGGTTAGGGAAAGGCAGATGTCGTTTTGATACAGAATGTAGATATTTTCACCCTAAGCTATGCAAACTCTCAGTTAATGAGAGGAAATGCTATGATCTTCATTGCCCTGATTTCCACGTCAGAGGTACACAGCGCTATATAAGAGAGCAAGTCCAATATAATAGCCCTGAAAATTTTTTAGAGGCAGGCAGAAACAGAGGGAGAAACAGACAGGCAGAAACGTGGCAGGAGTACGGATGGAGAGGGGGAAATGCCCAAGAGTGGACTACGGTTCGTCATCAAGCCCACACATACTACACCCCCCAACTACACAGAGACTACCACACTCCCCAGTATCACTTCTAAAACTGGACAAACCATTGCCACAACAACACACCCTGGGTCAGGGTAGAGAGGAGGGAGAACTACCAAAACCTTCCAGAAGTGACACACAATATGGACAATCATTCATATTTGCAAACATTCAAGGTTTAAAGCCAAAGTCAAGAAATAAAGTTAAGTTCATAAATGGCCTCCTATTAGAGTCAAACTCAATATTTGGGGCATTCACGGAAACTCATACAAAAGATTACATGGATGGGGAAATCTGGATTCCAAATTATAATTTATATAGATGTGATAGAAAAACTAGGTCAAATGGAGGAGTAGGTCTGTATATTAAAGAGGACCTGGTATGCACAGAACTACTAAACTCAACTAATGAGGTGGTAGAGGTACTTGGAATTAAGGTAGAGAAACTAAACCTAATTATTATTCTAATATATAAACCGCCAGATACAACGGTTGAGGAATTCACAGAGCAGATGCACAAAATAGAGAACATACTTGATAACCTAGCAAACCCAGCTCCAGATATTATCTTCCTTGGAGATTTCAATTTACCGAGTCTAAGATGGAGAATGGCAAACACAAATATCATAGCAGGGAATGACCCGGGAAATAACCAACCACAGGTCAGAGAACTTAAGATTCTGTGACAAATTCTCGCTCAATCAACAGATTACAGAACCAACTAGGAACGAAAACACACTAGACTTGTTATTCACAAACAATGATGAACTAATCAGAATCACAATCTCAGATACTTCATACTCAGACCGTAAGCTCATTGAAGTGCGAACTAGCATAAATAACGGTACTAGGTCTAAGAGACCCAACAAGCGAGAAGGAATATTCAATCAATTCAATTTCAACAATAAGAAGATCGACTGGGAAAAAATAAATGTAGACCTTTCAACCATTCAATGGGAGACGGTCTTAAGCGACAAAACTCCCACACAGGGAATAGCTCAACTGACAGCTGAAGCTTACAAGGTCTGCTTGAAGCACGTGCCGGTGAGGAGGGGCAGAAAGAGGACCACTCTAGAAAGAGAACGCAGACGACTGTACAGAAGGAAAAAAATAACGGAAATGCTTCGGCAGACACAACTATCACAAGCAAGGAAAATAAGCCTAAGCAGGGAGATCGAAGAAATAGAACAAACGTTGAAGCGATCATATGAGTCTGAGGAAATGGAATTGGAACAGAAAGCTATACAAGAGATAAGGAAAAATCCGAAATATTTTTCACATACGCAAAATCAAAATCCAAAACCTCGACCAGTATTGGACCGTTAATTACAAATGAAGGTACGTACACAGAGGACAACAAAGAGATTAGTGAAATTCTAAGAAGCCAGTATGAGGCTATGTTTAGCACACCAATTAACAACATGAAAGTTGATGACCCAGACAGCTTCTTTATGAATGACATTCAAGCTGCAGATAATATAACGGATATTACCACAAACTCGGAAGACTTTGAAAGAGAAATTGACAATATGCCTATGCACTCAGCTCCTGGGCCTGACTCATGGAATTCAATATTCATAAAGAAATGTAAAGTACCAGTAGCGAGAGCACTCAGCGTAATATGGAGAAAGAGCCTGGATACAGGGGAGATACCAGCAGCACTTAAATCTGCAGATATAGCTCCGTTGCACAAGGGGGGGAGTAAAGCCTTGGCAAAAAATTATAGGCCAGTTGCACTAACATCACACATAATAAAAGTGTTTGAAAGAGTGATAAGGAATCAAATTTCTAGTTTTATGGAAAACAATGAATTGCACAACCCGGACAACATGGATTTAGAGCGGGAAGATCCTGTCTGTCACAGTTACTCAACCACTATGACAAAATCACAGAAGCCCTAGAAGAAAAGCAAAATGCAGATGTTGTATACACAGACTTTGCAAAGGCGTTCGACAAATGTGACCATGGGGTGATAGCTCACAAAATGAGGTCAATGGGAATAACTGGAAAAGTAGGACGCTGGATACTCAATTTCCTGTCGAACAGAACACAAAGAGTAACAGTCAATCAGATAAAATCGAGTCCAAGCGATGTTAAAAGCTCTGTACCTCAAGGTGCAGTCCTTGCACCGCTACTGTTCCTTATTCTCATATCTGATATAGACAAAAATACACGTCATAGCTTCGTGTCGTCCTTTGCAGATGACACAAAAATCAGCATGAAAATTACCTCTGCTGAAGACATTGAAAAACTACAAGCAGATGTCAACAAAGTTTTCGATTGGGCAGCAGAAAATAACATGATGTTTAACAGTGATAAATTTCAAGTACTCAGGTACGGCAAAAATGAGGATCTGAAACAATACAGGGTACAAAACACAATCGAATCTTCCCATAGTAGAAAAACAGCATGTCAAGGATTTGGGAATAATGATTCCGACGATCTAACGTTTAGGGAGCATAACCAAGCAAATATTGCGTCAGCCAGAAAAATGATCGGATGGATTACGAGAACTTTCAAATCCAGGGATCCCATCACAATGGTTGTACTCTTCAAGTCACTTGTGTTGTCCCGTCTCGAGTACTGCTCAGTACTCACTTTCCCCTTCAGAGCAGGAGAGATTGCTGAAATAGAGGGAATACAGAGAACATATACGGCACGCATAGACGAGATAAAACACCTAAATTATTGGGATTGTCTCAAAGCTCTCCAAATGTACTCTCTAGAAAGGAGACAAGAGAAATACCAAATAATATACACATGGAAAATACTGGAGGGCCAGGTCCCAAATCTGCACAGTAAAATAACAACATACTGGAGTGAACGATATGGAAGAAAGTGAAAGATTGAACCAGTGAAGAGCAGAGGTGCCATTGGCGCAATCAGAGAGCACTGTANTCGTCCTTTGCAGATGACACAAAAATCAGCATGAAAATTACCTCTGCTGAAGACATTGAAAAACTACAAGCAGATGTCAACAAAGTTTTCGATTGGGCAGCAGAAAATAACATGATGTTTAACAGTGATAAATTTCAGGTACTCAGGTACGGCAAAAATGAAGATCTGAAACATAATACAGGGTACAAAACACAATCAAATCTTCCCATAGTAGAAAAACAGCATGTCAAGGATTTGGAATAATGATGTCCGACGATCTAACGTTTAGGGAGCATAACCAAGCAAATATTGCGTCAGCCAGAAAAATGATCGGATGGATTACGAGAACTTTCAAATCCAGGGATCCCATCACAATGGTTGTACTCTTCAAGTCACTTGTGTTGTCCCGTCTCGAGTACTGCTCAGTACTCACTTCCCCTTCAGAGCAGGAGAGATTGCTGAAATAGAGGGAATACAGAGAACATATACGGCACGCATAGACGAGATAAAACACCTAAATTATTGGGATCGTCTCAAAGCTCTCCAAATGTACTCTCTAGAAAGGAGACGAGAGATACCAAATAATATACACATGGAAAATACTGGAGGGCCAGGTCCCAAATCTGCACATTAAAATAACAACGTACTGGAGTGAAAGATATGGAAGAAAATGCAAGATGGATCCAGTGAAGGGCAGAGGTGCCATAGGCACAATCAGAGAACACTGTATAAACATCAGAGGTCCGCGGTTGTTCAACACCTCCCAGCGACTATAAGAAATATTGCCGGAACAACCGTGGACATCTTCAAGGGAAAACTGGACTGTTTTCTAAGAAGTTCCGGACCAGCCGGGCTGTGGTGGGTATGTGGGCCTGCGGGCCCCTCCAAGCAACAGCCTGGTGGACCAAGCTCTCACAAGTCGAGCCTGGCCTCGGGCCGGGCTTGGGGAGTAGAACAACTCCCAGAACCCCATCAACCAGGTATCAAGCAGCCTGTACACCACCACCCAGCCTGTACACCACCACCCAGCCTGTACACCCAGCCTGTACACCACCACCCAGCCTGTACACCACCACCACCCAGCCTGTTCACCACCACCCAGTCTGTACACCATCACCACCACCCAGCCTGTACACCATCACCACCACCCAGCCTGTTCACCACCACCCAGTCTGTACACCATCACCACCACCCAGTCTGTACACCATCACCACCACCCAGTCTGTACACCATCACCACCACCCAGCCTGTACACCACCACCCAGCCTGTACACCACCACCCAGCCTGTACACCACCCCCAGCCTGTACACCATCCCCCAGCCTGTACACCACCACCCAGCCTGTCACCACCACCCAGCCTGTTCACCACCCAGCCTGTACACCACCACCCAGCCTGTACACCACCACCCAGCCTGTACACCACCACCCAGCCTGTACACCAACACCCAGCCTGTACACCCAACACCCAGCCTGTACACCACCACCCAGCCTGTACACCACCACCAAGCCTGTACTCCACCACCCAGCCTGTACACCACCACCCAGCCTGTACACCACCACCCAGCCTGTACACCACCACCCAGCCTGTACACCACCACCCAGCCTGTACACCCAGCCAGTACACCCCCACCCAGCCTGTACACCCCCACCCAGCCTGTTCACCACCACCCAGCCTGTTCACCACCACCCAGCCTGTACACCACCACCCAGCCTGTACACCACCACCCAGCCTGTACACCACCACCCAGCCTGTACACCCCACCCAGCCTGTACACCACCACCCAGCCTGTACACCCCACCCAGCCTGTTCACCACCACCCAGCCTGTACACCATCACCCAGCCTGTACACCACCACCCAGCCTGTACACCCCCCACCAAGCTTGTCACCACCACCCAGCCTGTTCACCACACCCAGCCTGTATACCACCACCCAGCCTGTATACCACCACCCAGCCTGTACACCACCACCAAGCCTGTACACCCCCCCAGCCTGTTCACCACCACCCAGCCTGTACACCATCACCCAGCCTGTACACCCAGCCTGTACACCACCACCCAGCCTGTACACCCAGCCTGTACACCACCCAGCCTGTACACCCAGCTGTACACCCCACCCAGCCTGTACACCCAGCCTGTACACCATCACCCAGCCTGTACACCCAGCCTGTACACCACCACCCAGCCTGTACACCCAGCCTGTACACCACCACCCAGCCTGTACACCACCACCCAGCCTGTACACCACCCAGCCTGTACACCACCACCCAGCCTGTACACCCAGCATGTTCACCATCACCACACTCACCATCACCGTTACCGCCACTATTTAACCGCAGGTTTCTCCTACAGCACCAGCAGCAGGTAGCAGCAGCCATAGAGCGGGCGAAGCAGGTCACCATGACGGAGCTCAACTCTATCATCGGGGTAAGTTGCTCCCCCTCCCCACACCCCTCCCCAGGCAGGGAACGGGGCACGTTGATGAGGTAGGGTGTGTGAGGTAAGGTAGGGTGTGTGAGGGAAGGTAGGGTGTGTGAGGGAAGGTAGGGTGTGTGAGGGAAGGTAGGGTGTGTGAGGAAGGTAGGGTGTGTGAGGGAAGGTAGGGTGTGTGAGGGAAGGTAGGGTGTGTGAGGGAAGGTAGGGTGTGTGAGGGAAGGTAGGGTGTGTGAGGGAAGGTAGGGTGTGTGAGGGAAGGTAGGGTGTGTGAGGTAAGGTAGGGTGTGGGAGGTAAGGTAGGGTGTGTGAGGTAAGGTAGGGTGTGTGAGGGGAGGTAGGGTGTGTGAGGGAAGGTAGGGTGTGTGAGGGAAGGTAGGGTGTGTGAGGGAAGGTAGGGTGTGTGAGGGAAGGTAGGGTGTGTGAGGTAAGGTAAGGTGTGTGAGGTAAGGTAAGGGTGTGAGGGGAGGTAGGGTGTGTGAGGTAAGGTAGGGTGTGTAAGGTAAGGTAGGGTGTGTGAGGGAAGGTAGGGTGTGTGAGGTAAGGTAGGGTGTGTGAGGGAAGGTAGGGTGTGTGAGGGAAGGTAGGGTGTGTGAGGTAAGGTAGGGTGTGTGAGGGAAGGTAGGGTGTGTGAGGGAAGGTAGGATGTGTGAGGTAAGGTAGGGTGTGTGAGGTAAGGTAGGGTGTGTGAGGGAAGGTAGGGTGCGTGAGGGAAGGCAGGGTGCGTGAGGGAAGGCAGGGTGCGTGAGGGAAGGTAGGGTGCGTGAGGGAAGGTAGGGTGCGTGAGGGAAGGTAGGGTGTGTGAGGGAAGGTAGGGTGTGTGAGGGAAGGTAGGGTGTGTGAGGGAAGGTAGGGTGTGTGAGGGAAGGTAGGGTGTGTGAGGGAAGGTAGGGTGTGTGAGGGAAGGTAGGGGTGTGTGAGGGAAGGTAGGGGTGTGTGAGGGAAGGTAGGGTGTGTGAGGGAAGGTAGGGTGTGTGAGGGAAGGTAGGGTGTGTGAGGGAAGGTAGGGTGTGTGAGGAAAGGTAGGGTGTGTGAGGGGAGGTAGGGTGTGTGAGGGGAGGTAGGGTGTGTGAGGGAAGGTAGGGTGTGTGAGGTAAGGTAGGGTGTGTGAGGGAGGTAGGGTGTGTGAGGGGAGGTAGGGTGTGTGAGGGGAGGTAGGGTGTGTGAGGGAGGTAGGGTGTGTGAGGGAAGGTAGGGTGCGTGAGGGAAGGCAGGGTGCGTGAGGGAAGGTAGGGTGCGCGAGGTAAGGTGGGGTGCGTGAGGTAAGGTAGGGTGTGTGGGGTAAGGTAGGGTGTATGAGGTAAGGTAGGGTGTGTGTGGGAAGGTAGGGTGTGTGTGGTAAAGTAGGGTGTGTGGGGTAAGGTAGGGTGTGTAAGGTAAGGTAGGGTGTGTGGGGTAAGGTAGGGTGTGTGTGGTAAGGTAGGCGTGTGTAGGTAAGGTAGGGCGTGTGTAGGTAAGGTAGGGTGTGTGTGAGGTAAGGTAGGGTGTGTGTGAGGTAAGGTAGGGTGTGTGTGAGGTAAGGTAGGGTGTGTGTGGGTAAGGTAGGGTGTGTGAGGTAAGGTAGGTGTGTGAGGTAAGGTAGGGTAGGTGTGTGGGGTAAGGTAGGGAATGTGAGGTAAGGTAGGGTGTGAGAGGTAAGGTAGGGTGTATGAGGTAAGGTAGGGTATCATAGGGTATCAGGTAAGGTAGGGTGTGTGAGGTAAGGTAGGGATCATAGGGTATCAGTAAGGTAGGGTATCATAGGGTATCAGGTAAGGTAGGGTATCATAGGGTATCAGGTAAGGTAGGGTATCATCATAGGGTAGGGTTATCATCCTTTGCAGATGACACAAAAATCAGTATGGAAATTACCTCGGCTGAAGACATTGAAAAATTTCAAGCTGAT
>WNGS01007077.1:0-12120 GCA_020271785.1 Procambarus virginalis
AGAAAGGGACAAGAAAATAACTGAAGAAAGTGAGCTTCAAGGCAATGTACACTAACATAGATGGGATTACAAAAAAAAACAAGTGAACTCGGAGAATGAGGCACTAGAAGAAACCCAGACATAATAGCACTCACAGAAACAAAGCTATCAAACACCATAACAAATGCAGTGATTCAACAGGGCTACTATGTAGTGAGGAAAGAGAGAGAAGGGAGAGGAGGTGGTGTAGCTTTGCAACTAAGAGAAGGTTGGAGTTCCGAAGAGATGGTAATTCAGAACTGTGAAGGTTTCAATGACTACATATCAGGCACCATAGCAACTGGAGGACAGAAAATTATAGTAGTAGTCATATAACCCCCCGCCGAATGACAGAAGGCCCAGACAGGAATATGATCGAAACAAAATGGCCACCATCAATATAATAGAGAGAGCAGCTTCTGTGGCTAGCAGGAACGGATCCAGGCTACTAATCATGGGAGACTTCAACCATGGAAAGATAGATTGGGGGAACAGAGACCTACATGGAGGCCCAGACACATGGAGAGCTAAGCTGCTGGATGTGGCAACAAGAAACTTTCTAAGTCACCCCGTCAAGGGACCGACATGAACGAGAGGAGGGGTTGAACCAGCCTTGCTTGATCTATAATTTACCCTAAATGAGTCTGATATAAGGGAAGTTAAGTTGGAAGCCCCCTTGGGAATGAGTGATCACATTGTATTGAGCTTTGAGTACCTGGTTGAACTAGGAATTATCACCCCCAAAAAAGAACTGGCGAAACAAAGGGCTGGCATACCGAAAGGGAAACTATGAGGAGATGAATAAATTTTTATGGGATATACATTTGGACACAGAACTCGGGACCAAGTCCGTACAAGACATGATGGACTATGTCACCCAAATATGTCAGGAGGCTGTAAGCAGGTTTGTCCCAGCCCATCAGGAAAAAAACAGAGAAGCAAAGGAAGAATCCGTGGTTTAATAGGGAATGTATGAAAGCAAAGGAGCTGAACAAAAGGGCATGGAGGAACTTCCGTAATAACAGAACACCAGAAAGTAGAGAGAGATACCAGAGAACCAGGAACGAGTATGTCAGTGTGAGAAGAGCAGCTGAGAAAAGAGCAGCTGAAAATGATATAGCTAATAAAGCCAAGAACGAACCAAAGCTACTACACAGTCACATCAGGAGGAAGACAACAGTGAAAGAACAGGTGATGAAACTTAGGATGGGCGAGGACAGGTACACAGAGAGTGAAAAAGAGGTGTGTGAAGAACTCAACAAAAGGTTCCAGGAGGTTCTTACAATAGAACAGGGAGAAGTCACGGCGCTAGGAGAGGTGGCAGCAAAAAGGTGACCTTGGAAAGGTTCGAAATTACAAGAGGTGAGGTCAAGAAGCCCTATTGGAGCTGGATGTGAGAAAAGCTGTTGGGCCGGATGAAATCTTACTAATGGTATTGAAAGAGTGTGCAGGAGCACTTTGCTTGCATCTCATAGTGTATAGTAGGTCACTGGAAACGGGGAGACCTACCTGAAAATATGGAAGACTGCTAATGTAGTACCAATATTTAAAAAGGGTGACAGACAAGAGGCACTGAACTACAGGCCAGTGTCCTTAACTTCTATACCATGCAAGGTGATGGAGAAGATTGTGAGAAAAATCTAGTAACACATCTG
Organism: Procambarus virginalis; assembly: GCA_020271785.1. NCBI lineage: Eukaryota > Metazoa > Arthropoda > Malacostraca > Decapoda > Cambaridae > Procambarus > Procambarus virginalis. The sequence goes on from WNGS01007077.1 coordinate 1,674, forward strand.
GAGAGAAGAGACTTCGTGACAACCCAGCAACATGGGTTCAGGGAGGGTAAATCTTGCCTTACAGGCTTGATAGAATTCTACGATCAGGTGACAAAGATTAAGCAAGAAAGAGAAGGATGGGCGGACTGCAATTTTTTTGGACTGTCGGAAAGCCTTTGACACAGTACCCCATAAAAGATTGATGCATAAGCTGGAGAACAGGCAGGAGTAACTGGTAGGGCGCTCCAGTGGATAAGGGAGTACCTAAGCAATAGGAAGCAGAGAGTTATAGTGAGGGGTGAGACCTCAGAATGGCGTGAAGTCACCAGTGGAGTCCCACAGGGCTCTGTGCTTGGACCTATCTTGTTTCTGATATACGTAAATGATCTCTCAGAGGGTATAGACTCATTCCTCTCAATGTTTGCTGACGACGCCAAAATTATGAGAAGGATTAAGACAGAGGTGGACAGTTTGAGGCTTCAAGAAGACCTGGACAAGCTTCAGGATTGGTCGAACAAATGGCTGTTAGAGTTTAACCCAAGCAAATGTAATGTAATGAAGATAGGGGTAGGAAGCAGGAGACCAGATACAAGGTATCACTTGGGAGATGAAATACTTCAAGAGTCAGAGAGAGAGAAAGACCTGGGGGTTGATATCACGCCAGACCTGTCCCCTGAAGCTCATATCAAGAGGATAACGTCAGCAGCATATGCCAGGTTGGCTAACATAAGAACGGCCTTTAGAAACTTGTGTAAGGAATCTTTCAGAACATTATATACCACATATGTCAGACCAATCCTGGAGTATGCGGCTCCAGCATGGAGTCCATATCTAGTCAAGCATAAGACTAAACTGGAAAAGGTTCAAATGGTTTGCCACCAGACTAGTACCCGAGCTGAGAGGTATGAGCTACGAGGAGAGACGACGGGAATTGAACCTAACTTCGTTGGAAGACAGAAGAGTTAGGGGGGACATGATCACCACATTCAAGATTCTCAAGGGAATCGACAGGGTTGATAAAGACAGGCTATTTAACACAAGGGGCACACACACTAGGGGACACAGGTGGAAACTGAGTGCCCAAATGAGCCACAGAGATATTAGAAGGAACTTTTTTAGTGTCAGAGTGGTTGACAAATGGAATGCATTAGGAAGTGATGTGGTGGAGGCTGACTCCATACACAGTTTGAAGTGTAGATATGATAGAGCCCAATAGGCTCAGGAACCTGAACACCTGTTGATTGACGGTTGAGAGGCGGGACCAAAGAGCCAGAGCTCAACCCCCGCAAGCACAACTAGGTGAGTAACTAGGTGAGTACAGACACACACACACACAACACACACACACACACACACCAGATTGAAGAAGGGATATTGAACTCAAGGAGGGATACCGAAACCAAAAGGTTAGCATACCGAAAGGGAAACTATGAGGAGATAAGAAAATTCCTAGCAGATATAGCATGGGAAACAGAGCTCAGGGAAAAGTCGGCCCAAGATATGATGGACTACATCACGCAAAAGTGCAAGGAGGCAGAAAACTTGTCCCAGTCCAAAAGGAAAACGCTGAAATGAAGATGAGAAACCCATGGTTTAATCAGAGATGTAAGCTAGCAAAGCAACAAAGTAAAAGGGCAAGGAGAAACTATAGGAATAAGAGGACACTGGGGAGCAGAGAAAGATACCAGAATGCCAGGAATGAATATGTCAGGATGAGAAGAGAGGCAGAAAGACAATACGAAAACGACATCGTAAGCAAGGCAAAGACTCAGCCTAAATTGCTGCATACCCACATCATGAGAAAAACAATAGTAAAGGAACAGGTTATGAAATTAAGGATAGGGGCAGAAGGATCACTACAAACGACAAGTAAGTATGTGAGGAACTGAATAAGAAATTCCAAGAGGTCTTCACCCTAGAGCAAGGAGAAATCCCAGAGATAAGAGAGGGAATAGCAAACCAGGAACCACTGGAAGAGTTTGAGATTACAAGCGGGGAAGTAAGGAAGTGTTTACTAGAGTTGGATGTGACAAAGGCTATATGCCCAGATGGAATCTTCCCTTGGATACTTAAGGAAGGAGCAGAAGAACTGTGCCACCACTCTCCATAGTGTATAACAAATCTCTGGCAACAAGGGAACTGCCAGAAATTTGGAAAGCAGCTAATGTAGTCCCGATATACAAGAAAGGTGGTAGACAGGAGGCACTGAATTACAGGCCAGTGTCCCTAACCTGCATACCATGCAAGCTGATATACAAGATTGTGCGAAGAAAGCTAGTGGAGCACCTGGAGCGAAAGAACTTTGTAACACAGCACCAACATGGATTCAGGGATGGCAGGTCCTGCCTCACAGGGTTACTTGAATTCTACGACCAGGCAATAAAAGTAAGGCAAGAAAGAGAAGGGTGGGCAGACTGCATTTTCTTGGATTGTCAGAAAACCATTGATACAGTGCCACACAAGAGACTAGTGAAAAAGCTGGAGATGCAGGCTGGAGTGAAAGGGAAGGTACTCCGTTGGATACAGGAGTACCTAAGCAACAGGAGACAAAGAGTCAGTGTGAGGGGTGAGGTCTCAGATTGGCGAGACGTTACGAGTGGAGTCCCGCAGGGGTCAGTCCTTGGACCTATACTGTTTCTGATATATGTAAATGATCTCCCAGATGGTATAGAATCGTTTCTCTCAATGTTTGCCGATGATGCAAAAATTATGAGGAGGACTGAAACTGAGGACGATAGTAGGAGGCTACAAGACGACCTAGACAGACTGAGTGAATGGTCCAACAAATGGCTGTTGAAGTTCAACCCGAGTAAATGTAAAGTAATGAAACTAGGCAGTGGGAACAGGAGGCCAGACACAAGATGCAGAATAGGAGATGAAGTACTTAATGAAACGGACAGAGAGAAAGATCTTGGAGTTGATATCACACCAAACCTGTCTCCTGAAGCCCACATAAAAAGAATAACGTCTGCGGCATATGCGAGGCTGGCTAACATCAGAACAGCGTTCAGGAACTTGTGTAAGGAATCATTCAGAATCTTGTACACCACATATGTAAGACCAATCCTGGAGTATGCAGCCCCAGCATGGAGCCCGTACCTTGTCAAGCACAGGACGAAGCTGGAAAAAGTCCAAAGGTATGCCACTAGACTAGTCCCAGAACTAAGAGGCATGAGTTATAAGGAAAGGCTGCGGAATATGAACCTTACGACACTGGAAGACAGAAGAGTAAGGGGAGACATGATCACAACCTACAAAATCGTCAGAGGAATCGACCGGGTAGACAAAGACAAACTATTCAACACTCGTGGGACGCGAACAAGGGGACACAGGTGGAAACTGAGTACCCACATGAGCCACAGGGACGTTAAAAGGAACTTTTTCAGTGTCAGAGTAGTTAACGGATGGAATGCATTAGGCAGTGATGTGGTGGAGGCTGACTCCATACACAGTTTCAAATGTAGATATGATAGAGCCCAGTAGGCTCAGGAATCTGTACACCAGTTGATTGACAGTTGAGAGGCGGGACCAAAGAGCCAAAGCTCAACCCCCGCAAGCACAAATAGGTGAGTACACACACACACACACACACACACACACACACACACACACACACACACACACACACACACACACACAAACAAATATATCTAAAGGTTTGCCTTTTTCGTTTGTCCGCAGGAGTCGCAAAACTAATCCCTCAGAGCCTTCCTGGAGGTCCAGCCTCAATAGGACAGTTAAGAAATGTTTTCCAGCAATCCACCACAGAAATATTATGATGTAAAACCACTGTCAGCAGCCCGGGAGGACATGTTCTCTGTATACAAGGTCTAATGCGTATGGAATGTGGGTCGGCTTGTGCGTAATGATTAGATAGTGAAGAGGGCCGAATGAGGGTTGAATATCATTAGCAAGTGAGAGGATTGATTGGGTGCTGATGTTTCTTAAACAGAAAGGGATTAGAAGGGTGGATATTATAACAAGTCATTGGCTAAGTGATGGCTGGAGATCTTAAAAAAAAATGAGAGTAATGTATAGTATTGTCACTATAATGTTGATAACTTAAATAACGAAAAAAATATCAGTGTAGAAACCTAAAGCTTTGTTTAAAGAAATTATAGATCTCAAGGGTTAAAGTACCAAGTGATTTTGCAAACTTAGAGTGAGAGAGTAGTTTACCTGACTTTGGGAGACAAAAGGTCACTTCCCAGGGATTAAGGGATTAATAAGTTTAGAAAAACCAGATGGTTTTTCTCCCTTGTATTACTTCAGCAAGTAATGAATATTTCAACAAATACAGAAATACAGTAATAACCAACCTGGTTTAAGTATGTATGTTAGGGTAACATGATTGTAGAATGAAGATCAAAGTTCGTATACCGTCAAAGAGACAGTGACGTCATGTAGAGTAGAGGACCTTATTTATGACGTAGCCTGGGTCAAGGTTAAGCAGCGAGGTGGTAACCACAGCCTCCCATATTATTAATTCATAAAACATAAATTCAGGTCACTAGTCAATATTGTAATTGGAAATAGCCTTTCCCCAAGATACCTATAGAATTACCTCAGTAACAATAAGAATTCAACCATCTGGGATGGTTGAATAAACCATCCCAGTAAACTAGTAAACTAGTTTAAACTAGTAAATGAGATTAGTTTTGTTCAATTAACCTTGCTTGGTAATTTAATAAGCCTGGAAAGCATGGTAGAGTGATATTAGTTAGCCTGAGTCTTAAAGAGAGAAGGCTAGGTCAGTGTGGTTTGAGCAGAAATTGGGAGAACAACACCACCACCTCCTTAAGATCAGAACAACATCAGGCTGATTCGTAGATTACGGTAAAGTGCTTTAAGAGTTTGGTACAGTTAATTCTCCATCCGTGCCTCTTAGGAATATATTTCAGTTAGGGAGTGTTAAAAGATAGGTAGTGTTCCTTGTATATTTCCATTTTGATGAGCTTTGTTTTATTAAACTTTGTTTAATTTTATTTTTTGAGGTTTCAATAATTATATATGATTGTCTTGCCGTAGTCTTCACGATTCTGGTTTATTGGACTAAGTCAGTTTACATATTACAAGCCAGCCTTGTCTATTTTAATATCTGATATATCCCCTTGTTTTCCATTGAGTTCCAAACTTAACGTAAATTAATACCTCCCTTTCCAAGTAATTGTGAATTAACTCACCCCAAGGATTTAATGGTTAATTAATTGGCCCAAACACCAATAATTAATCTTCAAGACCGTGAAGGTTTAGTGGTGGCAGCAAGGGAAGGTCCTTGAGTTTGCTAGAATCCTAGTACAACGTCTCGTGTTTGTAGTATCTAAGGCGCTCAATCGTCTAAGATCACAAGGCGTGGAGGGAGGGCTAAAAGTTAGAGCTCTGGGGGTCTTTGAGATAAGATATCTACGGGCAGGGTAGTAGACGAAGTAGAGCTATTACCACGTCACCGTTACATCAGCCACATAGAATTGTTCATAATAACAAATAATAAAGCTTATTATAATAACTTAAAAGTATACAAATCACCTTTAAATATAAAAATTACCTTAAAAAGAATATAAATCCCTGTACAGTATTAAGAAACACCATAAAAGTACATCACCATAAATAGAACAAAAATCACAAACAAATTATATACTACATCACCTATAAAGATATAATCATAATTACACTATAAATATTAATTATTCAAATAGTATTGATTAAAACAATGACTAGGGCTCGCAATAGTTATAATATAAATAATTAAAACCAATAAACGAAAAGCTCGAATAAATTCCCGTCAGCTACAATATTTATCACTTAGGGAAATCTCCCTGATTCCGTAATCGGATTTTCTCAAACTACGGAAATGTGTCATATTTATTACGTTTTTAAAACATTAGCCTTAATATGCTTTGCTATAAAATGACTTTTTTCTTCTTTTTGGCCAAGCTAAATGGAGTTAATAAAGAAGAAATAATTTGATTTGATATGGAAGTGAATGCTGAGTAACCATCATATAACCCAGCAGATATATTTCTTAATCATTATGTATAATATCTAAATTATTAGATATTCTCTGTAATTAGGGAGCCTCAAACAAATTTTTCTCTTAACCTGCCTATATACATGTTTGTGTAATTTTTTTCCTGTATAAAGCTTGCAATTAACTAGCACGAAAACTTGTTATATAACTAGCACACGAAACTAATATAATCTCATGGTTATACCACGAATTTTTGTGTTTTAATTTGATGGACCCATGGTGACCTTATTTGGAACTATCTTATTTTATTTTGTCCTGAATCTTAGTATCTGCACAGTGTCGCTCCTCTAATATTGTTGTTAGGACGCAAGAGATCTTATTGGTCACTATGAACGTTGTTGAGAAAAGGAATAGAGGAGAAAATTTTTCAATCTATGATACGTTTCCCCAACCTTGCGTTGCGAGTTCTGCCAAACTGAGACGTGCGATACGTCAAACCATGACGCATGTTCCCACAACTTGCGTCACACTTTCCCCGACAACCTTGAGGGTACCTTGAAATGATTTCGGGGCATAGTGTCATCGCGGCCCGGTCCTCGACCAGGCCTTCTGCATAAGATTTGCTACATTGAGACAGGGGGAACAAATCTTCTTGCAGCATTAATCTGTCGAATAAATTGAAAACAATAATAATGAGCATAATTGGTGAAACGGTTAAATTGATAACAAGGCAGGTCGTCGCTAGCATTGGGTTGATGCCTGAGCAACGAGCGAACCATATTAGAGATCATTATTGATGTCAACAACGCGCCTTAGCTGTAACTGGCTTGGGGTAATTACATTAGATTGGTTGGTTAAAATTTATTCAGCGAAGAAATGCTGGCCTTTTCGCATATTGAACTCAATCTGATGTGTAAACTGCCACAAAAGATCAAGTTTACCATTTTTGCTGTTCTAGGTAATGAATGGTTTGGCTTTGCAGTGCGTACATTAAAACCACAATAAAAGATAAATTCAATCATACATCCTTATTAAAACATTTAGTAAATGTCATACTTTCATTAATTGACGTAGATATTATATTAAACAAAGCAGTGTATTGACATAAAAATACGTGTAAATTATTCTATAGCTGTACACATGAGTTCTTGCATTATATACTGCTTTAAGCCTCACAAGAGGATTAAATGCAGTTAGGCGATGATTTTTGTCTTTTTCTCCACAAATAAGACGAGAATATTTATATATTAAAAACGGGTGAATGTACCGCCTCCTTCAGTCCCGCTCTGATGCTTCACAAGAAAAGACGAGCATGCTCTTGCGATTAGATTTCCTGTTCGCTGTATTGAACATATGTGAATGGTTATTTCAGGTAGTTTTACACGATGATGTTGAAGGTGTTGAATGTATGACCAAACAATAAACTAGAAGATGAAGAGACGACGACGTTTCGGTTCGTCCTGGACCATTATCCAGTCGATTCGGTTGGATGGACCGAAACGTCGTCGTATATACATCTTCTAGTGTGTGGTTTGGTGAAACAATCTTCAGCCACGTTATAGTGACTCAACATCTGAGTAAGGTGTTGGATATTTATGGTGAAGCTCGTTCACTATATAATGTCTACTCCACTAAGAAAGATTAACTATTGACCATCAAGCTCTTTATTCAATTTACTGGTGGAACCAGTCATTATTGAGGTCTCCCGAAAGTTATTAAAAAACAATGAGCTATAATAAAAGACACAATTTGTGTCATATGATTAGTTGAAAGTTAAATGATGTGAAACTCTTCAATTAACATATCATGGGAACTTGAGTTATGTAATGTAATCTTGGTTGCAGGATATTAATTAGTGTTTAAATGACAAACAGTCGATAATTGTAGAGTTGGAATTTCTAATCGTACTTCGGTGCTTAAGTTAATAGAGACTATTTCTTCAGTGGGCCAAACATTTATAAAACCGGTGACAATATATCCACACGATCAGTTGAACGGCACGATGTTATTCTTATTTTATTAATATGGGTAGAAAAGCAGAAGGCTCTCCACACACACACTGTATATGCAGACAGAGTGGTAGACGGTTTGAACAAGTTAAGTAAGAAGGTTTTGGCCTCCTGGCTAAAACCGTCAGTAGTTTCAAAGCATTACACGACAAAGAGTACTGGGAAGACGGAACACCACGAGCGTAGCTCTCATCCTGTAACTACACTTAGATAGTTACTTTGGATAATTTACCCACTTCTCCCCCAACCCCCTCTTCCCCTTAGCTTGTTCTGTCGGCTGGAAGATTATCGTGGATAAGAAATTTGTTCAATCTGTGATACGTTTCCCCAACCTTGCGATCCGTGTTCCCCCAAAATGTGACGAAACCAGCTTGAAAAGTGATCAGGATTGGTTTAATTGTCCGGTCAGATGACTATACTGTTGCTGTGACTACAACTACTACAGCAATCATTGGACATTTCTACATCTACTGCTGCAACAACCAGTAGGAAACTGCTACTGCAACATCTACCGTCAATTACTGCTGTGTCATTACATTTCCTCAAAATTTTATCGTAGATACATCAAGTTATTGTTTTTCATTGTGCATGGGAATGTCTCCTGCGACACACATTACGAAGATATTAATATGAATTCTCCAGATATATTAGGTTTAAACGATCTACATTAAATTTTTGCCGACGATACCATGGGGGAAATATTTTAAACTCCCGTAACTTTATAAGAAAAGAAAAATTCTTTCACGTTAGTTAATTCGGTTTGAGTATTGGAAAGTTTTGTGGTCTTTGCATGCAAATGTGGCATGTTTTATCCTCCTCATTTTAAATCTGAATTTTTGTGAAATGGTTAGTTTGAATCGTTAAAGAGATTCGTAGTTTGAGTAACGAGACACCGAGAAAGAAAAGACGAGATCTCACTTAGATATATAAACAGACATTGAATTTAAAGTCTGAGGTATGCAAAAAGAATTTGGGGTTTAAAGTTTAGACCATGTTCCCAATTATTGTTTTAAAGTCTGGGAATAATGTCTGAGGTATGTAAACAAATTTGGGTTCAAAGCCTGATGTATGTGAACAAATTTTGGGTTTAAATTCTAATATTTAAGAACCAACATTTGATTATACACAACGTGCACATTTTCTGAAATTTTCGTTAACTTCTTCAGCTTTGCGTATACTTATTTAATGAATACACTGTATATTTGAATTTCTTGGTATTTCATTGTATCATTGTTTCTGAAAGTAATCAGTGAACTATAATAACAATAACAATGAAGATTTAAAATCGAATATGATGTATTTAGAGACAAACGTTTTTGGCACAACTTGCAATTAAGTTGTATATTTCTCGTGTATAGCTGTATATTGTAGGAATATTTATATAGTGCTTTTAGTTATGTATTATTATTTTAGGTACTGTAGTGTAGTGTGTTTAGGTTTTGTGTGTATTTGTTATGTTTTGTGTATAGTAGAATACTGCGAGTATAGTTCTATATTATAACCGTATGATGAGTTCCTAGTGAAATTTTAAACTGATTCTAACTTTGAAAGTCAGTAAATACTATAAATGAACGTAACAGACTAATGAAATTGATTATTAATTATAGGCCCTATTATGCAGCGATTTAGTTAATGAATACTTTATTAGATTATACTATTCCATCTTCTTCATAAAGCCAACATATAACTTCTTATATGGATCTAGATAAAAGCTGTCTTCTTAAGGCCTAAGTAATTTATTTATATTTACGGTCTAAATACAATTTTGTTTATTTATATTTAAATATACTGTATATATACAGGATATTTAAATATAAATGCAGGCGATGAGTCACAATAACGTGGCTAAAGTATGTTGACCAGACCACACACTAGAAGGTGAAGGGACGCGACGTTTCGGTCCGTCTGGACCATTCTCACGCGATTGTCATGAGGAAGTAGATGCAGGCACTAATAGGCAAGAGAAGGTGAGGAGCAGTAAGTAAAATATATATGTTGTTACACTGAAAACTCACACCCCAGAAGTGACTCGAACCCATACTCCCAGGAGCAACGCAACTGGTATGTACAGGGATGCCTTAAACCACTTGACCATCACGACCGGACAAAGGAAGTGATAGCCTGAGCTATATGAACACTTCCCCGCCGGCACCTGGATGGTTATCTTGGGCATAGCATTTTATCAAATCACCTCTTTTTTTTGGGGCAACACGTGAGGAACACAAATGCAAACAAGCCTGAATGGTCCCCAGGACTAGATACACTGAAAACTCACACCCCAGAAGTGACTCGAACCCATACTCCCAGGAGCAACGCAACTGGTATGTACAGGGATGCCTTAAACCACTTGACCATCACGACCGGACATAAGGAAGTGATAGCCTGAGCTATATGAACCACTTCCCGCCGGCACCTGGATGGTTAACTCCAATAAAAAAAATTGACCTCATATATATAATGAAATGGGTAGCTATTTCATTTCATAAGAAAA
>WNGS01007080.1:24027-45190 GCA_020271785.1 Procambarus virginalis
GTATATAATTCTGTTTTTCTTTATGCGAATAAACCAAATATCAACGATTTCGGCAATATTTTGCTATTTTTTAAACTTTTTAAGAATTTTTAGTTTATTGTTATTAATTCATTGAATATACGATAAATATGACGCAAACCCGTAATTGGTTGAAAATACAATATAAATATTTTATTTTCAATCAACCATTTGTTCCTCGTTATAATAGTGAGTAAAATATAGATTAGAGGAGCAAACCTGTTTTATTTGCATATTTCGACGTTTCAGCCGGATTAGAGCAGTTTTACGTGTACATCTTCTCTCAGTAATGTAAATGAAAAATCACGAATATTTTAGTTAATTCTAATGAACACACATTGATTTATATAATTTGTACAGAAAGCAACATTTTCATATGCCCTTTTAATGGTCTAAACAACACGAAACTTCGCTGAATGATTTAAAGTACAAATCGCTAATGATGATAAAATCAACCTGTCCTCTTAAAAACAACGTCAACATTTGCCGTTTGATTCTACGGCTGTTTTTGGACGTTATTTTGTGTAAAACTACATCTATTATCGCTTCCATGGACTATCTCTTGTTATACAATGAAATACCACACTCTTATTATTTTATTACTCACTGACTATGCTCTGATATTTTTTCTTCGTGTAAAAATATATATATTTTTGCCTTAATTAGGCCATAATCCAGAAAATTCCAGCCTATCGATCTTTATATTTAGGAAAACATCTAATAAATTTGGAAATTAATTTATCGTTCGCCGACAGTTGCCTGTTACTATTTAACACTTTATACTTTAGTGTCGCTGGTCATTGTGACTTTCCCAAGATTTATATAGGTTTTGTAGTAGCATTTAGTCAGACTACAGTAATTTAACTAATGAGAAACCTCTATAGTCGTCGTAAATTAATAATAATCATTTATCAAATAATACATTAGCAAACATATACAACTTTTTATCTTACGACTTTTCGGGTAGGCCGTTCCGTTTCTTTACAACCCCAATGGTTCAAAAAACACAGTACTTTTAATATATAAGTGACTAAGTATGCTCTAATACATATGGTCCTTAATGAAAATATCGTTTTTTTTTTGTTAATTTGTCCATAATGAATAAGATTCCTTACTGTCGATCTTTATATTAAGAAAAACATCGAAACAAGTTGGTATTGTGTTTTCGTTCAGATAACGTTTCCAGTTACTATTTCCTAGTTATCATTTAATGTAGGTGATCATTATTTTACTGTTATGTATAAAGAAATTTAGCATTATGCATTTATAATACAGAACAATTTTGTGGTTCAACTGCCTCATAATTATGTAAAAGACATCGTGACAAATACTTGATAATTAAAATCAAGTTTTTTTTGACAACAATGTAATCCTGTTGAAATCATGCCGTTTGGAGTTGTCATACGCTTCTTAGTAAATAATATTGTGCAATGTTTGGCACAATTTATCACTGTATTTACAAACCGCTTAGGTTTTATTGTATTCGTTTTTTTATGTTTAATATGTTACTTAATCCTAAACTTCTTTTGCAACGTTTATATCAGATATAATTAGTAATTGTCGTGAAACGGCGTATGAAAAAATAAATTTCCCCAAATGAAATTAGCGTATCGGCGATCCAGCGGCCACATTTAAAAGTGTATACTCTTGTCACTGTCCTGACATTATTTTTGGATGTACGTATTTCATTTTTGTACCAATGTGTTCGCAATAGAATGTTCTTGAAGAACATAAGTATAAAATTTCACATAAGGATGCGTTCGACCTGCAACAAATATGAAAACTACATCGATCAAATTCGGCGTGTCAATAATACAATTGTTTACCACGATGATTCACTGCCATGCTGTTTTCTCACATAAGCTCTTTGGCTATTAGAGAAAACGTAAATTTCATGGCGAACATTTGTAAATTATCCCTAAGTAGATCGGATCGAAATTGGAATTTATACAAATATATATTCTCGTGACGCCCTGCAGTGTCACCCTTGAGTAACCCGAACAAAACTTAAGAGAGGCGCTCGTGCACCACTGAGTGGCGAAAATGTTAAATTAATTAATTAAGTAACGTTTAAACGTTCTTTTAGTGTAAATAACGGAAGAAAATGTAGGACATAGTCTACATATCTCTTTCAAAATATCTTTTATTTTTTTCCCTAAAGAAAAATAAGATTTTGCCAATTTTGCTTAGCAAGTACATTAATTATTAACTTTTTGTCGTGATTATTATTATAATTAAAAGAATTACACCTTGTGTTTGTTTATGTACAAAACATGGTGTAATAACCAGCATTTCGTTGGCCCTACGTCAACACAACATAGCCAGTTTACTCATGTCGTCGCCCCTAAATCAATAAAAACAACCAGTGTACTATTGAAAATATTCCTAGCTTAGGATTTCTTATTCTCAGGTTAGTCATTCTTAGGCTCTGTTGTTTTAGGTTAGGTTAGATTAAGCTGTAACCTTCGTATGGTGTATACGAACAGACCGACCAGGCAACAACAGAGATGTTCTGGCCACATCAGTGGTTAATGTGGATTGTTGCTTTACTATACATCAGTTCTGCAATTATTTAGGTAATATTTAACTACTAGTAATTGTCATTAGTTTGACAATATTGCAGAAATAAGGGAATGTCATAAGAGTAGTCACTGGCATTCCCAGGGGCAACAAAATTGACCAGTACAGCATTTTAGTAGGTAAAAGATCACAAGAGTTTTGCCCGAAACGATATGCGTGCCAGGGGCTTTACAAGATTGTAAAATCATCATTATTCCTATGTTCTCTCTTAATCCCCAGTGTACCTTCTTGTTTGTAATTAAATAACCAGGGTTTTTGATGCGGCTGTGCTGAAAGCCTGACATAATAAATCATTGTGTCAGAGAACAGGAAGCTACAAGTTAGGCTTATATTGAGGTTCCCCCCTCCCCCTCTTCCCCCAAATTACTGGTGAAGTAAATCAGCGTAGCCTACTTCTTCCTAGCATAACCTAGCCAACACTAGCCAAGCCTAGTCTACCCTTGCCTAGCCTAGCAAACAGCCCTTGACCCCCCTACTGTTAAGACTCTGTTCTCTGATTGTACCTATGACACCTCTACTCCTCACTGTTGCTATTATTAATTTCCTTCTGTATCTTTAGCTCCAGTATGTTGTTATATTATGCTGTGCAAATTTGGTACCTGACCCTCCAGTATCTTCCATATACAGTATTTATTATTTGATACCATTCTTGTCTCCTGTCCAGAGAGTACAATGTTGAGAGCTTTGAGACTGTCTCAATTATTTAGATGTTTTATCATTTCTATGCTTGCTGTTTATGTTCTCTGTATTCCCTCTGATTCAGAGACCTCTCCTGTTCAGAAAGGGGGAGTGAGTACAGAGCAATACTCAAGATGGGACAGCACCAGTTATTTAAATAGTATTAGCATTACTGTGGGTGGGGTCTCTGAACTGTAACGTTCTCATAAACCATCCGATTATTTTTCTGGCCACCACTATATTTGCTCGGTTATGTTCACAAAGTGTGAGGTCGTCAGACGTCATAATTCTCAGATCTCTTGCATGTTTTTTTCCTTAGAGTAGGTCTGATTGTGTCCTGTGTTTCTTGTTTCATTTAATCTCCTCGTTTCTACCATACTTCAGCACCTGTAACTTATCACTGTTAAACATCATGTAATTTCTGTTTTTTCAGTGTCTCTTACAGTCCCAATTTTCTTGTGTCTTCTGTATCATCTGTAGAGTTTCGTTGTTCAAATGTGTTATAAAATACATGCACCACCATCTTAGTGGTGCATATATGCACCACTAAGATAACCCAAATGAGCTTTTCATGGATATGTTACCAACATCAAATCATATATCAGACGTCACCCTATCCCCACTGGATTTTGAAGAAGCCATAAACAGTATGCCTATGCACTCTGCACCAGGCCCGGATTCTTGGAACTCCATATTCATCAAGAACTGTAAAAAACCACTTTTGCAGGCCCTTCACATAATGTGGAGACATAGCGTAGATACTGGCGTTATTCCTGATATACTAAAAACAGCAGAGATAGCACCACTTCATAAAGGAGGAAATAAGGCAGAGGCAAAAAATTACAGACCGATAGCATTAACATCGCACATCATAAAAAATTTTGAGAGTGCTAAGAAGTAAGCTCACAAAATACATGGAATCACAGCATCTCCATAACCCCGGACAACATGGTTTCAGAATAGGGCGCTCTTGCCTGTCGCACTTGCTGGACCACTATGATGTCATAGCATTAGCATTAGATGCTATGGAAGACAAACAAAACGCTGATGTAATTTACACAGATTTCGCAAAAGCTTTTGATAAATGTGACCATGGTGTTATTGCACATAAAATGCGCTCAAAAGGAATTACAGGAAAAATAGGCAGATGGATCTACAATTTCCTGACCAACAGAACCCAATGTGTAATAGTCAACAAAATAAAATCCAGGCCATCAACCGTTAAGAGCTCAGTCCCCAGGGTACTGTGCTTGCTCCAGTACTTTTTCTCATCCTCATATCGGACATAGACAAGAACACAACCTATAGCACTGCATCATCCTTTGCAGATGACACTAGGATCTTCATGAGAGTAGGCAACATAGAGGACACGGCAAACCTCCAGTCAGATGTAGATCAGGTCTTTCTATGGGCTACAGAAAATAATATGTTGTTTAACGAAGATAAGTTCCAGCTCATGTGCTATGGAAAAAATGAAAATATAAAAATGGAAACCACGTACAAAACTCAGACAAGTCATAACATAGAACGAAAAGGCAATGTAAAGGATCTGGGTGTACTCATGTCGGAAGACCTTACCTTTAAAGAACATAATAAAGTAGCCATCACAACTGCAAAAAAAATGACAGGTTGGATAACAAGAACTTTTCACACTAGAGATGCTATACCGATGATGACACTTTTCAAAACGCTTGTGCTCTCTAGAGTGGAGTACTGCTGCACAATGACAGCCCCTTTCACAGCTGGAGAAATTGCTGACCTGGAGAGCGTGCAGAGGTCCTTTACTGCTAGAATCCACTCAATAAAACATCTAAACTATTGGGACCGACTAAAGAGCCTAAATCTGTATTCCCTTGAGCGCAGGCGGGAGAGATACATAATAATCTACACGTGGAAAATTTTAGAGGGGCTGGTCCCAAACCTGCACACAGAAATAACATCACATGAGACCAGAAGACATGACAGGATGTGCAGAATACCCCCGTTGAAAAGCAGAGGTGCAACTGGTACTCTGAGAGAGAACTCTATCAACATCAGAGGCCCGAGACTGTTCGACACGCTCCCGCTACACATAAGGGGCATAACTGGCAAACCCCTCACAGTGTTCAAGTGAGAACTGGATAAGCAAGGATTGTGTGTATGATTCACCTCCTGTGTCTTCTGTCGGCGGTTCCCCGCAGTGGGGGGTGGTTGCTCCTCCGGATGTTGGTGAGGGGGGTGCTGGTGCAGGCCGGGACCTAGTGTTGGTACTCAAGAAGGATGTTCGGCGAGAGGAGCCCCTGCAGGTGTCCCGTCCGGTGGTTGCTGCGAAGCCCTGTGGGGCTGCCGAGGTTACAAGTGCGCTGCCCGTTGCCCGCGCCTGTAAGGGGAAGCCTGTCCCGTTCATCTTGGCCAACGGTGTGGCGTATGATTCGAAGACCAACCCTATAAATATTAGCTTTCATAGGCGAGTGTTGCCTATTCCGTGGTGCCCCTCGACTGTCTGGGTTCCAGAGGATCAGATATTTGTTGAGGGTGTGCCGATTTCGATGCCCGATCCTCGGACGACCCTTCGTCCCCCTCTTACGGACGAAATCCTGGTGATGTGGGAGGCGTATTGTACTCTTTTTCCCGGCTGCAGAGTGGCCGGAAAAGTATGCGCAGTCCTGATAGTCCGTGTGCTTGCTGTGTGTATCGAGTGTGTCTTGGACTTTGGTCTGTTATGTGATGTTTATTGTGCGCCCTTCAGGCCGATGTCGTCTTTGTTTTCTAAATGTCCCTGTTTTTTGTAATTTAGGCTATACCTTTTCATGTATTATGTTTCTTTGATTTGTTGTATTATGTGCCCTTCTGGCTATGATGTTCGCTCTCTGTTATTAATTTATTATATTTATTTTTCTTGTTCTCCTCTGCTTTCTTTGTGTATTGAGGCTTGGTTTCTGTGCTATTGTATTTTGGGTATTGGTCCTTCAGGCCGGTGTTTTGGTTTGTTGTGTACCGATGGTTTTGTACTGTTTGATATGCGCCTGTGTTTTTGTTATTTTGCATTTGTTTATCCTTTGTACTGCATTTGTTTATCCTTTGTACTGCATGTGTTTACCCTTTGTACTGTACTTTCAATGCCTTTTTGAGTTTTGTGCTTTGTTATGCTGTACTGTCGGCCCTTCTGGCTGATGGGTTTTCTTTGTTTCTCTTTGGTTTGTAATGTGTCTCTCCTTGTTTTTTATTGTATTTAATTTGCATGTTTGCATGTAAAAATAAAAATAATAAAAAAAAAAAATGTGCCGTGTATGTAATTTGTTGTAATTTGATTCCCTTTTTCCAGCAGTGAAAGTGGTAACAGGGAGGTTTCCCTTAGTTATAAATAATTTCCGTTAGTGTATTGGCCAGCGCTTATTTTACTGTTGTGTTGTCGTAAAGTGTGAATTATTGGAGGATAATTTACTGAGGGAAGTCATTTACAAGTTTTGCCGTGAGTGGCAAGGATGTACTGTGATGTACTGTGTTGTACCGTGTGTAAACCTTAGAAAAGTTTGCCCTTGGTGGAAGGCGTTGTGTACTGTGAAGGATTCCGTGAGAATTATTGTCAGTTAACGTCACCGGGGGTCACGATTTACTTAACGAGGTCACTTGTTCGTTGAACATTATTGTGATTAACGTAGAGTCGTGTAAAGGCAACAGTCACAGTGAAGTTCACGCAGTGGAGGAATTGTCAAGTGAAGATTAACGTAGTGTTAACGATTTAACGAGCTGTCGTTAATTGATTAACGTAAGGAGTTGATCGGTCTGTTATGATCGGTGTCAATTGCGCTGTAATTAACCTGCGGTAATTCGTTGGGCTGATCAGATCTGTCTGC
Organism: Procambarus virginalis; assembly: GCA_020271785.1. NCBI lineage: Eukaryota > Metazoa > Arthropoda > Malacostraca > Decapoda > Cambaridae > Procambarus > Procambarus virginalis. The sequence goes on from WNGS01007080.1 coordinate 31,140, forward strand.
GGACAGAGGGATTAAGCACTCGTAGCTAATTAAGGAGAAATAGTAACTTAGTGAATTCACCAGGTGTTGTTGTTGTTGTTTACACCGTGTGTGTTGTAACCTTGTGTGCGGTACAGTAGTACCCTACCCTCGTTAAGGTAATCTTGTCGTAAGACCGGAAGTGAACTGTCAGTTGAGAGACAGTAGGCTTTATCAATACTCGTCTGAAATAATAGGCTGTTGTATTCAGTAATTAATTGGGAATTACTCACCAAATGCTTTACTTTCAAGTTGATGTAATTAATTGATTTACGAGTTATTGCTGCCATTTAAGTGTCGTTGAGACACGTGTGTGTTAACGTAATTGTTTAAATTCAATTAGAGTAACTTTTGTTGTTGATTGTCCTGAGAGACAAGTGTTAACATAAGATTTTTGTGTATTCTTGGATTAACTGCCTTGTTACTTGGTACCTCGTTGAGAGCAGCGAGCGCCAGTCAAGCATTCTTGGATTAACCGCCTTGTTACTTGGTACCTCGTTGAGAGCAGCGAGCGCCAGTCAAGTTTTGTGATTATAGTAGTTGCATACCGTGAAGCCGTGACAATATAGATTGCAAGCTTGCGTCACCAGTGGGCACCACTTTGTTCAGTTTTTTTTTTTACATGCAAGCATGCGTATATTTTACAATAAAAACAGAAACAATATAACATAGAACAAAAGTGCAAAGCACAAAGCATACACATGTACATGGACAAAGGAACAAATCAAGAGAAGATCAGCCAGAAGGGCTGACCACAAAACAAAAATGCATATACAAACATACCACAAAAATAAACACAGCGGAAGACAAACATAGGGGAAAACCCCAGAACAAAATGCACACAAAACAAGCCTGCCAACACCTCAAACACATACGGAGAGGCGAGAAACATACAAGAATAAGGATACTAACAATAAAGAAAACAGATCCGCCATAACAAACGGAAGGCAAAACAAAGAGCACACGCACACAATAACTCAAACAAGTGTACACGACATCCACAACCGAACACATAAACGCACAGGAACAGCACACCCACCCACCAGCCATACAAAGAGAACCCACAACACACACCGGAGCACGCAGGAACCGGGAAACAAAACTCACCCCACCCACACACACCCCATCCGCACCCCACAACCATGCACACAACATGAAACACAGAATACACAGAAATCATTAGCGAGGAACACTGTGAGAAATGTACTTCTCCGGGAAAGACTCATGAGGATACTTCATCTTGTAAGCTTCCCAGACTAAATCATCAAGGTCGGTAGGGTGTTTGATCCCCCGCTGCCGAGGTGGTATCATAAACTCAGGAACATCTATATCGGGCGGCATTGGCCAACGCCCGAGGTCGTTGACGCAAGTCGCATAACGAGGCCAGGGAGCGCCAACCACGCCCTTCTAGGAAGCAGATGACACTGGAGAAGCGGACGAGGGCTGCCGAGCCTGCCACGCCGCCGTACACGTCGGAGCAGGGGCCGGACGATGAGACGGTAGCACCTGCACAGAGACCGCAGGAGACACGGAAGAGACTGCCGGAGACGGAAGAGGCGGCATGACCGCTGCCGAGGAAACGGGTAACGAGGAAGGGGCCACAGAACACCCAGAGCGAGCATCCTTTCTCAACAACATCACCAGGCCACCCCGCTCACCACCAACCACAGCAGGGGGAACCACCCCCCACGAAGAACCGGAGCCATCTGACGCAGGCAACGCACCTGAAGCAGGACCCACGGACACCAGACCAGAAGGGGAGGCCGAAACACCGGCACCGGCATCCTCAGGCAAGTGCACCTCCGCCACCACTGTAGTGTGCACCACAACCGGAGCCACCCCACCTTCAACGGAAGGACCACACACTCATCGAAGTCGCCAACTTCAGCCCACACAGAAGAACGCCGGGAACGCTTAGGCTCGGGCCGCACATCATCAGACCCGGAGGCAGACTCATCGACACGCGCAACACGAGCCGGGCGAAACGACGCACGCCGCAGTACTGCAGCATCCTCAACCACATGGGTGCATCAGGCCAGGCACAGGAGGGAACGCTGGATCCACCCCAGCTCCCAGCACAGCCGGAACAGACGGCGAGGGCGCAGGGGCCGGGACAGACACAGCAGAGGAAGAACTGGAAGACGAGGGGCCCGAGTAGATGGCAGTCGGAAGAGGCTCAGGGACACCAGCCGGAGCAGGCGGAGCACCAGGCGAGGACACAACCTCCGGAGGAGATGCGACAACAACAGGGGGCGCAACAGGCGGAGCAACAGTTGATACAGAGGGGCACCTCCTCAGCCGAGGAGACGTCACACCCACCGAATCATCACCCACAGGAAGTGGCGGAAAATCCTCTTCACTGAAGAGATTCACTGGTGCACCGGCATTCGCAGAACAGTCAGCAGCCTGATGGGCCAAAAGACCACAACGATAACACGTCCGCGGCTGTCGGGCGTAAAACACCCGAACGTTGTACCCCATAAGGCGCACAGAGGACGGAATATCCGCCCGGCGTCTCATGCCCAGGGTGCGAATGTTAGTCCTCACACCCTTAAGAGGACTGGAAGACACCACGTTCACCCTCACACTAACTACTGCGCCAAACCGGCCGAAATACCGCCGGAGCAGACCTTCCGGAAACTCCAAGGGAGCCCCATGCACACTGACATAAGTGCACCACTTCTATCAGATAGGGTCACAGTGCCCGCACCATCCGGCAGGGGTAAAGTCCGCCCCTCGTATCGCCGGAGAAAATCGCGATACGCCACCTCCTCTCTGAACTTCACAATCGCCCTACGAGCCGTTACCAACTCGACCCCATAAATCTCAAACACAGGGACAGAGAGAGTATCACAAGCCAGCGCAATCTCCGGGTAACCAGCCCACACAGAGAACTCCAGTCCCACAGACTGAGCCCGGACGACAGGGGGTAGAGGGACCCCCCATCGTAATGCCACGTCAGCACAGGTGGACAGAAACACACCCGCCCCCAACCGGCCGAACTGGCAAACAACACCAACTGCCGGAGCGTCAACACGTCTTACCCCCACCGAAGCTAGGGCCAGACTCACTTTGTTCAGTTAGTGTCATTGTTCAGTCAGCGACGACGGGATAAGGATACCGTGGGTTTATCAGGCTGTTGATTAGCTGTTCTTGAATGTGCCACTGGAGTGACAGTAAAGAAACGTAATTCTCTTTGTAGTAGTTTTAGTTTATTTTTGTGAATAAATTGTTTGTAATAGAAAACGGTCGTCTACGTCAAACCTTCCAATATTACTGCCCAACATTTCATGTTCTGCAACGCTTTGCCTGCTTATGTTCATATCAAGTCTGTATCTAAAGCTCGAGTCCATTGCACAGCACCACACTTCTATAAATACGAAGTGAGAATCCGTCGGCTACCCTTTATTAGTTGTCAACTAGGAGGAGCCAGCGACCTAAGTGACAGGTGTTACCCGTGTGGTTTCGCCTGGCGGTTTGCTCCCGCGGTCCTATGATCTTAGGCTTTAAGATTAAATATCTGCCACTGGCTGCTCTTGCTGTTTAAGGTCTGCCTCTCTTGCGAGGTAGTTACGATTAACATAACATTAATAGAAATTAATTCTTTTGATAATTGTTAAAGAAGAAAAATTCTCACAACCACTACCCTCCAATTGGGCTCCCACTACCCTCCAATGGGGCTACCACTATCCTCCAATGGGGCTACCACTACCCTCCAATGGGGCTGCCACTACCCTCCAATAATGCTTCCATTACTCCCCAAAGGGGCTACCACTAACCTCTCCAATAGGGCTGCCACTACACTCCAATGGGGCTACCACTACCCTCCAATTGGGCACCCACTACCCTCCAATGGGGCTACCACTACCCTCCAATGGGGCTGCCACTACCCTCCAATGGGGCTACCCCTACCCTCCAATTGGGCTCCCACTACCCTCGAATGGGGCTACCACTACCCTCCAATGGGGCTGCCACTACCTTCCAATAATGCTTCCATTACTCCCCAAAGGGGCTACCACTACCCTCTTCAATGGGGCTGCCACTACACTCCAATGGAGCTACCACAACTCCCCCAATGGGGCTAACACTTCCCACAATGGGGCTACCACTAGCCCCCAAATGGGGCTACCTCTTCTTTGCAATGGGGCAACCACTACCCCACCAATGTGGCTACCACTACCCTCCCAATGGGTCTATCACTACCCTCCAATGAGGCTGCCACTACCCTCCAGTGGGCCTACCACTACCCTCCAATGGAGCTACCACTACCCTTGAATGGGGATGCAACTACCCGCGAATGGGGCTACCACTACCTTTCAATGGGCTACCACTACCCCCCCTAATGGGGCTACCACTCCTTCCCAATGGAGCTACCACTAACCACCAATGTGGTTATCACTACCCCCCTCCAATGGGTCTACCACTACCCTCCAATGAGGCTGTCACTACCCTCCAATGGGGCTACCACTACCCTCCAATGGGGCTGCCACTACCCCTCCAATAATGCTTCCATTACTCCTCAAAGGGGCTACCACTACCCTCTCGAATGGGGTTGCCACTACACTCCAATGGGGCTACCACTACCTCCCACCAATGGGGCTAACACTTCCCCCAATGGGGCTACCACTACCTTTCGATGGGGGCTACCACTAGCCCCCGTAATGAGGCTACCACTACCTTGCAATGGGGCAACCACTACCCTCCCAATTTGGCTACCACTACCCTCCCAATGGGTCTATCACTACCCTCCAATGAGGCTGCCACTACCCTCCAATGGGGCTACCACTACCCTCCAATGGGGCTACCAGTACCCTTCAATGGGGATGCAACTACCCTCGAATGGGGCTACCACTACCTTTCAATGGGGCTACCACTACCCCCCATTGTGTTTCTGCCCACCTGTGCTGACGTGGCATTACGATGGGGGGTCCCTCTACCCCCTGTCGTCCGGGCTCAGTCTGTGGGACTGGAGTTCTCTGTGTGGGCTGGTTACCCGGAGATTGCGCTGGCTTGTGATACTCTCTCTGTCCCTGTGTTTGAGATTTATGGGGTCGAGTTGGTAACGGCTCGTAGGGCGTTTGTGAAGTTCAGAGAGGAGGTGGCTTATCGCGATTTTCTCCGGCGATACGAGGGGCGGACTTTACCCCTGCCGGATGGTGCGGGCACTGTGACCCTATCTGATAGAAGTGGTGCACTTATGTCAGTGTGCATGGGGCTCCCTTGGAGTTTCCGGAAGGTCTGCTCCGGCGGTATTTCGGCCGGTTTGGCGCAGTAGTTAGTGTGAGGGTGAACGTGGTGTCTTCCAGTCCTCTTAAGGGTGTGAGGACTAACATTCGCACCCTGGGCATGAGACGCCGGGCGGATATTCCGTCCTCTGTGCGCCTTATGGGGTACAACGTTCGGGTGTTTTACGCCCGACAGCCGCGGACGTGTTATCGTTGTGGTCTTTTGGCCCATCAGGCTGCTGACTGTTCTGCGAATGCCGGTGCACCAGTGAATCTCTTCAGTGAAGAGGATTTTCCGCCACTTCCTGTGGGTGATGATTCGGTGGGTGTGACGTCTCCTCGGCTGAGGAGGTGCCCCTCTGTATCAACTGTTGCTCCGCCTGTTGCGCCCCCTGTTGTTGTCGCATCTCCTCCGGAGGTTGTGTCCTCGCCTGGTGCTCCGCCTGCTCCGGCTGGTGTCCCTGAGCCTCTTCCGACTGCCATCTACTCGGGCCCCTCGTCTTCCAGTTCTTCCTCTGCTGTGTCTGTCCCGGCCCCTGCGCCCTCGCCGTCTGTTCCGGCTGTGCTGGGAGCTGGGGTGGATCCAGCGTTCCCTCCTGTGCCTGGCCTGATGCACCCATGTGGTTGAGGATGCTGCAGTACTGCGGCGTGCGTCGTTTCGCCCGGCTCGTGTTGCGCGTGTCGATGAGTCTGCCTCCGGGTCTGATGATGTGCGGCCCGAGCCTAAGCGTTCCCGGCGTTCTTCTGTGTGGGCTGAAGTTGGCGACTTCGATGAGTGTGGTCCTTCCGTTGAAGGTGGGGTGGCTCCGGTTGTGGTGCACACTACAGTGGTGGCGGAGGTGCACTTGCCTGAGGATGCCGGTGCCGGTGTTTCGGCCTCCCCTTCTGGTCTGGTGTCCGTGGGTCCTGCTTCAGGTGCGTTGCCTGCGTCAGATGGCTCCGGTTCTTCGTGGGGGGTGGTTCCCCCTGCTGTGGTTGGTGGTGAGCGGGGTGGCCTGGTGATGTTGTTGAGAAAGGATGCTCGCTCTGGGTGTTCTGTGGCCCCTTCCTCGTTACCCGTTTCCTCGGCAGCGGTCATGCCGCCTCTTCCGTCTCCGGCAGTCTCTTCCGTGTCTCCTGCGGTCTCTGTGCAGGTGCTACCGTCTCATCGTCCGGCCCCTGCTCCGACGTGTACGGCGGCGTGGCAGGCTCGGCAGCCCTCGTCCGCTTCTCCAGTGTCATCTGCTTCCTAGAAGGGCGTGGTTGGCGCTCCCTGGCCTCGTTATGCGACTTGCGTCAACGACCTCGGGCGTTGGCCAATGCCGCCCGATATAGATGTTCCTGAGTTTATGATACCACCTCGGCAGCGGGGGATCAAACACCCTACCGACCTTGATGATTTAGTCTGGGAAGCTTACAAGATGAAGTATCCTCATGAGTCTTTCCCGGAGAAGTACATTTCTCACAGTGTTCCTCGCTAATGATTTCTGTGTATTCTGTGTTTCATGTTGTGTGCATGGTTGTGGGGTGCGGATGGGGTGTGTGTGGGTGGGGTGAGTTTTGTTTCCCGGTTCCTGCGTGCTCCGGTGTGTGTTGTGGGTTCTCTTTGTATGGCTGGTGGGTGGGTGTGCTGTTCCTGTGCGTTTATGTGTTCGGTTGTGGATGTCGTGTACACTTGTTTGAGTTATTGTGTGCGTGTGCTCTTTGTTTTGCCTTCCGTTTGTTATGGCGGATCTGTTTTCTTTATTGTTAGTATCCTTATTCTTGTATGTTTCTCGCCTCTCCGTATGTGTTTGAGGTGTTGGCAGGCTTGTTTTGTGTGCATTTTGTTCTGGGGTTTTCCCCTATGTTTGTCTTCCGCTGTGTTTATTTTTGTGGTATGTTTGTATATGCATTTTTGTTTTGTGGTCAGCCCTTCTGGCTGATCTTCTCTTGATTTGTTCCTTTGTCCATGTACATGTGTATGCTTTGTGCTTTGCACTTTTGTTCTATGTTATATTGTTTCTGTTTTTATTGTAAAATATACGCATGCTTGCATGTAAAAAAAAAAAAACTGAACAAAGTGGTGCCCACTGGTGACGCAAGCTTGCAATCTATATTGTCACGGCTTCACGGTATGCAACTACTATAATCACAAAACTTGACTGGCGCTCGCTGCTCTCAACGAGGTACCAAGTAACAAGGCGGTTAATCCAAGAATGCTTGACTGGCGCTCGCTGCTCTCAACGAGGTACCAAGTAACAAGGCAGTTAATCCAAGAATACACAAAAATCTTATGTTAACACTTGTCTCTCAGGACAATCAACAACAAAAGTTACTCTAATTGAATTTAAACAATTACGTTAACACACACGTGTCTCAACGACACTTAAATGGCAGCAATAACTCGTAAATCAATTAATTACATCAACTTGAAAGTAAAGCATTTGGTGAGTAATTCCCAATTAATTACTGAATACAACAGCCTATTATTTCAGACGAGTATTGATAAAGCCTACTGTCTCTCAACTGACAGTTCACTTCCGGTCTTACGACAAGATTACCTTAACGAGGGTAGGGTACTACTGTACCGCACACAAGGTTACAACACACACGGTGTAAACAACAACAACAACACCTGGTGAATTCACTAAGTTACTATTTCTCCTTAATTAGCTACGAGTGCTTAATCCCTCTGTCCGCAGACAGATCTGATCAGCCCAACGAATTACCGCAGGTTAATTACAGCGCAATTGACACCGATCATAACAGACCGATCAACTCCTTACGTTAATCAATTAACGACAGCTCGTTAAATCGTTAACACTACGTTAATCTTCACTTGACAATTCCTCCACTGCGTGAACTTCACTGTGACTGTTGCCTTTACACGACTCTACGTTAATCACAATAATGTTCAACGAACAAGTGACCTCGTTAAGTAAATCGTGACCCCCGGTGACGTTAACTGACAATAATTCTCACGGAATCCTTCACAGTACACAACGCCTTCCACCAAGGGCAAACTTTTCTAAGGTTTACACACGGTACAACACAGTACATCACAGTACATCCTTGCCACTCACGGCAAAACTTGTAAATGACTTCCCTCAGTAAATTATCCTCCAATAATTCACACTTTACGACAACACAACAGTAAAATAAGCGCTGGCCAATACACTAACGGAAATTATTTATAACTAAGGGAAACCACCCTGTTACCACTTTCACTGCTGGAAAAAGGGAATCAAATTACAACAAATTACATACACGGCACATTTTTTTTTTATTATTTTTATTTTTACATGCAAACATGCAAATTAAATACAATAAAAAACAAGGAGAGACACATTACAAACCAAAGAGAAACAAAGAAAACCCATCAGCCAGAAGGGCCGACAGTACAGCATAACAAAGCACAAAACTCAAAAAGGCATTGAAAGTACAGTACAAAGGGTAAACACATGCAGTACAAAGGATAAACAAATGCAGTACAAAGGATAAACAAATGCAAAATAACAAAAACACAGGCGCATATCAAACAGTACAAAACCATCGGTACACAACAAACCAAAACACCGGCCTGAAGGACCAATACCCAAAATACAATAGCACAGAAACCAAGCCTCAATACACAAAGAAAGCAGAGGAGAACAAGAAAAAATAAATATAATAAATTAATAACAGAGAGCGAACATCATAGCCAGAAGGGCACATAATACAACAAATCAAAGAAACATAATACATGAAAAGGTATAGCCTAAATTACAAAAAACAGGGACATTTAGAAAACAAAGACGACATCGGCCTGAAGGGCGCACAATAAACATCACATAACAGACCAAAGTCCAAGACACACTCGATACACACAGCAAGCACACGGACTATCAGGACTGCGCATACTTTTCCGGCCACTCTGCAGCCGGGAAAAAGAGTACAATACGCCTCCCACATCACCAGGATTTCGTCCGTAAGAGGGGGACGAAGGGTCGTCCGAGGATCGGGCATCGAAATCGGCACACCCTCAACAAATATCTGATCCTCTGGAACCCAGACAGTCGAGGGGCACCACGGAATAGGCAACACTCGCCTATGAAAGCTAATATTTATAGGGTTGGTCTTCGAATCATACGCCACACCGTTGGCCAAGATGAACGGGACGGGCTTCCCCTTACAGGCGCGGGCAACGGGCAGCGCACTTGTAACCTCGGCAGCCCCACAGGGCTTCGCAGCAACCACCGGACGGGACACCTGCAGGGGCTCCTCTCGCCGAACATCCTTCTTGAGTACCAACACTAGGTCCCGGCCTGCACCAGCACCCCCCTCACCAACATCCGGAGGAGCAACCACCCCCCACTGCGGGGAACCGCCGACAGAAGACACAGGAGGTGAATCATACACACAATCCTTGGCATCAGCAGGTACATGGACGTCAGCGTCCACCACCTCAACTCCCGAAAACCCATCAGCGTCAAAATCCTCCACATCAGCCCATGCAGTAGACGAACGCCTGGACCGCTTGGGCACCGGGCGCACATCCTCAGAGCCGAAGCGGACCCAGAACCACGGGCATCACAAGCCGCGCGGACCAACGCCCGTCTCATGACTGCAGCAGCCTCAACCGCAGGGGGAACCGGACCACACACAACCGGGGACCCCACAGCCACTTCAGCACCCAGCACAGCCGGGATCCGAGGCGATGAGGCAGGGCCAGGCGCAGCATCTGAAGACAGGTGAACAGGCGGTGAGGAGGGCGCAGCATACAGGCCCACCGGAGCAGCAGGGACAGGAGCAGGAGGATCCACCGATAGCCTCGCAACAGCCTGAGGAAGGCCGGCGACATCCGGGGAAACGTCAGGGGACGACGGGGGAGCCGCAACAACGAGCTGGACGGTCTCCGCATCCCCGGAGTCCTCGTCCAGGGGAAGCGGAGGGAAATCTTCTTCCCTAAAGAGGTTGACAGGGGCAACCGGAGCCGCCTCGCACCCGGCAGCCTGATGCCCCATCAAGCCACACCGGAAACAGGTCCGAGGCTGTCGGGCATAGTACACCCGTATGTAGCACCCCAGAAGCCGGACCGAAGATGGAATATCCGACCGCAGGCGCATCCCCAAGGTGCGAATGTTCGTCCGCCTCCCGGCATACCTCCCAGAGGATATCGTGTTGACCCTCACACTGATGACTGGCCCAAATCGCTGGAAGTAACGCCGAAGAAGATCCTCGGGAAACTCCAGTGGCGCCCCATGCACACTGACATAGGTCAGCGCACCACTCCGGTCTGATATTGAGACGGAGCCGGCACCCCCCGGCAACGACAACGAGCGTCCCTCGTAACGACTGAGGAAATCACGGTACACCTCCTCCGTCGCCAGCTTGATGACAACACGATGAGCAGTCACCAGCTCAATTCCGTCGACGTCCAGCACAGGGACATGAAGCAAGTCGCACAGAACCACTGCTACTTCCGGATAACCAGCACGCCCAGAGAACTCCAGGCCCACGGAGTTCATGCGCTTAATCGATGGAAGGGGACCACCCATGGTAAGCCCAACACCTGCCACGTCTTCACTCAGCCAGCCAGGCAACAACACTGGGGGGGGGGCAGCTACGCCCCGCCACCTGGCGACCAAACGGCTAAACTACCCTAGCAGTCACGGAGGGACACGTCCGCACTCCACGGCTGCTCAGGGTCAACTCAACACGGCACATAGAAGCAAATAACTCACTTTATTCCACCACTGCATGTGTGTCTAGGTGTCCTCTCACACGTCAAAATCACAGTTGGGCCCAACCTCAACTTGGTGACGTCAAACAGGGTAAACTCACACGTCTCCAATTCCCATTCACCTCACCAGGTGGTCACGGACAGAGGACAGACGGAACACTGGGGGCGAACCCAGCTTCAGTTTTATTATCCAAAATGAAAACAGTGTACTTACATCAATCTCGCGGGCCCGCCACACACACTCACTCACATACACGTCACCCTCACACTCCCACTGCTGCTGCTGGATGATGACGTAGGCGTCCTCACTTCCTACACGTGGTCAGTTGGAGCACAGGGTCCTCGACCACGGGGTTAGCTCCACACACAGAGACCAGGTGGCGCGAACACCAGATATACACAGCGGGGATGCGGTACCACGCCCTTCCATTTGACACGGTACCCCAGGATACGAAATATTGCCGGATACAACCGTGGACATCTTCAAGAGGAAACTAGATTTATTCCTCCAAGGAGTTCCGGACCAGCCGGGCTGTGGTGGGTATGTGGGCCTGCGGGCCGCTCCAAGCAACAGCCTAGTGGACCAAACTCTCACAAGTCAAGCCTGGCCTCGGGCCGGGCTTGGGGAGTAGAAGAACTCCCAGAACCCCATCAACCAGGTATCAACCAGGTAACGACGGTACACGATGCTACACGGTACACGAGACGGAGTCCTTCACTGTTCCCTTATTCCTCGGAATTTCGTATTTAAGGTTTCTCTCATAACACTGAAACCTCTAGCACGTCTCAATGCTGTACCTTCAAGCACAGATACGATAGACGGCGGATGTCGCTATCCTAGCGCGATAATTAACAGCCTCACTCAGTCCAGTTGCTCTGAGATGGCGTCTCCCAATCACACGGCTAGACGACAAAAGTTCACACTGGTTCGGTACATGCACCTTTCCGATCTACCGGATTCTTACGGACGGCACACGTAAAGGTAGCAAGATGGTAGGCGTGACTTTAGTAACGTTGCAGGCGGTATTTCCCGATGCTTGGCCTAGCACGGAAAAGTACGTCCTCCCATAGCAACGTCCTAGGTAAGAATATTTTTTCCCGCCAAGACGGCCCCAGGCATACCATGCGGCACCCCTCAGCGTCTTGACCAATCACGGTTCAGCATTCCTGAGGCCCAGGAGCCTTGGCCAATGGCACACCTGCCTCACGACGCTACCCCCTTGCTCACGAGGTGGACACGTGATGGGGGGGGGGGGGGGTGGTCTACAACCGTTAACCCCCCATACCTCCCTCTCTACACTTGACTAGTACAAAAAAATTCCCTGAAATCAACTCCCTCCTGTAATTTCCTTCACAGACCTGATACAGCGATCAGAGTGACATCAATGGCTAGCAAATGTCACGGGCTGTCCAACGACACCCAACACGACTGTGGAAAAGTTTATATACAAAAAGTTGAATCATGGTGCACATCACTGGTGCACTATGCAATTTCGCACTTCATTCAGTGCACGAGAAAAATATGTCTCCTGACAGTGGTAGCCGCATTGGAGGGTATTGGCAGCCCTATTGGAGGGTAGTGGGAGCCCCATTGGAGGGTAGTAGTAGCACCATTGGAGGATTGTGGCAGCCCATTGGTGGATAGTGGTAGCCACAATGGAGGGTATTGGCAGCCCCATTGGAGGATAGTGGTAGCACCATTGGAGGATAGTGGTAGCCCCATTGGAGGATAGTGGAAGCTCAATTTGAGTGTAGTGGTAGCCCCATTGGAGGGTAGTTGCAGCCCCATTGAGGGGTAGTGGTAGACCCATTAGGGGGTAGTGGTATCCACATTGGGGGGGTTAGTGGCAGCCCCATTGGAAGGTAGTGGTAGCCCTATTAGGGGGGGATAGTGGTAGCCCCATTGGAAGGTAGTGGTAGCTCCATTGGGGTAGTGTTAGCCACATTGGTGGGGTAGTGATAGCCCCATTGGACGGGGTAGTGGTAAAGCCAATTGGAGGGTAGTGGTAGCCCCAGTGGAGGGGTAGTGGTATCCCCATTAAAGGGTAGTGGTAGCTCCATTGAAGGGTAGTGGTAGCCCCATTGGTGGAGAGTGGTAACCCTATTGGGGGGAAGTGGTAGCCCCATTGGAAGGTAGTGTAGCCCCATTGGGGGGGGTAGTGGCATCCCATTGGAGGTTGTTTTAGCCCCATTGAGGGTATTGGTAGGCCCATTGGAGGGTAGTAGTAGCCCCATTGGGGGGTAGTGGTAACCCCATTGGGGGGATAGTGGTAGCCTCATAAGAGGTTAGGTTAGGTAGGGTCGGTGTTTCTATGAAGCTTTCAGGTAAACTAGTTTGTTTAGTATGTCACATCATGCCATACTTAATAACAAGTCAATTGACTATACGAAGTGCGAGAGACGGGTTGCTCTCAGAGTACCTGTTGCACCTCTGCTTTCAACGGGAGTATTCTGCACACTCCTGTTCTCACCTGTTCTTCGTAGTTGTTTCCTTCTCCTGTCCGTTGTTATTTCTGTGTGCAGGACTACCTTCCTTCTACCTGGACTACCTTCCAAAGGGGCTACTACTACCCCTAATTGGGGCTACCACTATCCACCAATGGGACTACCACTATCAATGGGCTCACCAAGCCCCAATGGAGCTACCACTACCCCTCAAATGGGGGCTACCACTACCCTCCACAGGCTACCACTACCCCTCAATCCGGCTACCACTGACCGCTCCAATAGTGCCACTCATCCAAGGGGCTACCACTACCCTTCAATGGGCTACCACTACCCTCAATGGGGCACCACTACCCCTCAATGGGGCTATCACTACCCCCCAATGTGGCTACCACTACCCTCCAATATGGGCTTCACTACCCTTCAAAGGGATTCCCACTACCCTCCAGTGGGGACGCCACTACCTTCCAACGGGGCTACCATTATCCTGCAAATACAACTGCCACTACCCTTACAATGGGGTTGCACTACCCTCCAATGGGGCAACCACTGTCCTCCAATTGGGCTACCACTACCCTCCAATGGGTCTGAAACTACCCCCCCCCCCAATGAGGCTACCACTACCCTCCAATGGGGCCACCACTACCCCCAGAAATAGGGCTACCACTCCCTTCCAATAG
>WNGS01007080.1:53343-64650 GCA_020271785.1 Procambarus virginalis
GTCAGAACTTCCAGCTCGCATGAACAAAAATAGAAATTACCGTCAATAAGCTCCAAGAAACACTCACGAAGAATGAAAATGGTCTCAACAGCATTTATGCTAAGATCACCATGGACGACCTGAGACAGTGTTCAAGCAATCACCTCGCCAGCCCGAGGAGTGAAGCGAACGTCCAAGTTTCTAGTGAAATGCCTTCCAGTGCTGTAAGTGTTGAACCGTCTCAAGCAAGTATTGACACCCATCCAGTGATGTAAGTGTTGACGCGTCTCAGCAAAGCTGACCCCCTCCAGTGCTGTAAGTGTTGACCCGTCTCAAGCAGTATTGCCCCCCCTCCAGTGATGTAAGTGTTGACCGTCTCAAGCAAGTATTGACCCCCTCCAGTGATGTAAGTGTTGACAGTCTCAAGCAAGTATTGACCCCCCATCCAGTGATGTAAGTGTTTACATGTCTCAAGCAAGTATTGACCCCCCTCCAGTGCTGTAAGTGTTGACCCGTCTCAAGCAAGTATTGACCGTCTTCAAGCAAGTATGACCCCCCCCCTCCAGTGCTGTAGGTGCCGCTGTGGCGAGTGAAACATATGAAAACCCGTCTGTCTTAACTATAATTAACAAATGCGCTCAAGAACTCATTCCAAACAATACCGCTGTGACTCTATGAATCCTGATGAACATGAATGATTGTAGATGTTAGGAAAGGTACAGGCAACCAGTGACCTTGAAACAGATGAGAGAACTCTTTGACATTGTGACCGTGAACAATTGTCATTTGTATGCAATGGTCTACAACTTGTGAATCTTGTAAACACTTCTCTTCGTCAGATTTATGAACACCATTACTCACGACCAACTCACTCTTAAATTTCTCACGTGGAATGTGAGAAGCGTGCGAAGGAGGCTGTTTGATCTAATGATGTACGCTGGTGCCAACAACATTGATGTACTGTGCCTGCAGGAACCATACACTGCAAACACAAAAAATAAAACGCCACCCAAACTCTCAGGTTATGTAGCTTTCTCAAATGTTGGTTCACATGATGTCGGTATCTTGACGTATGTTAAAAGTAACCTAGTGTGTAAACATGTTAAAAACCACAAAAAGTGACGACTCATATTATCAGCAGTTTCAGATTGCTACAGCGACCGGGTTCTTAACTTAGTTAATGTATAGTAAGGTGTGATCAATGGTGGAAGCCTCTCTTCCAAAAATACCAGCAGCTCTCAAACCATTGTAATGGGTGATTTAATGCTAGATACACTAGCCTGGGTGACACCAAAACAAACAGGAATGGCAGAGTCTTTGTAAAATACTTAAGAGATAATAACATGTCCGTATTCAACTTTGACTCCTCTAACGTCACACACCTCATGGGTGGCAGGCTTGATTATGTCATTGGTCACGGACTCATTGATAATGCTGTCGGAGGATCAATTGTTCATGAATTAGTTTGTGATCACTTTGCCATATTCAGTTCATACACTATCAATAATGTCAAACCCCTAAGCTTTGTAAAAAAAATAATTAATATCCCTGAAAATTTACACATGCTCTTCAATTCTGCATTTCTGAATGGTATAACACTTACTGCTTTACTACCGACAGTGCATTATAGGAGGACCTGGTCACTGAAGTAACCGCTTTTTATGACAATGTTGTAAAATCCCCAAGACCCAAAACAGTGAAAAAGGGACAGAGGTGGTTCACTGACTCACGCCTTAAGCCCCTGCACGACAGAGTTCTATTCCTAGCTGAGCAGTATAAAACACATAAAACAGCTGACACCCTCAACATATTTCTTAAAGCCAGCCGAGAGTTTAGAGAGCTAAAGGAACAGGTGTATAACCACCACTGGGAACAGTGTTTGCAAGGCATCAATCATGCAACATCCTCATCCCAAATGTGGAATAAAATTAAAAAGATTTCTCGTCCTAGCAGTCGTCAACTTGATCACCATTCACCTGTAGACAATGCCGAAATGCTGCTTCAGCAATATGCAAGCACTGCTAGTATAAGCAGCCTGCCCCAGATGTGCAAAACTATCTGGCTAGTACCAAAATAAATCGTAACTTCAATATTGAAATTGCTTTAGTGAAATAGGGCCTGATGATAACTATGGCATAACCCCTTTGAAATTAAAAATGCACTCAAGAAAGGTAACGCTACCTCTCCTGGAGAGGATGGCATCACATACAACACCATGAGAGTACTTGCTGAGCTGCCAAATAGCCCTTTGCTAGAATTGTTTAATCAAAGTCTAAGGCAGGGTGTCTTACCTGACCGCTGGACACAGGGACTCATAATACCCATACCCAAGCCTAATTCACAAAAATTTAGACCCTTTTCTCTGACGTCGTGCATGTGTAAAGTTCTTGAGAGAATTATTCTCGACAGACTAATGTTTCAAATCAAGCCCCACCTTGCCCCTAACCTGTATGGTTTAAGCACACAAACTTGCTTTGCTGAGTATTTTATCAGAGAGGGACCAAACTCTCAGGCGGCATTTATTGATCTCCAAACTGCCTTTGATACAGTAAACAGAGAAATAATCCTAGAACAGCTAGCCTCTTTTGGAGTTAAGGGAAGACTGTTGACATGGCTCAGGGGTTACCTGAGCAACAGAACCGCCTCAGTCCTTTTCAATGGGGTCAAAAGTAGACTTTTTTTTTTTTATTTTTACATGCAAGCATGCAAGTTAAATACAATAAAAAACAAATAAGAACATAGAAAAACATCCCAAACAAGGGAAAAAAAGAAAACCACCAGCCAGAAGGGCTGACAGTACAGTATAACAAATTACAAAACTCGAGAAGGCATTGAAAAGACAGTACAAAAGGACAAAACAATGCAAAACAACAAAACACAGGAGCATGTCAAAACAGAAAAGTATAAAACAAAAATCAAGATGTATAACACGCAATCAAAAGAAAACCATCGTTACATACACAACAACAAAACAAAACACCGGCCTGAAGGACCGAGAACAAAACAACAGAATGAACAAACGGAAGTATTACAAAAATGCAATAAGAACATACACCACACAATAAATACAAAACAAAAACTAATACAACACGTAAGCATAAAATAAAAAACACATAGGGCACGTTAACAACATGAAAATTAAGACATGAAGGCCAGACACACACACACCCAAACACCCGCCTCGCCACAAACAAAGGGAGAGGCACGGGCACAAACTACCAGAAGGCAGACAAAACAGCCAGAAGGGCACACAGCACAAAAGAATACAATCACTCGTATTTGCGCGGAAACGCGTCCCGAGAGAAGCGTACATGGTACGCCTCCCATCGTAACCACTGCCAAGGGTCCTGACCATCCACCGGGGACGCCATCTTATCCGGGACGTTGGCCACAAACACCCGCAAACATGGCACCCAAACCGTATCACACCGGAACCGAGTGACCGGTACATGGTCCCACACCTCATCGCCGAAAGGTAGCTCAGCAACCCGCGACCAGTGACCCGACGGCATCACAGACTTCGGTGACACGGCCCCCAAGTGCCCAACGGTCAACCTCCGAGGAGGGAGCGTGGTAGAAGGCACCACCACAGGGGCACCAGCGCCCACGGGCACACCACCGGACGACCGCGTGGGAACCGAACCGCGCACATCTTTCCGTAAGGTCACCACCAGGCCACGCCCAGACCCACCATCCCCACCCACTCCGGCAGCGGAGGCCACCACTCCCCACCGCGGAGAGGCCCCCGGCGGAGAAGGAACAGCAGGCACACCCGAGACACGGACACCAATGTCAGCAGGCGCATGGACGTCCGCCACCACTAACTGCGGAGCCAGCAACGTAACCGGAACCACTCCATCCACACCCGAGGCCTCACAGTCACTAAAGTCCCCAACATCGGCCCAGGTAGACGACGAAGGCCGGGATCGTTTGGGCACCGGCCTGAGATCGTCAGAGCCGGAAGCCGACCCAGAAACATGGGCACTACTAGCCGGACGAACTGACGTCCGCCGCAAAACGGCAGCAGCCTCGACCACAGGGGGAACCGGACCACACACAACAGGGGACCCCACAGTCACCCCAGCACCCAGCACAGCCGGGATCCGAGGCGAGGATGCAGGGCCAGGCGCAGCAGCTGAAGACAGGTGAGCAGACGGTGAGGAGGGCGCAGCAGAAAGGCCCACTGGAGCAGCAGGGACAGGAGCAGGAGTATCCACCGATGGCATCGCAACATCCTGAGGAGGGCCGGCGACATTCGGGGGAACGTCAGGCGACGCCGGGGTAGCCGCAACAACGAGCGGGTCGGTCACTGCATCCCCGGAGTCCTCGTCCAGGGGAAGCGGAGGGAAATCTTCTTCCCGGAATAGGTTGACAGGAGCAACCGGAGCCGCATCGCACCCGGCAGCCTGATGCCCCACCAGGCCACACCGGAAACAGGTCCGAGGCTGTCGGGCATAGTACACCCGGATGTAGCACCCCAGGAGCCGGACCGAAGATGGAATATCCGACCGCAGGCGCATCCCCAAGGTGCGAATGTTCGTCCGTCTACCGGCATACCTCCCAGAGGATATCGTGTTGACCCTCACACTGATGACCGCTCCAAACCGCTGAAAGTAACGCCGAAGAAGATCCTCGGGAAACTCCAGGGGCGCCCCATGCACACTGACATAAGTCAGCGCACCACTCCGGTCGGATATGGAGACAGAGCCGGCACCACCCGGCATCGACAACGAGCGTCCCTCGTAACGACTGAGGAAATCACGGTATACTTCCTCCGTCACAAGCTTGATGACAACTCGATGGGCAGTCACAAGCTCAATACCGTCAACGTCCATCACAGGGACATGAAGCAAGTCGCACAGAACCACGGCTATTTCCGGATATCCAGCACGACCAGTGAACTCCAGGCCCACGGAGTTCACGCGCTTGATAGATGGAAGGGGACCACCCATGGTAAGCTCGCCACGTCAACACGCAGCCCGCAGCAACAACAGGGGGGGGGGCAGAAACTCCCACACCCCCTCTGGTGACGAAAACGGCAAACACCTCAAACCACCAGAGGCCAGACGACACGTCTGTACCCCACGGCAGCTCCAGGCGGACTCAGGTCAAAAGTAGACTTTGTGCACCCTTTGAGTTGGGTACACCCCAGGGTGGAGTGCTAAGTCCTACACTGTTCAATGTTCTGATGCATAAATTAACAATTGATATTTGTGAGGAGATGTAGAATCTCCTCAGCTAGTTTTCCTAGTTTCTAGAATAGGCTAGTCGCTCTAGGGACTCTAGAAACTGAAGCTTTCAAATTTCATATACTTGTTGGGTGTCATATGAAAGCTTATGTTAAATGCTGTCAGTTAAAACTAATTAGAGGTCTGTGATTGCTCTGTAGAGAGAATTACAGCAAAATTTTCCTGTTCTGTGAAACAGAGAGATGGTAGTATAACAAAAACCGTTAGAGGTGGAGGGGGGACAGTGGGGCGAACGCTGCCTCCCCCCCACCAAGGGAGACGTTGAGACGTTGTGTTAGGCCTCACCCTCCTTGTGACGTCACGCCACGCCACAGGCGAGGGGCACGTGTGATTGGTCTAGGCACCCCTGCTCCTATGCCGAGTTTTGGCGCGAAAAGCTGTGATTGGAAGCGGCATGAGGAACAGTGCCGGCTTCCTGCTGATTGGTCAAGACAAGGTAGGGGGAGAAATAGGGGGATGTGTGTCTCTCGGGCCCGCCAAGAGGGGAGTTTGAATTGGGCAGCCAGGGTGTGAAGAGTGTCTAGGTGGGGGTGGCGGGCCTGCCACCCCCACCACCGTTATCGCTCCTGTCGTTCTGTTTACTCATATTGCATGGCACTCCAGCCACCCTGGGTGTGTCGAAGCCCAAATTTGCGAGAAACTGGGACTTGGACTTTGAATTCCGCCCGACGTCGTCCATGGGTAGGTGACGCCGGCCAGTGTCACCCTGTCACCCCAGTGTAAGAGCGAGTCATGCTCTGGTATGATGGGGTTGTTAGTGATTCCCCATCCTCATGTGTGTATAACACCAGGCGCCACGTGGCCAACCCCTGGCCACCCGTGCGGCCCGGCCCGGCCCGGCCCGGCCCAGTCACCCACCCACTTTACCCCCGCGCGCTAGCAGCCGGGTGGGGTGGGGTGCTGTGACGTCACGCGCCACCCGTGGCCACCCTCCTGAAGGCCACGCAGTGGCCACATGTTGGCCACCACCTTTGGCCACCCCTTGGCCACATTCCCAGGACAGCCTAAGGCCACATCTTGTCGACGCACGAGGAGCAAGCTAAGTGTTGACAGCCAGGTGGTAAGGACCTGGGAAATGAGGAAATGTGTGGAAGGAAACGTGAGTACTTTATCAGTGTCTCAGATTAGTGGAAATCATAGTAGAAAAGTTGTGTGAGCCCCTAGCCCGGCCAGGCTAGGGAAGTAGCTGAGACGCCCGTCTGTGGCATGCCCAGGTGACTGTGGGGCAGTACCTGGAGAGGGAAATTGTCACTGTAAATCACGTAGTGTTATAATTATATATATCTGTAGATATATTGTTGTGTGTAGACTGACTAGAGTTTGGGACCAGTCAGTGTAGAGAAATCATCATATAAATGATCCAGTCTGGCGATTCTGTATAATCGTCCAGCCTTGGTTAGTGCCATGGTACCTCATTATGTAATTAGGCCAGGTTAGAGTTAATTAAGCAGGCCCGTGGGGCAGGGTTATTAGTGAATATCCTGAGGTCTGTATATATCACCTGTTGATTAATTACATTGTTTATGGAGGCCATTTCCATATGTTTCATTTGCATGTTGCATGTATGATGTTGTGTGGTGAGTCAGTAGATGTGATCGCTGACTGATTGCCTAATGATGTCATTAGCATGGGGGGCATGCTGACGGTATCATTATGTGCAGGTTTGTGCAGTGTTATCAGGTATACGATATTACTGTCCTAGGAACTGTGTTGAGGATTTAAAGGGACCCTTTGAGTATTCAGGGAAATTCTCAGTCACTTAATGGGAGCGAGCAATTTGTTAATTTGCCTAATTATGGGAGAATTAGTGCCAGCTGTCCGCGTAGAGCGACGGTGTCTTATATTAACGTATATTGTCTTGCTGAAGCCACCGGGATCGGGCGATCTTTTGCAACGTTTGCAAGATTAGAGGGACAGTAAGATTGGTATACCTTGAGTGTTGCAAAACCGTGTGTTATCACTGTGTGGGCATAGTAATTAACGAGTTGCAGTAGCAACCGTATGTGGGCAGTGCTATTTTATGTTTTGCATGCCATTATATGTGTGACCTATGTAACCTTAGGGTTACTTTGTTTCTTTGAGTTGTGTTGAGTACTTAAGGATTCAGTGAGTTAATTAGGGGTAATTAACTGGATAAGGGGGTGCACACTTGAAGTTGTTGAATGAGTGAGTGCTGTTATGGGAGAACAGTGTTGAACTTGAGCTTGTGGGAATACGTGTCCGGTGCAATTAATTGTCCGTGTGACAATTAATTGACCACTCTAGCTAATTATGTAATTAGCATTCTCATCATGAATTCACGTAGTGGGAGAGGATCTGTCAGAGTCTGTCAGTGATAGTGTTAACGTCAGTTGCTCGAGACTAACTGCCTTTCAGGGTTGGGGCAATTAGTGGCTCATGATAATTAGTGGAGTAATTAACGTCTGGAGTCTTGAGGACTCAGATGACTCGGTAAAGCGAGGTCATGGGGTTAGCATAATACGTTATATTAATCATATTCTGTCTGGTGACAGTGGATTAAGTTGCACTCATTGTTAATTAGGGTAATTAACTCCTCTTCCGTGAATTCACAGTGTTTGATGAGACCTGCTTAGGCAGTGCGGAGTGAGACGTATTTATGTATGATTAATTATCGGTCCTGGTGACAGTTAATTAATTGCTCAAGGCTAATTAGGGTAATTAGCACTCATTAGTAAGTAAACGTAATTAATGATACACAGACTGTTGAGAAGCCACCCACTTGGGGTAGGCTTAGTTAACGTAACTCAATTGGGATGTAATTAGTGGTCCGTTTGACCTTAATTAAGAATTACTCACTGAATACTTGCAAGGAGTCAAGTGTGATGTAATTTAAGAGTTGAGTTATTGTGACAAGAGGACTTGTGTTAACGTAGAGTACTATCATGTTGTTGTCTAGAGTGAGACACTTGTTGTGATTAAAGTAGTACTTGTTGCTGACTGCTGTGATCAGTCAATTTCCATCATTATTCACATAATCAATGTTGCAATTGATTAAGGCAATTTCTTTTGGTTATCGTCTAGTGACGAGGGTAAAGTAACTTAGGGATGAGTGGAGCTGTGTCCCAGAATCCCACCTTGCCTGACTGTGTTCACTTTAGTTGTGATAGGGGGAGTCACTGTTAGACTACCCACCTGATTACGGGGGTCGCTCCTGTTGGGGGGAGGACCTTAAGCTTGTGATTAGAGTAGCTGCCACTAGGAAGTCGTGTCACTATTGATTGCTTGCTTGTGTCATCAGTGGATGAATTGTTCAGTTAGTTCATGTTGTCAGCCCGAAGTGTCAGCAGGATGGAGCCTGCTGTCATTTCTCGAGGGGCTGTTGAATAGCTGTGTTGCAAATGCCACTGGTTGGACTTAACGTAATTAAATCACACGCTGTGGTGTAACTTAGTCTGTGATATTTTTCTTTGAGTTTGCAATATTGCGTCATCAGTGGGCACACCTGTGTTCAGGTTAGTTCAGTATGCAGCCACACAGCAAGGGTTGCTATTTAGCTGTTGGTTATGGTGCCACTGGATGGACATTAACGTAAAGATTAATTTGAGGAAGGGTGCTGGAGTTGCCAGTGAACCCATTAGTTATTGATGTCATTGAAAGGCTACTGATTTGATTGCATTGCAACCGCTATTGCAGGTGTAGACTGCACTGAGGCGTAGAACAGTTAGGAGGTTACTGGAGACGTGTTTCAGAACTCACTGTGTCATTTGTTGTAATTGTGATTATAGATCTGTTAGTTCTTGCTTGCTTGTTGATTCCTCTGTGGGCACGCTTATGTTCGAGTTAGTTCATGCAGTCTGGTGTCTAGCTGTCATTGATAGTAGAGTAACGTCATTGACATTCTTTTGTTTTAATGTAGTAGTCTAGTCTCTTGTTATAATAAATTGTTATTTGTTAACAGTCTTTGATGTCAACCTTCAACTATTCTGTACCACTCCCATTGTTCTGATATATTTGATATTGTTGTTTTAAATCTTTGATATGACGGCTGCGCTCTTGGGAATTCGAATTCCAATTCATAGCGCCACACAACAAATATAAAATTTGATTGTGAGAACCCGTCGGTTACCCTTTATTGGTTTTAACGTCATGTTTAACTAGGAGGAACCAGCGGCCTATTGTGGACAGGTTTTCACCCCTGCTGGTGGAAGCCTGGCGGTTTGCTCCCGCTTCTCCTTTTTCTACTGGACTCATGCTTAACTGCCAAGAGCAGCCTTTAAACTTGTAGTCCACCTCCTAAGGGAGGTAGGCGTAGAGAAAAATCTCACAGCTGGCGCCCAACGTGGGGCTATGCAACTTGGGTTCGAGCCCATGCAGGGCAGTCTCATTGATTTTTAAAGTAACATAAAAGTTATCATTACAGAACAATGTGGGCCAGGATGGTTGAAGGTATGTTTTGTGCACGGTTGTCACACACAGGTACACACACACCACACACACTGTAGGAAAGAGGTATTTCATGGTAAATATGGTGAAATTTGTCTGGCTTTTCGTGGCTGCTAGCTAGGGGACATTGACACACTCGTGAGTGAGTGGGGTCAGCTCAGCAGCAGGTGTCGTGGACACCAAGCCAGCGTGCAACAGTGGTTGCAAGGGGTGCACTCAGGATATGCCTGAGGTGCAAGACACCACCTACCTGAGGGTAGACGAAGCTTCTAGAAGTGACCTCAAGCGTGAGAGGTCTCATTGGACGACAGTGTAGTTGTCAAGGGTGTCATTAGAGTGTAGTTGTTAGATACACCTTAGGATCTTAGTGGGAGGTCGCGCCACCAGCTAAGGATCCGAGTTGTCTTCTTTAGAGAAAGGAGAGTAATTATCTGTAGTTAGACAGGTGAGGGAATTCTTGCCAGAGTGGGGACTGTACAACCCCAGGAAGAATTCATGGTAGTCACTTGAGAGGTTGAGCAGAGGCTCCCGACTGGAGAGGTTGAGCAGAGGCTCCCATTTTCAGAGGTGACAGCAAGGCCGAGTTCGAGCCTGATGGTGAGAGTGCAGCAAGTCAGTGCTGGCTCAAGAGCAGATTGCAAGGGGGCAATCTCACACAGGGAAGGGAAGCAAGCCCACCCTAGTGCACTTAACCTGGTGACAAGGTATGAAGGTAAAGATGCCTAGCATGGCAGCACTGAGAAAGACGATTCGATGGATGCATACATCGATCGCCTTTTGAAGAAAGGCTGAAAATGCAAGATGGCAAAGGTCATTTTGGGCTGGTGATTTTCCATGGTTCAGATCCCCAGCAGCATAATGATTTTGTTCTTTAAGGATTGCCTTGGTAAAGGGTTATAGTAGATCTGCAGAGGGAATGCTGATCACATTCCAAGTTAGGTCCAGGTAGAAACGGACCGGGGAGTTTGACAGATGTCAAGAGTTTCGCTCATGTCCTTGTTAGAGGAGCGAGACCGAGGAAAAGCAAGGGAGAGACCCCAAGCTCAGTAGGGTGAGTGTAGGTGCTTGTAGAAGGGCTTTCTCCCAGATAGTTCAGTCGGTAGAGCAAGACCGGCTGGTGTTTGACAGTTGGACAGGTAGGGTGATCCTGTCAACTTGTTGCAATGTCAGGTGGAAAACTGACAGTAAGTTCTTGTAGGCTGAGGGGAGGTAGAAGTACTTCACGGTAAGGCCACACCAATGTTTGCTCATGTGTCCAGTATGACACAGACCGAGGATGGAAATGGGAGGTTCAGTGATGGAAATGGTTGCGAGGTGTTGAACCGGCCAGGACCAGAGCTAGAGCCGAACATGTTACCACTCCAAGGTCAGGCAGCACCACCAGGGTGATCCGGTGGTAGTGCACAGGGACCCTCAGGCCAGGATGTATAGGAAACAGAGTTACCACTACACACTTGTTTAGCTAGTACACCTGTTGGCATGTGTGCAGAAAACTAGCTGGTGTTTTGAATGTATTTTCCTTGCAGGAAAATATATTCTTTAGTGGGAGGTAGTGTGAGGAGATGTAGAATCTCCTCAAGCTTTTTTTAGTTTTCTAGTTTCTAGAATAGGCTAGGCGCTCTAGGGCTCTCGAAACTGACGCTTTCAAATTTCTATACTTGTTGGGTGTCATATG
>WNGS01007081.1:11750-22036 GCA_020271785.1 Procambarus virginalis
CTGTGGGTGGTTGTGAGCACCATACACATTCTGTGGGTGGTAGTGGACGCCATACTCATCCTGTGGGTGGTATTGGACCTCATACCATCCTGTGGGTGGTTGGAGCCCCATACCCATCCAGTGGGTGACAGTGGACGCCATACTCATCCTGTGAGTGGTATTGGACCCCATACCATCCTGTGGGTGGTTGTGAGCCCCATGCACATCCTGTCGGTGGTAGTGGACGCCATACACATCCAGTGGATGGTATTGGACCCCAACCCTTCCTGTGGGTGGATGTGGGTGGATGGATGATCCCCATACCCATCCTGTGGGTGGATGTGACCCCCATACCCATCCTGCGGGTGGTATTGGACCCCTTACCCACCTAACAGGTTTTTAGTGGACCCTATACGCATCCTATAGTTGATATATAGTAGACACCACACCATTTGCAGTAGTTTACCCCATAGAAAACATAACATCGTTTCTGTTAGCGTTCCTACAGAACATTCTTTAAATATTTTTAAGGCACAAACTATTGTATATTATATTGATTGGTGAAGCACTGTAATTCTATGTAATAATTTATAGTGCTTATTATAATTTACTAAGAACAACTAATATTTCTCAAAACAAAACTACGAGCCTTCAATAGGATGTAGCTGATTTGTAATATTCTAAGAGCATGGACAATAGTAGGTAAATTTCACAACCCATGTGTGACCTGAAAACTACAATTTTCATTATACGTGAACCAATCACGACTATTCTGCTATCTACGTTGATGGACGGGTACTGTGAGACGTAAATTGGTACGTGATGAAGAGTTTGGGCCTTGGTAAAAAGTTAACTCGGAATATACCACATATGTACTAAATCACATGTAACATATGGACTTTAAGCATTAAGTCATATATGTGCTGTCTTGTGTGAGGACGGGTTGAGACGAGGGGTCCGAGCAGACGGCAGTCGGAAGAGGCTCAGAGACACCAGCCAGAGCAGGCGGAGCACCAGGCGAGGACACAACCTCCGAGAGAGATGCGACAACAACAGGGGGCGCAACAGGCGGAGCAACAGCTGATACAGACGGCACCTCCTCAGCCGAAGAGACGTCCACACCCACCGAATCATCCCCCACAGGAAGTGGCGGAAAATCCTCCTCACTGAAGAGATTCACTGGTGCAACGGCAGGCGCAGAGCAGGCAGCAGCCTGATGACCCAAAAGACCACAACGATAATACGTCCGCGGCTGGCGGGCGTAAAACACCCGAACGTTGTACCCCATAAGGCGCACAGAGGACGGAATATCCGCCCGGAGTCTCATGCCCAGGGTGCGAATGTTAGTTCTCACACCCTTAAGAGGACTGGAGGACACCACGTTCACCCTCACACTAACTACTGCTCCAAACCGGCCGAAATACCGCCGTAGCAGACCTTCTGGAAACTCCAAGGGAGCCCCATGCACACTGACGTAAGTAAGTGCACCACTTCTATCAGAGAGGGTCACAGTGCCCGCACCATCTGGCAGGGTTAATGTCCGCCCCTCGTATCGCCGGAGAAAATCGCGATACGCCACCTCCTCTGTGAATTTCACAATCGGCCTACGGGCGTTACCAACTCGACCCCATAAATCACAAACACAGGGACAGAGAGCATCTCACAAGCCAACGCAATCTCCGGGTAACCGGCCCGCACAGAGAACTTTAGTCCCACAGACTGAGCCCGGACGACAGGGGGTAAAGGGACCCCCATCGTAATGCCACGTCAGCACAGGTGGGCAGAGACACGCCCGCCCCAACCGGCCGAAACTGGCAAACAACACCAACTGCCGGAGCGCCGAGTCAACACGTCTGTCCCCCACCAAAGCTAGGGCCAGACTCCATCGTGAATTCACAGTGTGTCGATGAGTGATAGGATTTGTGTTAACGTAATTGCTCATGACAAATTATCTTTCTGTGGAGTAACTAATTGGTAAATCAAGTGAAGTGATAGATAATTACGTCACAGGGTTTGACTGTTGTAGGGCGAAGTCCTATATGCTAGCATAATTTGTTGAGTTATTCAGCTAGCATAATTTGTTGGATTAATTATATCCGTCTGAGACAATTGATGAACACAAAAACTTAATTAGGGTAATTAACACCTTTACCGTGAATTCACAGTGTTTCATGAGACCTACTTAGGCCGTGTGGAGTGGGACGTATTCATGTATAATTAATTATCGGTCCGTGGAACGTTCAATTAATTGCTCAATGTTAATTAGGGGGTAATTAACGCTCATTAAAGTAAACTTGATATAGAATGTGGAGAAGCTACCAAGAGGGTGGTAAGCTTGGTTAACGTAACTCGATTGGGATTAATTAGCTGTCTGCTTAACAGTAATTAGTAATTACTCACTGAATGCTTGATGGGTCAAGTGTAATGTAATTAAGGATGAGTGAGTTATTGTTTTTTCAGTTGACTTGTATGTAGGAGACAATTGGTTATGATTATTATAGAGTACTGTCTTGCTGACTGCCAGTTTATAGTCAATTAATGTAATTAATCACCAAGATCAATTAGTGTAATTTGTTATACTATTGTTGTTTCCTTGTCTGTGGGAGACAAGTGTTTGTGTTTAACGTAATTAATCACAGAATCAAATAGTGTAATTGATTAAGGCAATTGCTTGATTATCGTCTCTGGAGACAAGAGTTAAAGTAACTTCGGGATTACCGGAGGAGTGTCTTATGATCCCACCTTACCTAGTTTTGTTTACATTTGCAACTTAATTACCGATACGAGGAATGGAGACTTGTATTATAACCTGCCTGGATGTTGTTTGCATAGTAATTGTATTGCAGAATGCTGCAGGGGGTTTCTTTATTGCAATCTTGTGTCATCAGAGGGCACACCATTGTTCAGCTAGTTCATTTATCCAGACCAAAGCGACAACAGAATGGAGACTGTTGTTATTCTTAATTCGCTATTGAATATCTGTTTTAAAATATGTCACTGGGTGGACATTAACATAACATAATGCTTGCTGTTGTAATTAATGACAATGTAATTAATTACAACAGCAAGTAGTTCTCGTATTTTTGTAGCAGACAAAGTTCTTGTTGATTAATTTTGATTGCAATGTTGTGTCGTCAGTGGGCTGTGGGCACACCTGTGTTCAGGTTAGTTCAGTATTCAGCCTCGCGGCAATTGACAGGAGTCGTTGCTACACTCAATTGTTAATTAGCTGTCTTTAAAGTGCCACCGAGACATTAATGTAACGTAAAATCGTTGTTTTAGTAGTCTAGTCCCTTTGTTAATAAACTTGTTATTGTTACAGAAAACAGTCTTTATGTCAACCCTTCCAAATAATTGTTCCACATATGTTCTGCATTGCACGTTTGTTCCAGTAATGTGATCTTTTAATGAAGGCCCGCTTCTGGGAAATCGATCCTGATTCATAGCGCCACACATCAAATTAAATTTTGATGTGAGAACTAGTGACCTACCTGTTATATTGTACTCGCAATGGCAGAGATCCACAACCTTGTGATAGGGATTTCACCCTAAGTGAATCCCGGCGGTTGCTCCCGCCTTCCCATAGTCTCTTGCCTAAAGTAAAATCTGCTATTACAACACTTAAAGTGTTGGCTAAGCAGTCCTTTCTGTTTGAAGTCCACCTCCTCAAGAGGTAAGAGAGGTAAGTGTAGGAAAAATCTCACAGTGGATATAAATAGGATCTGCCTCGTATGGGGCTAATAGGCCTTCTGTAGATAGCTTCATTCTTATGATCTTATACTTGGCCCACTCCTTTTTCTTATATATATTAATGATCTTCCAAATACCAATTTAATGAAGCCGATGATACAACCTTCATTTTCTCACATGCTAACCGCCTTATTCTAAACGACATTGTAAATATTGAACTTAAGTCTATTAGTGGTTGACTGATAACAAACATATCCTTAGCATCGATAAGACATTTTATTTAGTTTAGTTCATTTATTATGCACCCCATACGCATCTGGTGGGTAGTAGTGGAAATGGTTACAGAGGCACATAATGGGCTCAGGAATTAGTTTATTTACAAAACAAAATTAATTTACAAAACAAAATTTAATCCAAATATCGTCACATAAAAAATGAGCTTGAGACCGACTTTACATGTTGTTTGGTAACAAGTCCATCAAATTAATCAGGGAATTAACAATACACAAACTACCAGAGTAATTTCGCTTCCCATCTAACCAGCGAAGTTAGGAAGCCATCTTGGTGTTCACATTCATAGTAAACAAAATTTCCATTGCCATTTACAAAATATTACTAAAAGGGTTTGTAAACAGTAGGCATTCTCTCCATAGTCAGATACTATATTCCTCGCCCTGTCCTAGTTACTGTGTTATTTACTGTGTTATTTACTCAGTTATTCATATCTCACCTATTTTATGTGTCATACCATAGGTGAGATATCATACCATATTGATATGGTATCAATATTAATTATTCTGAAATTAATTATATGTTCATGGATAAAGCATTCTATTTGTCTTAAGACACTCTAAAGCAGTATGTGTCTTTGTCTTGGAGTCATTAGAAAAGATACTCGTGGGGCACTACTACAAAAAATTAGGAGAGCCACAGAGGTAGTAAACTGCAAGAGACGGTCCCAGGCTTATTTTGTATTGTACGAGAAAGAAGTGTTTTCTCATGTTCTTATATCCTACAAGACGATTGGTAGAATAAATGCAAATTATTTAGTTACTTTATTAAACAATTAGTGTAAAACTGCATATTTAAAGTACAAACGTATACTTTTGTACCAATACGAAAAATATACTTTATCTTGAATAAATTCTCAAATTTATCTTGAAAACTCTTTACCAGAGAGTATGTGATTGTGTACTTTCTTACAGACACTGCACAATTGCTGGCTAATTGTGCAGTGGCTCAATTGAAATTTCAAAAACGTTATTGGATACTTTATCTAGAGACATTCTTTAACTACACAAAAAATCGAATGTACGATACAGACTTTATAGGGTCTGAAAATGAGCGGTAAAGAGCCATCATAGAGTTGGTAAATGAGCCCCAAAGAGCTATTGTAGAAACAGTGAGTGAACAACAAAGATTCTTTGCTGTGTCGTTGAATGACCTCCATAAGGTCTTCATAGAGTGTGTAACTGAGTCTGTAATTGAGCGCAAGAGAGCCACGATATCACTTGTGAATGAGCGCCCTTTGACATTCATAGGACTACTGAATGAATGCAATGGGGCCACTGTAGTGCAGGTCAGTGAGCCTGCACTACAGGGCAGTGAGCACTTGGGGACCACCGTCAGGTCGGCAGGTAAGTGACTGGGAACCATCGTAGTGCCTGTTTGTGACATTCCTTGGTGCCAGGCGAGGCCAGTTTGTGAGCGCCTTGGTACCATCGTAATATCATATAGTGAGCACCAGGAAGACATCGCATGGTCAGAATGTATTCGCCAACAAATCCTCATAAGGCTATTATTATGTCTGTGCCTGTCATCTATCATGAAGCCGGTAAGCATGAGGCTGAAACTCATCGTAAGGCCCGTATGCGAACGCCAGGGACCCACCCTGAGGTCAGTAAGTGAGCCCCTGGAACCCACCCTGAGGCCTGTAAGTGAGTCACAGAAACCCACCTCGAGGCCAGTAAGTGAGCCCCTGGAACCCACCTCGAGGCCAGTAAGTGAGTCACAGGAACACACCTCGAGGCCAGTAAGTGAGTCACAGGAACCCACCTCGAGGCCAGTAAGTGAGTCACAGAAACCCACCTCGAGGCCAGTAAGTGAGTCACAGGAACACACCTCGAGGCCAGTAAGTGAGTCACAGGAACCCACCTCGAGGCCAGTAAGTGAGTCACAGAAACCCACCTCGAGGCCAGTAAGTGAGTCACTGGAACCCACCTCGAAGCCAGACAGTGAGTCGTAGGAACCCACCTCGAGGCCAGTAAGTGAGCCCCTGGAACCCACCTCGAGGCCAGTAAGTGAGCCCCTGGAACCCACCTCGAGGCCAGTAAGTGAGTCACAGAAACCCACCTCGAGGCCAGTAAGTGCGTCACAGAAACCCACCTCGAGGCCAGTAAGTGAGCCCCTGGAACCCACCTCGAGGCCAGTAAGTGAGTCACAGAAACCCACCTCGAGGCCAGTAAGTGCGTCACAGAAACCCACCTCGAGGCCAGTAAGTGAGTCACAGGAACCCACCTCGAGGCCAGTAAGTGAGTCACAGGAACCCACCTCGAGGCCAGTAAGTGCGTCACAGAAACCCACCTCGAGACCAGTAAGTGAGCCCCTGGAACACACCTCGAGGCCAGTAAGTGAGTCACAGGAACCCACCTCGAGGCCAGTAAGTGAGTCACAGAAACCCACCTCGAGGCCAGTAAGTGAGCCCTGGAACCCACCTCGAGGCCAGTAAGTGAGTCGCAGGAACCCACCCTGATGCCAGTAAGTGAGTCGCAGGAACCCACCTCTAGGCCAGTAAGTGAGTCACAGGGACCCACCTCGAGGCCAGTAAGTGAGTCGCAGGAACCCACCCTGATGCCAGTAAGTGAGTCGCAGGAACCCACCTCTAGGTCAGTAAGCGAGTCACAGGAACCCACCTCGAAGCCAGTAAGTGAGTCGCAGGAACCCACCTCGAGGCCAGTAAGTGAGTCACAGGGACCCACCTCGAGGCCAGTAAGTGAGTCGTAGGAACCCACCTCGAGGCCAGTAAGTGAGTCACAGGGACCCACCTCGAGGCCAGTAAGTGAGTCGTAGGAACCCACCTGAGGTCAGTAAGCGAGTCGCAGGAACCCACCCTGATGCCAGTAAGTGAGTCGCAGGAACCCACTTCGAGGCCAGTAAGTGGGTCACAGGGACCCACCCCGAGGCCAGTAAGTGAGTCGTTGGAACCCACCCTGAGGTCAGTAAGTGAGTCGCAGGAACCCACCTCGAGGCCAGACAGTGAGTCACAGGAACCCACCCTGAGGCCAGTAACTGAGCCCCTGGGACCCACCCTGAGGCCAGTAAGGGAGCCACAGGGCATCACTGAAGAGCCGCTAAATATGTGCCATGGAATTATAGTTGAATTGTTATGTGAGGACCAAGGACCCATTGTAAGGCCGGTAGGTGAGTGCCAGGGACACAACATAAGGCTGAAAAATGAGCGCCAAGGAATCCTCGTAAGACCAGTAAGTGAGCGCCAGGGACCCAGCGTGAGGCCAGTACGTGAGCCCCAGGGACCCAGCGTGAGGCCAGTACGTGAGCCCCAGGGACCCAGCGTGAGGCCAGTACGTGAGCCCCAGGACATGAGCGAAAAGCCTGTAAATGTGTACCATGGAATCATAGTTGAGGAGATATTCCAGCGCCAGGGACCCACTGTATGACCAGTAAGCGAGCACCAAGGACCCATCCTAAGACCGGAAAGAGAGTGCAAGGGAATTATTGGTGTGCTGGTAAATGAGCGCCAAGGGTCCGTCGTAGGGCTAATAAATGAGTACCTGGGATCCATCTTAGGCCTAGTGAGCACGCTCCAGGGAAAAATCATAGTACCGGCGATTGAGCTCCAGGGATCCGTCACAGTGCCAGTGAGTGAGCGAGAAGGAACCATTGTAGAACCGGTGCCTGGTCGCCAAGAAACCATGCTAAGGTGCCATATCGTGGTGCCAGTGAGTGAGTGCCAGTGAGCCATTGTAGGGCCGCTAAGCGCTGAGGGGTCAATACCGGGCCTGTTAGTGATCGTCTCCCAGCATGATGTTATCAAACCTAAAAAATAATTAGAATATGTCATAATATTGCTAAGTCAAATAAAAAAATCCTTTTGAATAATACATATTAAAAGTACATGTGAACACTCGGTATACTTGTGCAATATACCATTAGAGTATTTCATTGAGTGAATCGGGGTACTGGTGTCAAACAGTGCATGTAAATGTTGGCCACTATGGCAATATCAGTGACACAAAGAGATCGACCACAGTTCAATGTAAGATAATTGGATAGTGAATGTAGGCAACATCTGTTATTCAACTGTATCATAATGCACCAGTAAAAACGTAACTGAAAAGTTATGCTATAATTTTGATTGTAATGACAATAAGGTTTAAATATGAATGCCAAAATACAAATTCATAGGTACATAAATATTTTTTCAATAAATGAAGGAAATTCACGAATTTGTCTCAAGTGTGACCTTTATGCCTCAACACGGAGGATATCACTGACGCCTTTGAGATAAATTAAGATCTGATGGCCAATAAAATAAACAATTAGAATACTGTAGAAAACAGTATATGGTTAAATAAACATGACTAAGATTATTACAAGCATTTGAAAATTTCTTAATAGTGAATATGCTAAGCATTGCAGTGTTGTCAACTCAAATTTCCGTTTTACATCCACTATGTCATATGAAACATAATAATAATGATCATAAATAATAATAATAATAAAAATAATAATAATAATAATAATAATAATAATAATAACGACGTTTCGGTCCGTCCTGGACCATTATCAAGTAGATTGTGATTGTGATAACACAATCGACTTGATAATGCTATTGGTGATGATAGCACTGTGATGATGAGCTCCAATAACGTAGCTGAAGATATTTCTACACCATACACCATATTTATGGTGTAGATATTTCTACACCATACACCATATTTATGGTGTAGATATTTCTACACCATACATACACCACAAAATGGTCCGAGACCATTATCAAGTCGTGTAAACACGACGATGGTCCAAAACCACGTGTTTTCTTCATTTCCTGATGTTCAGTGCTATTATTTATATTCTCATTAACTGTGCCGGAGGATTAGTAACGTGTATTTTAGATATCTATCTGGAAATCTAGATCTTTTAAATGCAATTTTTTAATGTTAAACTGAAAACACTTTTGCAAATATCTCTAATGGTACAATTTGGTTAAATCTTCTACAAACATCCAAGATTCTAATAAAACCATCTTGATTTACATCTAACATTTGAATGATATTTTCTGACATCCAGACGTAACTAAAACCATCTACATCTAATTGATACTCAATCCTCACATCTGAAATTGAATAAACGACGACGTTCCAAGTCCGTCCTGAACCATTATACCAAAAATAAAGAGGTAAGCCAATTTGATGAGGACAATAAACAATTGTAAGGTACTAACCGGCCACAGCAAGTGCGGACTGAGGCACGTAGCGAGGCCTGGGGAGATGGTGCCAGTCCTGGTCATCTACGTCAGCTGCCTCACTCCTCCTGGCTCCTGGAGAGCTGTGGTCGCTCTTTGTAGCGTGATCTTCTTCCTCCATCATGGTTAACTTAACTTTGTGCTGAAGATTAAGCCACCCAAGAGTTGGCACGGGCACGAGTAGACCGTACCTGGAGATTATGTGCCCCTTCCCTCGTCTTATATAGCAGTGTGACACCTCACCTTGTATGTTGTTATTGTTATAGATTCAGCTACTCGGAACAAGTTCCAAGTAGCACGGGCTTTGGTGAGCCCTTAGTGGACTTACCTGGCACAGGAGCGGCGCACAGGAGCGTAACACCTTGTAATCAATGTCTTCATTGAAGACAAGGTGTTACGCCCTTACTGTTCGCCTCTTTTAAGAATGTATATTCTCAAGACTTCCTGGAATCAGAACATAAGAATAAACTGCAGAAGGCCTATTGATCCATAAGTGAAGCTACAGTTTATTGAAAATTGCATTAAGGGTCTTCATTCAGGTAAGCTAAATTGCGTTTAGGATCCCAGTAGAACAGTCGGGTTCGTTGCAGGCGATGAGTCACAATAACGTGGCTGAAGTACACGTCTCACAATCGATTTGAGAATGGTTTAGGACGGACCGAAACGTCGTCGTCCCTTCACCTTCTAGTGTGTGGTCTGGTCAACAAGTCGGGTTCGTCGTCAACTCAATCGAGAATGCCGGGTTCGACTTCTGGGTGGAACAGAAATGGTTGGACACATTTCTTATTATTTAATGCACCTGTTCAAGCAGTAATTCGGTACCCATCAGTTAGTGAGCCTGTTGTGGGGTTGCTTCCTGGGGCGAAGTCAGTAATTTGACCTGGGGGGGGGGGGGGAAGCGGATCTCGATATAAGCCTAACGTGCATAAATACACCCAGTACCTGCCCCACACCTGTTCCCACCCAGTACCTGCCCCACACCTGTTCCCACCCAGTACCTGCCCACACCTGTTCCCACCCAGTACCTGCCCCATACCTGTTCCCACCCAGTACCTGCCCACACCTGTTCCCACCCAGTACCAGCCCACACCTGTTCCCACCCAGTACCTGCCCACACCTGTTCCCACCCAGT
>WNGS01007083.1:10130-34226 GCA_020271785.1 Procambarus virginalis
AGTTGACAAGAGCTGCATGCATGAGCATCGAGGAGCGCTTAGTGTCCTATGAGAGAGACACTTGTGTATATATCAGTGTAGTAATACTTCCTTTATGATTATATGTAGGTGATGGGAAGTGATTATATGTGAATATATTGATTATTTGATGAAGTGTCGTATTCCTTGCAACTCCCCCATCGTGTTTTACTTGCATTACCAAGCTCTCTCCTTGAAAGTCACTACTAACTTGGGGTCGGATACCAGAACTTTGGTTCCTCCAGCAAAGAACCCAGTTGCGACCCATTGTGGCCATAACAGGGAGGAAGAGATGGAGGGAGGGAGAGAAGGAGGGAGGAGAGAAGGAGGGAGGGAGGGAGGAGGGAGAGATAGAGAAAGGGAGGGAGATGGAGGGAGAGAGAGATGGAGGTAGGGATGGGTGTTGAGTTGAGCAGAGTGTATGGGTGTAGGGGGGAGGGCGGGAGGGGTGGGGGGTGTCGGTGGTGGGGGAAGGGACCGGCTCCTGATAAGCCTAAAACACTTGACCCACTGAACCAGATGTTTCTTAACCCTTACACTGCTCAGGGGTCCTGGGGACATTTACACCCCTGTGCGCAAGAAAAAAAAATTCAAAAAATTTTTTTCGTCTTCTAAACATGTTAATTTGTGTCCCCTGAGCACGGGAAAAATAGCAAAAAAATCGTAGAAGACATATTTTGGGCGCAATTGACCGAAGAAGTCTGGCAAAAAGTGGGCGTTGACAGAGCGGTCGTCAGGGCTGGTCAGCGTCACCCGCGCTGACAGATGGGAGTTGGCACAAAGATATTATTACCTAATTGTTTCAATGTCTCCGATTGATTTTTTCTTAGTTTTTTTGCAGTAATATTATTCAATAGTGTGTATTGTAATATATTTATATAATAAAAGTGGTGAATTATCGCTATACTCAAACGTATGGTGTGCATATTAGTAATTCAATTATTATGTTCATAAAACAATAAACAAATAGTTTTGCTGCTATTACACTATACACAGGTTATATATAAGTATCTGCATATTTTGGTCACCATAACGAACCACTAAGTTGGTATTGAGAGTCGAAAAGCAACGAAGAGTTACCGCCACACACCAGCCAGCCACTCGCTGCCACTCCCTCAACACACGCACTAAACTTTCTCCCCCAACAATACCATTTGTGGTGTTATTACACTATATACAGACGTTATATATAAGTATGTATATATTTTGTTCACCACAACTGTACAGCTAAGCTGATATAGTTAGTTCAGGCACTAAGAGTCGTCGGTATACACAGCTGGCGGCTGGCGGCTCCCTCACTCATTCAAGGTCACACACACACTAAACTTTCTCCCCCAACAATACTGTTTGCTGCTATTACACTCTATACACAGGTTATATATAAGTATCTGCATACTTTGGTCACCATAACGAACCACTAAGTTGGTATTGAGAGTCGAAAAGCAACGAAGAGTTACCGCCACACACTAGCCAGCCACTCGCTGCCACTCCCTCAACACACGCACTAAACTTTCTCCCCCAACAATACCATTTGTGGTGTTATTACACTATATACAGACGTTATATATAAGTATGTATATATTTTGTTCACCACAACTGTACAGCTAAGCTGATATAGTTAGTTCAGGCACTAAGAGTCGTCGGTATACACAGCTGGCGGCTGGCGGCTCCCTCACTCTTTCAAGGTCACACACACACTAAACTTTCTCCCCCAACAATACTGTTTGCAGTGTTATTACCCTATATACACATACTATATATAAATATCTACATGTTTTATGCACCGTAACTGGACACCTAAGCCTGTAGTGCGCCCAAAGAGCATAGTGGCCACTCTCTAAACAGCTAGACAAATCGTGCAGACGACGTCACCTTCCGTCACCCTAATGGCTCCTCCCAGCATAATCCTTTTGCTGTTATTACACTAATACACACATTATATATAAGTATCTACATTTGTGTTCACCATAGAGAACCACTGAGCTGGTATGGTGAATGTAAACAATACCTGGTTGATACCTGGTTGATGGGGTTCTGGGAGTTCTTCTACTCCCCAAGCCCGGCCCGAGGCCAGGCTCGACTTGTGAGAGTTTGATCCACCAGGCTGTTGCTTGGAGCGGCCCGCAGAGCCACATACCCACCACAGCCCGGCTGATCCGGGACTTCTCTTAGGAAACAGTCCAGTTTTCTCTTGAAGATGTCCACGGTTGTTCCGGCAATATTTCTTATAGTCGCTGGGAGGACGTTGAACAACCGCGGACCTCTGATGTTTATACAGTGTTCTCTGATTGTGCCTATGGCACCTCTGCTCTTCACTGGTTCAATCTTGCATTTTCTTCCATATTGTTCACTCCAGTACGTTGTTATTTTACTGTGTAGATTTGGGACCTGGCCCTCCAGTATTTTCCACGTGTATATTATTTGGTATCTCTCGCGTCTCCTTTCTAGAGAGTACATTTGGAGAGCTTTGAGACGTTCCCAATAATTTAGGTGTTTTATCTCGTCTATGCGTGCCGTATATGTTCTCTGTATTCCCTCTATTTCAGCAATCTCTCCTGCTCTGAAGGGGGAAGTGAGTACTGAGCAGTATTCGAGACGGGACAACACAAGTGACTTGAAGAGTACAACCATTGTGATGGGATCCCTAGATTTGAAAGTTCTCGTAATCCATCCGATCATTTTTCTGGCTGATGCGATATTTGCTTGGTTATGCTCCCTAAACGTTAGATCGTCGGACATCATTATTCCCAAATCCTTGACATGCTGTTTTTCTACTATGGGAAGATTTGATTGTGTTTTGTACCCTGTATTATGTTTCAGATCCTCATTTTTGCCGTACCTGAGTACCTGAAATTTATCACTGTTAAACATCATATTATTTTCTGCTGCCCAATCGAAAACTTTGTTGACATCTGTTTGTAGTTTTTCAATGTCTTCAGCAGAGGTAATTTTCATGCTGATTTTTGTGTCATCTGCGAAGGATGACACGAAGCTGTGACGTGTATTTTTGTCTATATCAGATATGAGAATAAGGAACAGTAGCGGTGCAAGGACTGTACCTTGAGGTACAGAGCTTTTAACATCGCTTGGACTCGATTTTATCTGATTGACTGTTACTCTTTGTGTTCTGTTCGACAGGAAATTGAGTATCCAGCGTCCTACTTTTCCAGTTATTCCCATTGACCTCATTTTGTGAGCTATCACCCCATGGTCACATTTGTCGAAAGCCTTTGCAAAGTCTGTGTATACAACATCTGCATTTTGCTTTTCTTCTAAGGCTTCTGTGATTTTGTCACAGACAGGTGGCCACACAGTCAGTAAACGATGCTGTCTCCTTCCGTCTCTCAGCATCACTCCTCCTACAGCGCTAATTATTACAACAATCCTGCTATTATCACAACCCTGGTTATTTATATCACAGTCAGGGGTCATCTGTAATATTGTCATCACTAAATAATAACAATTATATATTTATTTTGACATTTTTCGGCGATGCTGTGGTCACAAGCTGAACAGCAATGCTGCTCGCTCATGCTGCGTGCGCCAGCCTTGGTTGCTCCAACAGTAATGTGCCTCTCACACCTGAGAATATTGCCCACGATTTTTTTTTTAAATTGCGTCTGTTTACAAGAGCCCTGAGGAAGCTAATGTGAACCCCGTGTAGCCGCGGGCCATTTGAATCGGGCGTGGCACCCTATGGCGTATATATACGCCATGCGCACCGTGGGACATGTTACTCAGGGCGTATATATACGCCATGTGCAGTTTAAGGGTTAAATAAATTCTAGATATACTTCATCATTTATATTTTTGGTTGCAGATTTTGTTTATTAATATCACTAGGATAATAAAAAGTTATAAAATACTTGTTTCATGAATGCTTATTTGTAGTAGATGGAGATTCTCCAGGCTATCTCCGGCTGGCTGGCAATCTACTGAGCCATTTCCCAGAACGGTCTGGGGGGGGGGGCAGGAAGTGAGGGTGTGGGGGAGAGCAGGAGCGAGGGAGGGGATGATAGAGGTAGGCAGCCTGCTTGCCATGCGAGGACCCCCTGGTGCCAAAACAAACCCAATACCAACCTTCAGTAATATCGACCGCCAGACCGGAATATGAGGCTCTAGATACAGGTCCCTCAAACCGGTCATTATTACCAGCAGATCGGTATAAAAGAGGCCATTAATTTGAGTGGATACTGTATGGGCGATGACATCACACCCTGCATGATCGCTCATGCACGGTGCATCCCAGAGAAGTCACGCGCGGTCTTCAAGCAGCCACAGTTGCCATGAATTTATTTTCGTGTCATTATTTACAGTGTCTAGGCATATTTTATTACCAATATTAGTCACTAATTGTGTTGCATGTAATGTTACATCATAGTCATTATCAATAAATGTTGCATACATCGAGTATACACATGCGCACACAAATGTTTTCCATTACTCCAATATGGCGAGAATTATGGATTACATAATCAAGGGATTATGTAATCACAATGTTAATTATTTATATGTACACACAAGCACACACTATGTATAGGTTTTTGCACTATTATTGCACATTTAGAATTCTTGGAAAGAGTGGTAGTCGTTGAAGCAGTCGACAGCACACAATGGAACTGCACACGCTTCACACCATGTTTGCACCACTTTACATTTCTGTTCTCTCCTTTTTATTGTTTTACAAACTAGGCATTCACGTTGGCCTATTGCACAGTTTCCAGCCGGTGGCAAATGTTTTAGTCTGTGTTGCTGAAAGGCCTCCATGTGAGCGAGCCTGGGTGTTGCAGCATGCTGCAACACTGGGTTCATGATTGGTCTTTGTATGCCAGGGATATCTTTACCAAACTTTGCTAATAACTGTGTCGCAAGTGTAAAAGCAAACGCACGGAAACTAGGTTTATGTCCTGTTTTCACCAGATACATATTATAGCAGTTCAGCATGCTCATGTCAACAAGATGGAAAAGCACTTTTTTCATCCATTTTAATGTTTTCCGCACACTCGATAGTGTCAACCATCATGTCAGCTTTATCGATCATATGCATGTTGATATTATAGTCAAGAACACAATCTGGTTTATATACTGGTTCTTTCATTACATGGTTCACCTTGCCACTGTTCATCATTGTACCATCATGAACGGTTGTCAGCATGCTCACTTCTCTCTTGTCTTTCCAATGAACCGAGAGTATTTGATCACATTTCCGTAGCTGGCACTCACCAACTGCAAGTCTACTATCAAACACTGGCATTTCCCTTCTTCGTGCCTTTACTGTGCCAACCAATCCAGTTCTATTTTCAATCAAGAACCTAGCTAGCAATGGACTTGTATAGTAGTTTTCTGTGCATAAGATGTAGCCCTTGTTCATCCATGGTGCCATCAGTGACTTCACCACACTACCCGAGAAACCATGTTGGTCATTACCGGGAATGTCTACATCGCTAGCTGAATACAGATTCATGTGTAACACGTATCCTGTTTCAGTCACACAGTACAAAGAATTTCAATCCAAATCTGTTTTGTTTGGAGGGAATATACTGTTTGAATGAAACACGTCCTTTGAAAAGCACAAGGGATTCGTCAATCACCAGCTTCTGTGCTGGTACGTAAAAATCTCTGAACTTTCCAATCACTTCATTCATATAGTGCCTTACTCGCCAAAGTCTATCATCCTCTGTCCGGTCCTCATTACTTGCAAAATGCAGACACCTGAGGAGTATCTGAAACCTGTCTCGGGACATATATTTCCCGAAGAGAAGTGTTGGAATAGTCAGATCTTTGCTCCAGTAATCTGTGATAGCATGTTTGACACAGTGCTTCATCAACATACATATTGCTAAAAACACATACATTTCACCTACAGTGGTGGTTTTCCAACATTGCAATCGTGAAAATTCTGTTATCTCTTACCCAATGAGATGAGCCGCATGAAGATTCGTTTGGTGTAAAATATATTCCATGAGCGGCTCATAATACAATGCTGTAAAATAATCCAATTCACACATATCCTCTCCATTATCAGGGAAAAGCTCTGTAATCCCAATGTCTATATTGTCAAAGGCAGGAATAGACGCAGCGGGGCATGACGGCGAGGAAGCGATGTACACCGTGGACCAGGAGCTGAAGCCAGTCTACGCACAGTACGGCTGCTACGTGCACATGAGGTGCAAGCACGTGAACATGAGGCTCTTGGTGCCTCAAGTTGTTCCATGCGGTGGCGCTTGGCTGGGCGAGACGCTGCTGACGCGACAAATTCTCGCCAAGTAACACCACTGGTACTGGCACCAGGCTCAGTAACACTATGTTCTGATTCCACTTCACTAAAACCAGAAAAAGTCACTTTCTTCTGACTCGTCACCACAAATATCCTCAGACTCTAAATAAGCACAGAAACTGTGTGGTTGTGGGTGAATTGGAGTAGACACTGGGCGAGGTGGCATGGGTGAGCGTATAGGCCTCGCCATGGGAGGCACCTGTATCTCATTTTCAGTGTCCGTGCTACTGTCATCGGCCAATTGTGTGTAGTCTTTATCAATGTCAGAGTCATCAAAATCACTTTCCTCACCATCAGAAAATAATTCACTAGTTATTAGCTCTTGAGTGAGTGATTGCGTGGTGCGCACCCGGGAAGCGTTCGGCCGTGCTTTCGCCATGGTGACCGCTGGGTAACTGATGCCACCCACACGATGGTAGCGCGAGCTGGATTGTTTTACAAAATGGCGGCTGTTTACTATAGCCCCTGGGCAGCGTATGGGGCCCCCCCTCTACCCCGCGGGCCTTTCAAATCTTGCGCTGTACTCCAATACATCATATGATGGGAAGCGCAAGCTACTGCAAATCACTCAACCCATCATATGATGTGTTGCGCACTTAAAGGGTTAAAAATTCATTAAAATTACAATATCTACAGTTTCACACACTATTTACACAGTAACACACTGTATTACACACTCAGTACTTCGGAAGTGAGTAATAATCAACGAAGTAGTCCATGGTGCACAGCGCGACTTCGCTCTCTTTGCACCAGGTACAGATCAATTTTCACTTCATGTTTCTTCGTTCTGTGTGCTAGCAAATGACGCACTCACGTACATCCTTGGCTTTAGTACTTGTAGGTTGTATGTTGCCAAACTTGTAAAGCATAAGGTAGTATTGAAAAGATTATAGGAAAAGATCAATTTGTAAGGTAGTCTTGAAAAGATCGCCTTGTAAGGTCCCACACTTGAAGAGGTTCAGCTAGCCTCAAAGAGTGTCTGTCAGTCAGAAAGAGATTCAGCTAGCCTCAAAGAGTGTCCATCAGTCTGGAAGAGATTCAGGTTTTCTTGAAAATATCTATGGGAACCACCACCATGGAAGCCGCTAACACTGTTCATCTATGCTACTTGTATCAGATGCATCATCACTGAACGCAGAAAACGATTCANGAGGCCTGCTGAGCCTCTGATACCTTTGGCAGAAGAGGATCCCGTTGACCCTTCCCATGTAACTAGGAGTGATTTAGTGGAAAGTTACCATATCTCTCGAGAGTAATGAAAGGTGGAATGAGGTGTGGACTCGACGTACCTCACAGCTCTACGAGAGTACCACTATGGAGCTTCGAGCCCCTATATAAGGTTCAACTCAAACCGAGACCAGTACTGATTGACAGTGATGGACCCAGTCAGCATGGACTACAGACAAAATGTCTCTATCCACCCAGATCACCAGGCATCCCTGAGTAGTACGGGTTTGTGCCGGGCACTACTACCCTAAAAACATTTAGAGAAGTTGGTACCTCTCGAATTAGCAGGACGAGATTGTCGAACAGAACCAACTTCACCTACCGTTTTCGAGGACAACAATTCTGATCCACTGAGCACACACCCACCTAGAGCAGCTGCTCAACAATGTAAACGGAAACTACAGCCTATTATAGCTCTGACTAAGAGCAAATAATTTACCATCCAATTTGAGTAATCATGATGATACTGTGTTGTGATGTCAAGTAACAAATCAGTTACAAGTCACAATGACCCAAGATATTCACCTCATAGTAGATTCCCAGTTACTTTAAATTGTATGATTTAATCATTAATTTGTTTGTGTAGGCTATCAACTATGACATTATCCATCTAGAGCATCTATGAGTTTACAACACTTTAAGACTTAGTAACATAACCGTTACCGTCATTGCGACACCAGTCATGGAGTACATTGTAGGCTTTAGTAGTTATTAACTTTAGATGATACACAATTCCATGTTTTACATTTAACATGAGTTCCTTTATAAGACTTAAAGTGTTATCTGTCCTTGACAATTACGGGACATCCGTTATGTGTGTACTAACATACTAACATTAATATTAACTTCGGGATAGGTACGTCAGTACTCAACATTGAACTGCGACCTGAGTTCCCCCCCCCCCCGGGGTTATGTTGGAAATTTCCAACACTGACACACTACCATTGCATTATAATACATCATTATTAGTAATTACAGAAGTTATTAATTTCACTAACGGTAGTGTTAACATAACTTAATCTGAGCCTATTGCTAATCTTCTCACAACATTGAGAGGCAGGATTGCGTCAGATAATATCTATCTAAACATATTTATTACCAATATGTCAGAGAATTGAATGCGATTCTCTAAAATTATCAGTATTCTGTACAATTAACTACGGATAATATAGTTCCCAATAATCCAAAACCGAGTTATTGACTGAAATTATTATCAAGTAGCAGTTTTATCTGTTACATACGAATGCTATGGAGGAAATAAAATTTCTCTCCATTTCTCGATTAACACCCTTTAACGAGAATATGATCTTATTTAATTCCCTATAATTGCAACTCAGTTCTCATTAACGCATTACATCAGTATTACACGAAAAAGAATTATCCATGATTAGTAACTTCTGTTGTGAATGCGGGAGACGAGTTGAGGGAGTGCGGAGAGACGCCGCCATTATACTTCGCCATGCTGCTTAGCCAGTGACGCCAACAATCA
This sequence comes from Procambarus virginalis, assembly GCA_020271785.1. Taxonomy (NCBI): domain Eukaryota; kingdom Metazoa; phylum Arthropoda; class Malacostraca; order Decapoda; family Cambaridae; genus Procambarus; species Procambarus virginalis. Next base: position 19,142 of record WNGS01007083.1, read on the forward strand.
CATCGTGCGTCCCAGGAGAGTCGATTTCCATCAATACTACGTTGGGCCCTTGCATTTAATCGGTCTAGGAGCATGCAAGTGCTCCAGTAGCAATTTATGATTGCTTCGGTGGACAACCAGCAGGTTAAGTGCCATAATCTTAGTTATATAATGAGATCTCTTTTTATATCTATATACTGTGCACTGTCCATCGTTATGCTACGCGACCTCCCCAAACAATAACTTGTGTTGTAAGCGGTCGTGGTCTTCATGTTCCCACGCCATGCTTGAACTCACGTGTTGCAGCAAGTAGCAGACGACGCCACTGCACCTCTACTTCTCTGTTCACTATTACAGCTAAGCAGCTGAAACCTTGTCTATTATTTCTTTAATTGAGCAAATTCTAGATCAGTCAAAGAGATTTAGTTTATTTAATTTGAGATATCTAACAGAATATGTTAGCCTCATAAAAGTCAAATGAGAATAATTACTTGGTTAACCCCTTAACTGCGTTGCCTCCAAATATGACACCCCCGCAGTGCGCAGGAAATCATTTCTCTGGAAAAAATTCTTTTTCTTTTTAATGTGTCAGAAACCCTTCCCTCAGTATGGGTATGTAAGTATGTAAGCACCTCCAAGGATACCTGATCAACCAGGCTGTGACTCATACGTCAGGCTGCGAGCAGCCGCGTCCAACAGGGCTGGTTGATCAGTCCAGCAACCAGGAGGCCTGGTCGATGACCGGGCCGCAGGGACGATAAGCCCCGGAAGCACCTCAAGGTATCCTCAAGGTATGTAGAAATAAAGCGAAATTGTACTTACTTTGGCTGCTATGGGGTCCGTAAGTTGGGGCGTGACATCATCATTCCCTGTTCGCCTGTGGTGTACGCTCCCGGGGCCAGTAGGGCGCTCGGGGTGGGGCGCGCAAGTTGCCGCGAATATATTTTCGTTCATTTTTTTTGCACAGGTCCAAATACATTTTATTTGTTTTTACGTGCTAATCCTATGTATAGAGAACACGTACACTATATTATGGCAGTAAAACATCCGTACTCTCCGAAGACACTGTGTTACGTGCATGACACTTGTGTACACATATGCAGCACATATTTACTATCATGCTAATTTATGTATATATACAATCTATTTACACACTATACACTGTCACACACTATATACATTCACCATCAACACATTCAGAGCATCGCGTAGCAGCTGCTTCGTATGGGCCAATAGCAGCTGCCTCGTATGGGCCTATAGCAGCTGCCTCGTATGGACCAATAGGAGCTGCCTCGTATGGGCCTATAGCAGCTGCCTCGTATGGACCAATAGGAGCTGCCTCGTATGGGCTAATAGGAGCTGCCTCGTATGGACCAATAGCAGGTGCCTCGTATGGGCCTATAGCAGCTGCCTCGTATGGACCAATAGGAGCTACCTCGTATGGGCTAATAGGAGCTGCCTCGTATGGACCAATAGCAGGTGCCTCGTATGGGCCAATAGCAGCTGCCTCGTATGGGCCAATAGCAGCTGCCTCTTATGGGCCAATAGCAGCTGCCTCTTATGGGCCAATAGCAGCTGCCTCTTATGGGCCAATAGCAGCTGCCTCTTATGGGCCAATAGCAGCTGCCTCTTATGGGCCAATAGCAGCTGCTTCGTATATGCCAATAGCAGCTGCCTCGTATGGGACAATAGGAGCTGCCTCGTATGGGCCAATAGGAGCATTTGGCCATGAACACATTCAGAACACCTCGAGTGAGAGCAGCCACACCCAGCCAGTCTCCCTCACTCCAACATCTTACTCGCCAACATTGCTCCTCCCACCATACTGTTATAGTTCTTATTACACATGTTCTATATACCTATCTACATGTTTTATTTACCAGAACTATGCAAGTAAGCCGGTATTGTGTCCAAACAGTACAGTGGCCACCATACACTGCATGAAAAATCACACAGCAGACGACGCTATGATTACATCACCTCCCTCACCAAAATAGCTCCTCTCAACATTCTCCTGTTGCTGTTTTTATACTATATACACACACTATATATACCCATGTACATATGTTTTGCCCATAGCGAACCACTAAGTTAGTATGGTGAGCAAAACAAGAGTGGCTGCCACACACACAAAATGAGGCTACCTCAATTCTCGCCCTCCCTCCCTCACCAAAATTCCTCCTTCCACAATACTACGCACAACGCTAATTATAACCACAATCCTGGTCACTAATTCCTGTAAATGAATAATTGACCACACGTTTATTTTGAAAAGGAACCTAAGAAATCATTTGAAGATTCCTAGATGGACAAAATAATGCTGTGGTGCTGTGGCTAGTGCTGTGAACATCGTGAACAGCATTGAATCACTGATATTTGAACATTGTACCCAGTCATTATCACACTCAGGCTCTTCTATAACACTATCATAGCTAAATAATACAAGTTATATATATATATTTTGACATTATTAGGCGATGCTGTGGTCACACGCTGAACAGCAGTGCTGTACGCTCATGCTGCGAGCGCCAGCCTTGGTTGCTCACTCACTACTGAGGCTCCCACACCCGGGAATGTGGACCACAATTTTTTTTTAACCCTCAAACCGCTAGGGGCCCAAATGGAATTCACACCCACAGGCGCAACAAAAAAAAAATCCAAAAAATTCTTTCGTCTTATAGAAGTGTTTATTTTTGTTCCCTGATCACGGAAAAAATAACAAAAAAATCGTAGGTGGCATATTTTAGCCGCAATAGGATAGGGAAGTGTGGCAAAAAAGGGGCGTTGGCAGAGCTTTCGCCAGACGAGGTCTGCTCCGCCCGAGCTGTCAGATGGCAGTTGTTGGAAATTACCAACAGTTTTTATACATCATTGTATTTATACAACCAAAGTAGTTACTAAAATTACTAACTTGTAGATTTAATCATTATCATGATTTATTCATTGCCAAATTCTTCCTAGTACGTGAGGAACGACAGGCAGCAACATGAATTTTCTCCACATTTAGTTGAATTTATAACAAGAGTCCAGTTTATCATTTCCTTTACTAAAAATAGTTAAGTTTGATTTCGTAGTATACTATTACTTACTGGAACTCCTTTATTTAACTAACATTTAAGTATTCTAGAGGAAATTACTTTGATGTAAATGATTTTACTTTAATTTCCTCGATTGGCTGCACAACTTTTAGTAAGCCAATTTATGTTACTAGAACTTCTATTTTATCACAGAAGAATTTAATGTGATATTAATACTTGTTATTACCTCTTCCTTCCTTAGTCAATTGCGATAAATACATATTCATTTACGCTCGAAAGCCGCGCATGCGCAATAAGGAGCAGGAAGAAGAAGGGAGAGCGTCACTTGACTCGACACGAGAGCACGGACGCCATTGACAACGTGTAGCAGAACTGTGCTTGACCTATTTATTTCGCTCCCACGATCAGTTGAGCGGTGCCACGTTATCTGGCACAACATAGCCGTGTCATAGACTAGCATACGAGCATCTCCAGAGTCAACGTCTTTCAAGCAGCAGCTGGAGGACGAAGAGTTGCTCAAGTCTTCACATCAACGACACGAGGCTCGGCCGCTAAGTTTACCCTTTTTGTTATTATGTGGCCACTATTAACATTTAGGCTAGCAGTCGTTAGGCCAAATGCAAACCAACAAAAGCTAGTACGTGTCTTAATTAAATTTACCATCTAATTAGATGATTATCAGTTTATTTCTATGATACAAATTGTTCAGACATTAGCTGATAATTTACTACCGTCATCCCCATGATTTAGGATGTAAATGTAATTACCTATTGTGTAGAAGATTTCTACAATGTAATTGCCTTTCAGTACCAAGGCGACTTCAACCGAGGTGCTAGGCTTCCCCACCGTCCTGTGCAACAATTTACCCTATGCAACACGTCGTCGGTGGAGTGTAGCAACCGACTACTCCTTAGTTTCACAGCTAAGCTGTCCATTTTTCCATCAGTAGCAATAACTTCATAGTTACAGTAGTGATCTCCTAAAGAGATCAATTATACTAACCCTTTGATTTACTGATGCTGTTCAACATTTCAGTAGTATATTGAGGTGCCTTTACCTCCATCAATATTATATATTCTACAGTTATTGACTTTCACATTAGATTTACTCTGGTGAAGAACCAGCACCAGAATAATGCTAGGGATGTATTAATCTTTTAGCATGTAACCCCCCAATTTTGTGTAGTTAATTTGACTCCATTCATATAAGTATTACAGTTTTACCAAGATCCATAGGACACTAGTTCCTAGGATTAGTTTTTTCCATTGTCTCTTTGTTTTCCACTTTTTCTCAAAAAGTGGTGGTCCTTCATAGCTATCGAAGTATAGATATATATTTATTTAATTATTAGTTACTGGGTTTCAGAGCCTTAAACAAGTTATTAGTTATTGGAGTCAGGTTTTCCCCACAGCAGTTGCCACAAATATATTATTACCTAATTATTTCAATGTCTCTGATTGATTTTTTCTTAGTTTTTTTGCAGTAATATTATTCCATACAGTGAATTGTGGTATATTTATATTATAAAATGTGTGAACCATCGCTGTACTCAAAATTATGGTGTGCATATAAATGATTCTATTATTATGTTCATAAAACAATAAACAAATAGTTTTGCTGTTGTTACACTATATACACAGGTTATATATAAGTATCTGCATGTTTTGTTCACCATAACGAACTACTAAGTTGGTCTTGTGAGTCAAAAAGCAACGAGGAGTGACCGCCACACACTAGCGAGCCACTCACTGCCACGCCCTCCCTCAACACCACCTCACTCACCCTCATTTACCTCCCACAATACTGTTTTTGCATTTATTCACTATACACAGATGTTATATATACGCATTTGCATGTTTTGTTCACCATAACTGTACATCTAAGCTTGTATGGTGAGTAAAGCCACAAAGACGTAGCTACTCACACAGTCAGCTGATCGCCGGCCGCCCTCAAGGCCAGACGCACTAATATTTCTCCTCCAACAATATTGGTTGTGGTGTTATTACGCTATATACACACATTATATATAAGTATCTACCTGATTTATTCACCATTCTTGTACAAATAAGTTGGTATGGTGCCCAAAGACCATAGTAGCCATCAGTAAACAACGTGCCAAGTCGTGCAGACGACGCTCCTCCTTCACCAAAATGGCGGCTCCCAACCTACTCCTCTTGCTGTTATCTCACACTATACACATGTTATATATAAGTATCTACATTTGTGTTCACCATAGCGAACCACTAAGCTGGTATGGTGAGTGCAGTCAATAAATGGTGGCCACACACAGTCAGAAGACGACGCCCACAACCCTCCCTCTACAGCCGTACTCCTCCCTCCATCGAGCACAGCGATAAATATCACCACAATCACGCTGTTATCAGAATCCTGGTCAGTTTTATCAAAGTCAGGGGTCTTCAGTAATACTATCACTGCTAAATAATAGCAGTATCATTTATATTATGGCATTTGTATGCAATGCTGTGGTCACAAGCTGAACAGCGGTGCTGTGAGCTCGTGCTGCGTGCGCCAGCCTTGGTGGCTGGCTGAATACTGACGCTCTCACACCCAAGAATGTTGGGCTGGATTTTTTTCTAGGTGGCATCTGGCAACTATCAGTCGTGGCTGTACTATAGCTGCCCCTATCCCAGGCGGGGCGTTTAAATTATACCGCTAGACACGAAATCATTTATAAATGATGTGCGCGGTTTCGGTTGTCACTGATATCATTTATATATGATATGCGCGGTTTGAGGGTTAAAGATGGCGTCTGTTTACAAGAGCCCTGAGGAGGCTGATGTGAACCCCATGTAGCCGTGGGAGTTTTGAATGGAACGTGAAAGATACAAATACCCGGAGGCGCGTTGCGCAAACCAGACATGAGCCTGCAGGCGTGTTGCGCAGTTTAAGGGTTAATCAACATATAATCTTTTTACCATTAATCAATTTATCTAATGTTTCTTAACACTTTCGCGGGGCGAGGACTCAGCATTGAGTCCTCCGTAAAACAGGGGCAAGTCCGGCGACGACTCAGCATTTAGTCCTCCGTGCGGCAACTTTAGTGGCGTTTTCGGGATGGTCTTGCTGTGGCTTTGGACATTATATGCATATACTCTTGTAGGGAATTTCATTGCGAATACATTGATACCCAAATGAAAGTCCTAGGACCAGAATTGAGGTAACAAAGTTGAAAACAGAATACCCATTTTATTGCTCTTTATTAGCGCTCAAGGCGGGTAACTCTCTGTCACTTTCCGCGCTTGTTGTGGAAGGTACGCAGGGCTTTTGGACTTTATATTTGCATGCTCATGTAGGGAATTCTATTGCGAACACAATGATACCAAAATGAAAGACTTAAGACGAGAATTGAGATGTCCAAAGTGAAGAGTGTAAACATTTTATCACTCTTGTGCGCTCCCGGGTAACTTTCTCTCACTTTCTCTGTTAGTTGCGGATGGTAAGCCGGGCTTTTGGAGTTTATATGCATTTAGTCCTGTAGAGAATTCTTTTGCGAACACATTGATACCAAATTGAAAAACCTAGGATGAGAATTGAGATGACAAAGTTCAAAAGAATATATACTTTTCAGAATGAGAAGCGCCTTGGGATGGCGCAGCGCTCTCTTTCTTGTAACCGCAACCTGTTTTTATCATGCCGGCGGGTGGAGATCGCTGCTGTTTTTTATATTATATGCATATAGGCCTGTTGGGAATTCTATTGCGAACACATTGATACTAAAATGAAAGACCTAGGACGAGAATTGAGTTGACAAAACTGAAAAGAGTGTAAACATTTTATCACTCTTGCGCGCTCCCGGGTAACTTTCTCTCACTTTCTCTGTTAGTTGCAGATGGTATGCAGGGCTTTTGGAGTTTATATGCATTTAGTCCTGTAGAGAATTCTATTGCGAACACATAGATACCAAATTGAATATCGTATGACGAAAATTAAAGTGACAAAGTTGAACAGAGTATACACATTTCAGAAATTCCGCGCGCTCCCTTGAAACGCTCAGTGCACTTTGGGATAGTGGAGAGGTCGCGTGCACGGTGCGCGGAAGTGTTAATAGTATTTAGTAGAATTACTAATTTTTATTCGAGGAAGAACCAGCCTCGATGAAACGTACTGGGAGTAGATTACTTCTGGTATTAACCCCCAATTTTGTGAAGGACGGAAAGTTTATTCTCAAACATTAATATATTATACAGCCTATTGAATTTTAAAGAATAATCTTTAATAGTTTCATATCCATAGGCACTGGTGTTTCAGTCCTTAACATTTAACTTTATCTGTTTCCCTTTTCAGTCAAAATAGGGTGGTCCTTCGATTAATTTAAATTAATCCATTAATTCAATATCAATCAATTGATAGAGAGTAAGCTTTCTTCCCATCAGATACCAATGGACAAAATAAATGCTTGCTTGAAATACAGAATCCTCAGTTAAGTGTCTGAAATTTTTCAAGTAACATTCAGGTAAGATATATTTTGTACAGACTGCCACTGAGTCCACCACTCTACTGCCTTCTACCCTGTGATGTCACAGATTCACGTCACATTGTTTTGATTTGTCAAGAGGCTGGAGTGTTCATTCCGTGACTTTTGTTGGACATATCTGCACAATCAAGGAACATTCGTGCACCATGTTGGCTCCAAATGCACTGATTATGTCAGTGATGGCTGACTGGTGGTTGGATGGGCAGGCTGGCGGGGATGGAGAGGCTGAAATGTAGGCAGGCAGGCAGGGAGAGGATGGGAGGTAGGCTGGGAGGTAGGCAGGGAGGGAGGCAGGCAGGCAGAGGCTGTGAGGTAGACAGGGAGGGAGAGAATGGAGATGAATGGCTTGATTGATGGAGGGATGGAAGGACAGAGGAAGGGATGAAGGAATGAAGAAAGGGAGGAAGGGGAGGGAGGAGATGGAGAGATGGAGGTAGGGATGGGCGTTGAGTTGAGCAGAGAGAAAGAGTATGGGTGTAGGATGGGGGTGAAGGTTGGGGGGGGGTGAAGGTTGGGGGGGGGGGTGTCGTGGTGGGGGAGAGGACCGGCTCACTGATAAGCCTAACACACTTGACTCAGTGAACCAGATGTTTTTTAAATAAATTCTGGATGGATGGGAGGGAGGAGGGGGAGGGAGGGAGGGATGGTGGGAGGGGGGATGAAAGGAGGGAGAGATTGAGGAAGGGAGGGATGGAAGGAGGGAGGGAGGAGAGATGGAGGGAGGGTGGTGGGAGGAGGGATGGAGGGAGGTGGGTGGTGGGAGGAGGGGTGGTGGGAGGAGGGATGGAGGGGAGGGAGGGAGGGGTGGTTAAAGGGGAGGAGGGATGGGAGGGAGAGAGGGAGGAATGGAAGGAGGGAGGGAGAGAAGTGGAAGAAAGAGGGAGGAGAGAGAGGACTAGATGAGTGAGGAGAGAAGATGGAAGAGGGATGGAGGGAGGAAGGGAGATGAGGGAGGGAGGAGGGAGGAGAGGGAAGAGGGAGGGATGGAGGTGAGGGAGAGGAAAGAGGGAGGGATGGAGGGAGGAAGGGAGAGGAGGGAGGGATGGAGGGAGGAGGGAGGAGATGGAGCGAAGGAGAGATGGAGGAGAGATGGAGGGAGGAGAGATGTGCAAAGGAGTGAGGGATAGATGGTGGGAGGGTAGGAATGATGGAGGTGGGGATGAAGATGGTGGGATGGGAGATTCGAAGGGAGATGAGGGAGAGAGGCAAGTTGGAGAGAAGAGGGAACGGTGTAGTGAGAGGGAGAGAAAAGGTGATGGGAGGGAGGGAGGGAGATGGTATAGTGTTGGGAGTGGGTTGAGGGATGAGAGCGTATGGGAGGAAATGATAAATGAGGAGGGAAGGGAAGGGAGGGGAGGAGAGGGAGAGATGGTGGGAGAAGGAGGGAGGAAGGACGAAAATGGTGGTAGGGAAGATGGACAATCAAGGGAGTGGCGGGAGAAGATAGTGGGAGGGACGGGTAGGGAGGGGAGGGAGGGGTGACAGAGGAGGGGAGGGAGGGATTGGAGTGAGATGCGTTGGGAGGGAGGAAGGGATGGAAGTGAGGGGGAGAGAGAATTGAAGAAGGGTAGAGAGGGGAGGAGCGAGGAGGAGGAGGGAGGAAGAGGGATGAAGGAGGGATGGAGGAGATGGAAAGGGGAGGGATGTCGAAGGAGGGAGGGAGAGGGGGGGACGGGATGGAAGGAGGGAGTGAAGGGATGGAAGGAGGGTGGAAAGGTGGAAGGGAGGAAGGGAGGAAAGGAGGAGAGGGAGGGAATACAGGGGAGGGAGGGAAATTAAGGGGGAGGAGGATTAAGGCAGGAGGGCATTAAGGGAGTAGGAGAGGGACTAATTAGGAGGAGGGGGTTGATGAGGAAGGAGGAGGGAAGATGGGGGAGAACTGAGGGAGTGTTGGGACGAACCCGACTCCATCATCAGAGCAATGGAGCACGTACACGTCAATGCCATCTGTGAGTTCCGCTCCCGATACCCACCTAAGGACTAACGGCCATCTGGTGGTGGCAGGATGAACATCAAGCCAATCCTGCTACAATGGGGATTTTGGCTAAGGGCGCTTAGATGATCCTGTCCTGGTCAGTCTCTGAGGAGCTGATTCTGGACCTCCTGTGTGATGGTGGCACCTAGAAATCAGCGCCATCTATTATAGTGAGAAGTTGTATGTTTATTCAAAGGCCGTAAGAATGGTATTATCCTAGTGTCCAAAGTACTGGCCAGTTTACTGAGACGTTTCTGTATTCCACAGAGGCTACGTAGGGCTGCTAGTACGATTGGACAGTCATCATACTCCAGGGCAAGCCTATAATCTCTCTACTCCAATCTGCTTTACGTGAGCAGTGAGCCGCGCCGAAGAGGAACTGTGTAGTATTGCTGTCTGCCTGTGAAGTGGCAGTGGACAGAATTCGTGTATCCCGGGACTGGCTAGAAAAGAGCACCGACAGTAGAGTGCTACGGAGGAGTGTAACTAGCTAGTTGCAAAAGCATCCTGCCAGGGGTTCGCTACCCTTGTATTTGGTGTCGTGAACATGAGCATTGGTCCCAGCAGCGCGAGGCTGATGTTCTCTGCCAGCACCACAGGGCTGGGAGTGATTTGGGAGGCGTTCACAAGGAACCTATGTGAGACTGTGTTATAAGGCTGGGCCCATGGCTAGGGTAGACTCATTGGTGTTTCTCAGTACTATTGAGAACTTACGGTCATTGAGGAAACACAGAAGTTGACAAGGCTGCCTCGCAGGAGCATCGAGGAGCGCTTCAGTGTCCTATAGAGCGACAATGTGTATATATCAGTGTATAATACTTCCTTTTATGGATTATCGATGTAGTGTGATGGGAAAGTTGATTGTGAGTGCACATATATTAAGCAAATGTCTGTGTTTAAGTGTCGTATTCCTTGCAAGACTCCCCCATCCGTGTTTTATATGCTTGCATTACCAACCTCACTCCTTGAAAGCCACTACTAAAACCTTGAGGTCGGATACTAGAACTTGGGTTCCTCCAGCAAAGAACCCAGTTGCGACCCATTGTGGCCATAAACAGGGAGGAAGAGATGGAAGGGAGGGAGGAGAAGGAGGGAGGGAAGAGAAGGGGGAGGGAGAGCAGGAGGGAGGGAGGGAGGGAGAGATAGAGGAAGGGAGGGAGATGGAGGGAGAGAGAGATGGGGTAGGGATGGGGTGTTTGAGTTGAGCAGAGTGTGTATGGGTGCAAGGGGGAGGGCGGGAGGAGGTGGGGGGGGTCGGTGGTGGGGGGAAGGGACCGGGCTCACTGATAAGCCTAAAACACTTGACCCACTGAACCAGATGTTTCTTAACCCTACACTGCTCGGGGTTCCTGGGGACATTTACACCCCTGTGCGCCAGAAAAAATTCAAAATTTTTTTCGTCTTCTAACATGTTAATTTGTGTCCCCTGAGCACGTTAAAAATAGCAAAAAAATCGTACGAAGACATATTTTGGGCAAGGCGCAATTGACCGAAGAAGTTTGGCAAAAAGTGGGCGTTGACAGAGCGGGCGTCAGGGCTGGTCAGCGTCACCGGCGCTGACAGATGGGAGTTGCGACAAAGATATTATTTCCTAAATGTTTCAATGTCTCCGATTGATTTTTCTTTTGTGTTTTTGCAGTAATATTATTCAAGAGGTGTGTATTGTAATATATTTATATAATAAAAGTGGTGAATAATCCCTATACTCAAACGTATGGTGGGCATATTAGTAATTCAATTATTATGTTCATAAAACAATAAACAAATAGTTTTTGCTGCTATTACACTCTATACACAGGTTTATATATAAGTATCTGCATAATTTGGTCACCATAACGAAACCACTAAGTTGGTATTGAGAGTCGCAAAGCAGCAACGAAGAGTTACCGCCACACACCAGCACGCCACTCGCTGCCACTCCCTTCAACACCCGCACTAAACTTTCTCCCTCAACAATACCATTTGTGATGTTATTACATTCACTATATCCAGACGTTCTATATAAGTATGTATATAGTTTGTTCCAGGACAACTCGCTACAGCTAAGCTGATAAAGTTAGTTCAGGCACTAGAGTCGTCGGTATACACAGCTGGCGGCTGGCGGCTCCTTCACTCATTCAAGGTCCAACACACACTAAACTTTCTCCCCCAAACATACTGTTTTTGCTGCTATTACACTCTATACACAGGTTATATATAAGTATCTGCATCTTTTGTCCACCATAACGAAATACTAAGTTGGTATTGAGAGTCGAGCAGGGGAAAAAAAAGGGGGATGTGGAAAAAGAGTTACCCAGCCACACAATAGCCAGCCACTCGCTGCCACTTCCCTCAACACACGCACTAAACTTTCTCCCCAAACAATACCATTTGTAGTGTTATTACACGATATACAGACGTTATATACATATGTAGGTATATATTTTGTTCACCACAACTGTACCGCTAAGTGATATAGTTAGTTCAGGCACTAAGAGTCGTCGGCATACACAGCTGACGGCTGGCGGCTCCCTCACTCCTTCAAGGTCACACACACACACTAAACTTTCTCCCCCAACAATACTGTTTGCAGTCGTTATTACCCTATATACACATACTATATAAAAGTATCTCAACATGTTTATGCACCGTAACTGGACACCTAAGCCTGTAGTGCGCCCAAAGAGCATAGTGGCCAATCTCCTAAACAGCTTGACAAGTCGTGCAGACGACGTCACCTTCCGTCACCCTAATGGCTCCTCCCACCATAATCCTTTGCTGTATTACACTAATACAACACATTATATATAAGTATTCATTGTGTTCCACATAGAGAACCACTGAGCTGGGTATGGTGAATGTAAACAATACTGGTTGATACCTGGTTGATGGGGTTCTGGGAAGGTCTTCTACTCCCCAAGCCCGGCCCGAGGCCAGGCTCGACTTGTGAAGAGTTTGATCCACCCGGCTGTGCTTGGAGCGGCCCCCGCAGAGCCACATACCCACCACAGCCCGGGCTGATCCGGGACTTCTCTAGGAAACAGTCCAGTTTCTCTTGAAGAATGTCCATGCGGTTGTTCCTGCAAGATTTCTTATAGTCGCGGGGAAGGACGGACAACCGCGGACCTCTGTGTTTTATACACGTGTTCTCTGATTTGTGCCTATGGCACCCTCTGCTCTGCACTGGTTCAATCTTGCATTTCCTTGTATCATATTGTTCACTCCAGTACGTTGTTATTTTACTGTGTAGATTTGGGACCTGGCCTCCAGGTATCTTCCATGTATATTATGGGTATCTCTCGCCGTCTCCTTTCTAGAGAGTACATTTGGAGAGCTTTGAGACGTTCCCATTAATTTAGGTGTTTATCCTTTCTATGCGTGCCGTATATGTTCTCTGTATTCCCCTCTATTTCAGCAATCTCTCCTGCTCTGAAGGGGGAAGGGAGTACCTGTGAGCAGTATCGAGACGGGACAACACAAGTGACCTTGAAGAGTACAACCATTGTGATGGGATCCCTAGATTTGAAAGCTTCTCGATATCCATCCGATCATTTTTCTGGCTGATTCGATATATTTGACTTGGTTATGCTCCCTAAACGTTAGATCCGTCGGACATCATTATTCCCAAATCCTTGACATGCTGTTTTTCTACTAGCGGAAGATTTGATTGTGTTTTGTTACCTGTATTATGTTTCAGATCCTCATTTTTTCCGGACCTGAGTACCTGAAATTTAGCACTGTTAAACATCATATTATGTTCTCCGGCTGCCCAATCGAAACTTTGTTGACATCTGTTTGTAGTTTTTTCAATGTCTTCAGCAGAGGCACTTTTCATGCCTGATTTTTGTCATCTGCGAGGATGACACGAAGCTGTGACGTGTATGTTTGTCCTATATCAGATATGAGAATAAGGAACAGTAGCGGTGCCAGGACTGGTACGTTGAGGTAGAGAGCTTTTAACATCGCTGGACTCGATTTATCTGATTGACTGTTACTCTTTGTGTCTTGTTCGACAGGAAATTGAGTATCCAGCGTCCCACTTTTCCAGGTTATTCCCTTCGACCTCATTTTGTGAGCTATCCACCCATGAGTCACGTTTGTCGAAAGCCTTTGCAAAGTCTGTGTATACACATCTGCATTTTGCTTGGCTTCTAAGGCTTCTGTGATTTTGTCACAGGACAGGTGGCCACACAGTCAGTAAACGATGCCTGTCTCCCTCAGTACCTCAGCATCACTCCTCCTACAGCGCTAATTATTACAACAATCTTGCTATTCTCACAACCCTGGTTATTTATATCACAACCCTGGTTATTTAAATCACAGACAGGGGTCATCTGTAATACTATCATCACTAAATAATAGCAATTATTTATTTATTTTGACATTTTTCGGCGATGCTGGTCACAAGCTGAACAGCACATGCTGCTCGCTCAGGCTGCGTGCGCCAGCCTTGGTTGCTCCAACAGAAATAGGTGCCTCTCACACCCGGGAGTTATGCCCACGATTTTTTTTTTAAATTCGCGTCCTGTTTACAAGAGCCCTGAGGAGCTAATGTGAACCCGTGTAGCCGCGGGCCATTTGAATCGGGCTTGGCACCCTATGGCGTATATATACGCCATACGCACCGTGGGACATGTTACTCAGGGCTTATAATTACGCCATGTGCAGTTTAGGGGTTAAAATAATGCTAGATAATACTTCAGCATTTATATTTTTGGTTTGCAGATTTTTGGTTTATTAATATCACCTTAGGATAATAAAAAGTTATAAAATACTGTTTCATGAATGCTATTTGTAAGTATTAGTTGGAGATTCTCCAGGCTATCTCCGGCTGGCTGGCAATCTACTGAACTATTTCCCGAACGGTCGGGGGGGGGGGGGCAGGAAGTGAGGTGTGTGGGGAGAGTCAGGAGCGAGGGAGGGGATGATAGAGGTAGGTGGCCTGCTTGCCATGCGCAGGACCCCCTGATGCTAAAACAAACCCAATACCAACCTTCAGTAATATCGACCGCCAGACCGGAATATGAGGCTCTAGATACAGGTCCCTCAAACCGGTACATTATTACCGCAGATCGGTATAAAAGAGGCCATTAATTTGAGTGGATACTGTATGGGGCGATGCCATCACACCCTGCATGATCGCTCATGCACGGTGCATTCCAGAGGCGTCATGCTCGGTCTTCAAGCAGCCACAGTGTGCCATGATGTTTATTTTCGTGTCATTATTTACAGTGTCTAGGCATATTTTATTACCAATATTAGTCACTAATTGTGTGCATGTAATGTTACATCATAGTCATTATCAATAAATGTTGCATACATCGATTATACACATGCGCACACAAAAGTTTTCCATTGGTACTCCCATATGGGCACCCAGAAATTAGGGATTACATAAATCAAGGAGATTATGTAATCACAATGTTAATTATTTATATGTACACACAAGCATGCATTATGTACTCAGGTTTTTGCACCTATTATTGCACATTTTAGACTTCTAGAAAGAGTGGTAGTCGTTGAAGCAGTCACGACAGCCAGCACATATTGGAACTGCACACGCTTCACACCATGTTTGCACCACTTTATGTTTCTGTTCTCTCCGTTTTGTTTAACTTC
>WNGS01007086.1:0-29969 GCA_020271785.1 Procambarus virginalis
AGGACAGAGAAGGCTGGGCAGACTGCATATTTCTTGACTGCCAAAAGGCCTTTGATACAGTACCGCACATGAGACTGCTATACAAACTTGAGAGGCAGGCAGGAGTAAGCGGAAAGGCCCTAGAATGGGTGAAGAACTACCTAACAGGAAGGAGCCAGAGGGTTGGTAAGGGCCGAGAAGTCGGACTGGAGAACAGTAACAAGTGGAGTACCTCAAGGATCGGTGCTGGGACCAATCCTCTTTCTAATTTACGTAAATGACATGTTACAGGAGTGGAGTCATACATGTCAATGTTTGCGGATGACGCAAATTAATGAGAAGAGTTGTGACAGACGAGGATTGTAGGATCCTCCAAGAGGACTTAAACAGGTTGCAGAGATGGTCAGGGAAATGGCTACTGGAGTTTAACACCAGTAAATGTAAAGTTATGGAAATGGGATCAGGTGATAGGAGACCAAAGGGACAGTACACAATGAAGGGGAACAGCCTACCTGTAACGATTCGAGAAAGAGATCTGGGAGTGGATGTGACACCTAATCTAACTCCTGAGCACATATAAATAGGATAACGACAGCAGCGTACTCTACACTGGCGAAAATTAGAACTTCATTCAGAAACCTAAATGAGGAGGCTTTAGGGCGCTTTACACTGCATACGTGAGCCCGTCTTAGAGTATGCCGCGCCATCATGGAGCCCCCACCTGAAGAAACACATAAGGAAACTGGAGAAGGTTCAGAGGTTTGCGACGAGGCTTGTCCCAGAGTTACGAGGGAAGGGATATGAAGAGAGCGACTGAAGGAACTGAACCTTACGACACTAGAGAAAAGAAGGGAGAGAGGAGATATGATAGGGACATATAAAATACTCAGGGGAATTGACAAAGTGGAAATAGATGAAATGTTCACACGTAATAATAACAGAACGAGGGACATGGGTGGAAACTGGAAACTCAGATGAGTCACAGAGATGTTAGGAAGTTTTCTTTTAGCGTGAGAGTAGTGGAAAAATGGAATGCACTTGGGAACAGGTTGTGGAAGCAAATACTATTCATACTTTTAAGACCAGGTATGATAGGGAAATGGGACAGGAGTCATTGCTGTAAACAACCGATAGCTGGAAAGGCGGGATCCAAGAGTCAATGCTCGATCCTGCAAGCACAGATAGGTAAGTACAGATAGGTAAGTACCACACACAACACACCACACACACACACACACACACACACACACACACACACACACACACACACAAACACACACCACACACACACACCACACCCACACCCACACACACACACACACACACACTATTCGTGTTCCTTCAGAGAATCGTGATGACTGATCACATTCGTGCAACTTGAAAACTGGAGGTACTGATGCACTGAGGATTACGAATTGATATCATATATAAAATACCTGATATCAATGGCAAGCAATAATTTTATAAATTTATATAATCTTGATTATCCTCAGAATACCTTTACAGAGCTTGCTAGTTGTGTCCACATCCACCTCACAGCCACACCACATGTGTACAACATCCACCTCACACCCACACCCATGTGTACAACACCACCTCACATCCACACCCACATCTGTACAACATCCACCTCACAGCCACACCACATGTGTACCATCCACCTCACAGCCACACCACATGTGTACAACATCCACCTCACATCCACACCACATGTGTACAACATCCACCTCACATCCACCCACATCTGTACAACATCCACCTCACATCCACACCACATCTGTACAACATCCACCTCACATCCACACCACATCTGTACACATCCACCTCACATCCACACCACATCTGTACAACATCCACCTCACATCCACACCACATCTGTACAACATCCACCTCACATCTGTACAACATCCACCTCACATCCACACCACATATGTACAACATCCACCTCACATCCCACCACATGTGTACAACATCCACCTCACATCTGTACAACATCCACCTCACATCCACACTACCTCTGTAACACCACCCTACACATCTGTACAACATCCACCTCACATCCACACTACATCTGTACAACATCCACTACACATCTGTACAACATCCACCTGACATCCACACCACATATGTACAACATCCATCACACATCCACACCACATTCAAAGATCCAAACTCTGGTGCTCTGGAATGATTCCCTTTGGAGACCTTTCTACCCTAACACCAGTATTAGCTACTGAAAACTCTGTTATACTCCCCAATGTGTATACTCCGAGTATACTGCAATACAGCTGGCCTGTATGTCTTTATATCCTGCTTATGAGAGTGTCATTCATAAGGTCATATTGCATGAGACAGGCCTCGTTTTGCTCAATATTGCAATGGAATTACTGTGATTTATTTTCTTTGTAGAAATGTACATATTTATAAATCAAGAAAATGGGAACACTAACGTCGCTGTTTTCGTGTTTCGTTACAGCTGTGACAAGTCTAAACCAAAGAGAAAAGGGGGATATTAAAAGTCTGTGAAATGATTGGTCAAAGGAAATCATTTAACCAATCAGCAAATTGCAATTGTGAGACATTGCGAGAGCCCATGATTCCGATTGGCTTTCGGAAGCTCATTTGACTTCCGCCGTGAATTAGGGCCAAGCCACGTTCTCTGTCTTAAGGAAGCCTCCTCAAATTTCCCTGATGTTACACAGGAAGTGTTTGGAAAGAAAACACAGAATTCTGGAGGTGTTTACATGAGGTTTGATAGAACTGAAGGCAATAAAAGTACAGAAAAGCCTTGTTAGTATGAATTTCTCAATGCGAAGAGCCACATGTGAGGAGAGGATGCGAGATTATATTTTGATAATTTTTTTATATTTAAACCACTAAGTGAAATTAATATAGAGATTCTTTGAATGAATTCGTAGCCAAATGTATAGTCTGAGTAGATCTAACAGTAAATAAAATTACATTACAGTTTATAAACAATAATATGTTGAGACATTTTATTATTTCTTAGGACTTTAATCTTATTATCTTATTAAGGAAACCTGTTGACTATAGTCAACTAACGGTTGATAAACATACGTTCTAAACAAAACAGGAACATTTCTGTGAATGATATTATACGGAGAGCGTGAATACACGAATAGGAATACAAATCTACAATCATCAATCTATCAATAGCCATAAGCCTACTGAAAAACCATACATCAACTCATCACATAAATTACCATACATGGACAAACGCGTACACCTTTATAAAGACACGTTTACATAAATGTACCCCTAATCATCGAAGCAATGAAAATTGCGTATGATTTCTTATTCATTCCACTATAACAGTTAAAATACATATTTAACACTATTTAACTCAACCACATGACATAATAACACAAACACCTGAGCTCTTACACCACCAGGTGACGTCCGTTATCAAGTAACCAAAATCAGTATTTCTAAAACGCTTCTGAAAAATTTACTTAAATATCCACCTTCTCGTATCCACCTCAAGGGCCGTTTGACCCATCAGACGATACAACTGGCGGTCCATATTCGTCCCAAGCAGTTCAGATATTGTAGGCGTTTCATGGTACACATCACTAGGGAAGAGCTGTAGCTCCTGGTCGCTGCCTGAGCATTGAGAGGCACGAGCAACGTACCAGACTGACCGGGTATTCAGGAAGGAGAGACAGGTAATAATTGCCCTGGGCGAGCAGGGAGGAATATTGGTAAACAGAGGGGCAGACAGGCAGGCAGGGAGAGAGGTAGCGGTGTGTTAATGTGTGGTAGAGTCGAGGTAAAGACCATTCCACAATACCTTTAAAAGTAGCTGTTGCCTTGACACAGAATACATACACATTATACATACACACCAATACATACACATTATACATACACACGAATACATACACATTTTTCATAAAAAGCCTAGGATTAGCCACAATCAAAATCACTCTGGAAGCACAGTTCTAATAACCTTGAACTAATTTCATTATATTTTATAATACTCGTCAAAAAAGTCCTCTTTTGGGGGCCTACATTAACAAATAATTTCAGTAAGTGCAGGCGATGAGTCAGAGTAACGTGGCTAAAGTAAGTTGACCAGACCACACACTAGAAGGTGAAGGGACGACGACGTTTCGGTCCGTCCTGGACCATTCTCAAGTCGATTGAGAATGGTCCAGGACGGACCAAAACGTCGTCGACCCTTCACCTTCTAGTGTGTGGTCTGGTCAATTTCAGTAAGAGCTTCGTTCAGACACCAGTCGAAACATCCCTCCTCCCTCACATACCTACAGGTTGGCTGACTCAGAAACTCTGCTGACTCCATATGTGTTATGTCCCTTTATCTGTTCGCAGACAGATAACGTGTGTGTGTGTGTCTCATCCTGATGATATTGTATCATCCACGTGCCCGTGGATGAGACAATATGGATGATCGTTGAGAAAGTTTACCGCATCAGGTTAGCACTGTGATTGCCATCCAACAATGCATGTACTTTATTTTTATGAGAAGATTCCTTGTTCACTGGCAGCTAAATCTTTACGTTTTCAACTGGACTATTGGTGATTGTTTCTTGTAGGTACCTGACAAGGAATGCTACAGTGTAATGCTACTGTGTAATGTTACTGTGTAATGTTACTGTGTAATGTTACTGTATAATGTTACTGTGTAATGTTACTGTGTAATGTTACTGTGTAATGTTACTGTGTAATGTTACTGTGTAATGTTACTGTGTAATGATACTGTGTAATGTTACTGTGTAATGATACTGTGTAATGCTACTGTGTAATGTTGCTGTGTAATGTTACTGTATAATGTTACTGTGTAATGCTACTGTGTAATGTTACTGTGTAATGTTACTGTGTAATGTTACTGTGTAATGTTACAGTGTAATGCTACTGTGTAATGTTACTGTGTAATGTTACTGTGTAATGTTACTGTGTAATGTTACTGTGTAATGTTACTGTGTAATGTTACTGTGTAATGCTACTGTGTAATGTTACTGTGCAATGTTACTGTATAATGTTACTGTGTAATGCTACTGTGTAATGTTACAGTGTAATGTTACTGTGTAATGTTACTGTGTAATGTTACTGTGTAATGTTACTGTGTAATGCTACTGTGTAATGTTACTGTGTAATGCTACTGTGTAATGTTACAGTGTAATGCTACTGTGTAATGTTACTGTGTAATGTTACTGTGTAATGTTACAGTGTAATGTTACTGTGTAATGTTACTGTGTAATGTTACTGTGTAATGTTACTGTGTAATGTTACTGTGTAATGTTACTGTGTAATGTTACTGTATAATGTTACTGTGTAATGTTACTGTGTAATGTTACTGTGTAATGTTACTGTGTAATGTTACTGTGTAATGTTACTGTGTAATGTTACTGTGTAATGTTACTGTGTAATGTTACTGTGTAATGTTACTGTGTAATGTTACTGTGTAATGCTACTGTGTAATGTTACTGTGTAATGCTACTGTGTAATGTTACTGTGTAATGTTACTGTGTAATGTTACTGTGTAATGTTACTGTGTAATGTTACTGTGTAATGTTACTGTGTAATGTTACTGTGTAATGTTACTGTGTAATGTTACTGTGTAATGTTACTGTGTAATGCTACTGTGTAATGTTACTGTGTAATGTTACTGTGTAATGTTACTGTGTAATGCTACTGTGTAATGTTACTGTGTAATGTTACTGTATAATGTTACTGTGTAATGTTACAGTGTAATGCTACAGTGTAATGTTACTGTGTAATGTTACTGTGTAATGTTACTGTATAATGTTACTGTGTAATGTTACTGTGTAATGTTACTGTGTAATGTTACTGTGTAATGTTACTGTGTAATGCTACTGTGTAATGTTACTGTGTAATGTTACTGTGTAATGTTACTGTGTAATGCTACTGTGTAATGCTACTGTGTAATGTTACTGTGTAATGTTACTGTGTAATGTTACTGTGTAATGCTACTGTGTAATGTTACTGTGTAATGCTACTGTGTAATGCTACTGTGTAATGTTACTGTGTAATGCTACTGTGTAATGTTACTGTGTAATGTTACTGTGTAATGTTACTGTATAATGTTACTGTGTAATGTTACAGTGTAATGCTACTGTGTAATGTTACTGTGTAATGCTACTGTGTAATGTTACTGTGTAATGTTACTGTGTAATGTTACTGTGTAATGTTACTGTGTAATGACTGTGTAATGTTACTGTGTAATGTTACTGTGTAATGACTGTGTAATGTTACTGTGTAATGTTACCGTGTAATGTTACTGTGTAATGTTACTGTGTAATGTTACTGTGTAATGACTGTGTAATGTTACTGTGTAATGTTACTGTGTAATGACTGTGTAATGTTACTGTGTAATGACTGTGTAATGTTACTGTGTAATGTTACTGTGTAATGTTACTGTGTAATGACTGTGTAATGTTACTGTGTAATGACTGTGTAATGTTACTGTGTAATGTTACCGTGTAATGTTACTGTGTAATGACTGTGTAATGCTACTGTGTAATGTTACTGTGTAATGTTACTGTGTAATGACTGTGTAATGCTACTGTGTAATGCTACTGTGTAATGTTACTGTGTAATGTTACTGTGTAATGACTGTGTAATGCTACTAATGCTTACGAAACGTTCAAGCGATATCCCTTGATTACCTTTGCTTGACAGATGGGAAGTTTAACCTTCTCGGAAACCAATGAGGGCTCACACCCTTAAGTCTATCCCAAGATAACTAACAACCGATCAGTTGTTGATACATCAACCAGGCTCCAAATGGATGCAGAATGATAGAAGATATCAACAGAGTGGAGCAGATGCTTATCAACATCGGATACTTTATAATATATAATGAAAAGGTCATCAAAAGAAACACAAGCTCCTCTGTTGGAACAGAGGAGAGTTGTGGAGAACACGAAAGAGTTACTCCAATAAATAAGACCATACTATATGAACTTATATAAATTACTTTATAAATTACCGCGTAACGTGGTGGAGGTGGGGGGTCCCTCGATTGTTTCAAGCGCGGGTTGGACATGTATATGAGTGGGGTTGTGTGGTTATAGATAGGAGCTGCCTCGTATGGGCCAATAGGCCTTCTGCAGTTGCCTTTATTCTTATGTATGTTAACTTCTTGTCAACAAAACACAGAACGGAGGAAAATGTATAAAAAACATTTACCGAGAGAACTCATTCACAAGGGCCGTGACGAGGATTCGAACCTGCGTCCGGGAGCATCCCAGACACATGTAATGATGTAAGGGCGAAGAGGGAGAACGGCCTATTGACATAGCTCGAGTGCAGGGGGGAGTTGTGTAAAACCCTGGTTTGTGTCTGGGAGAGGCTGCAGGATCCAGTAAGTTCAGTAGAACTTCGGTTTCAACTCTTTTTAACCATGTCGTAGCTCAGTCGATTAAGGCAGCGTCTGGGATGCTCTCGGACGCAGGTTCGAATCTTCGTCACGGCCCTTGTGGATTTGTTCATTTGATGCATCACGTTAGTGTGATCTCTGTGTGTAATTACCGGGAGAAATGCAAGCTCTATGCTTGAAGCACATTCGTGTATCCTTCAGGAACCTAAATAGAGGATCTATCTTAAGGTTATCTTGAGATGATTTCGGGGCTTTTAGTGTCCCCGCGGCCCGGTCCTCGACCAGGCCTCCACCCCCAGGAAGCAGCCCGTGACAGCTGACTAACACCCAGGTACCTATTTTACTGCTAGGTAACAGGGGCATAGGGTGAAAGAAACTCTGCCCATTGTTTCTCGCCGGCGCCTGGGATCGAACCCAGGACCACAGGATCACAAGTCCAGCGTGCTGTCCGCTCGGACGACCGGCTCCCCAGGATGTTACAAGATATTTTACACTTCTCGCGTCCAACCAGTTCTCAAATATATATATATTCCCCTGAGGAGAAATCAACCTGAAACTTTCATAGCACATTTTGAGGAATTCTGAAGGTTTGGTCCTACACTTATTTTAACTGAGAGGGCTGAGGTAAGTTGATAAGCTGAGAAAACATGACCTCACATTGCTTTTCTCTCTTAACACACCACTGTGTTAACACTATCTGCCCCTACGTAGAAGTGGTGGTAGTTTAGGCTAGTTAAAAGCGTACCAATAAATGTGTTACAACCGCTCAATGATCATTGGCTTCAATAGGCTCGATAGATTGCCAAGGTAATGAGGCAAAAACCATATGAAATTTTTCGCTTGATATATAAGATCAAGCTGCTGAAACCCCGAAAAACAGGAGCCATGATCTTGACATAAATGATTCTGAAAGGCAAAATATTGATGTTTTGCTTGTACATGTGAATGACCAGATAATATGGGTGGTAACTAGTTACTCAGATATGATATATTCGAACTGAATGAAACAATGTTATTGTGTAAGAATATTTAGCAACTAGAATGAGCTTAACGGAGAGGTAGTTAAGGCTAATTCCATTCATAGTTTCATGGGATCATATAATGAAGAGGGAGTCGGAAGTCATTGCAGTGTGCTGTTGAAAGACGTGGCCCAGGAGCTGAATCTCTCTATGTAAGCCCATGTAGATGAGTACCAATAGGTAAGAACAGACACACACTCACAGACCTCATTCTGCATCCCATCTTTCTGCGTCGCATTCTTTAATATCCCATCTTCTGCGTCGCATTTTTAATATGCCATCTTTCTGCGTCGCATTCTTTAATATCCCATCTTTCTGCGTCGCATTCTTTAATATCCCATCTTTCTGCGTCGCATTCTTTATTATCCCATCTTTCTGCGTCGCATTCTTTAATATCCCATCTTTCTGCGTCGCATTCTTTAATATCCCATCTTTCTGCGTCGCATTCTTTATATCCCATCTTTCTGAGTCCAGCATTCTATGCCACCTCATATTCTGCCTCGCCTGATGATACATTGCTTCATACGGTGGTTCATAATGGCGGGATCTCCTCATTTTTGTGCCTTATGTGGGAATGGGGGAAGAGAATATATTCCCTCATTCTTCGACCTTCGACTCATTCTTCATGCTGCGGGCCTCCCCATGCTAAACCTGGCCCCACAGGTGATCCCCCAGGGTATATACAACATTCATAACTCACGTGTGCTCCTTGCTTACGGGCTCACCATAGCCCGTGCTACATGGGCACTTCGCTCTGAGTAGCTAAATCTAAAACGACAACGTGTCCTCCTATCACAGATAACGAAAGGTCAATAAACCTGTCCAAACTCACCTGTCGACCAGCTAATCAAGCTATTAATCAATTAATTAGCTAATCAGCTAATCAACTCAGTATACAATGCAAGCAAACACCGTTTTCTTTCTTTCTGTTGCCCACAAGCTATCACTTCGGCCAAGATATCGAACTCGGGATTATGGCACACACGAAGATATTCAGTGGCACGGTGCCATGGGTCTAGGGAAGGTGTGAGGAGGGAAGGATTTAAAGGTTAAAAATTCCAAGATTGTAATGATAGGTTCCGCCACTTATATCAAGGTTTGCAGATATATGTAAAAGGGATGCTAGATAGGAGAGAGAGCGATAACGATAAGAGCGAGAGAGAGAGAAAAGTCGATAGCTAGGTAGGGTGAATGAATAAGTGTGTGTGCGAGTGAGTGAGTGAGTGAGTGAGTGAGTGAGTGAGTGAGTGAGTGAGTGAGTGAGTGAGTGAGTGAGTGAGTGAGTGAGTGAGTGAGTGCGTGAGTGAGTGAGTGAGTGAGTGAGTGAGTGAGTGAGTGCGTGAGTGAATGAGTGCGTGAGTGAGTGAGTGAGTGAGTGAGTGAGTGAGTGAGTGAGTGAGTGAGTGAGTGAGTGAGTGAGTGAGTGAGTGAGTGAGTGAGTGAGTGAGTGAGTGAGGAGAGAGACAATTGATCTAGCTTCAAAGACTACAGGAGGTGGTCCTGTGAAATGGGTGACTTTGGGAAAGATTGTACTGTGAATGAGAATGAATGTGATAAAGTGAATGAGAGTGAGTGCAATGGAGTGAATGAAAGTGAGTGTGATGGGGGGGGGGTGTTTGAATGAGATTGAGTGAAGGACTCCACCCCTCAATCTCAGCATGATTGGTTGAGAACTAAAGTACCCGCACCTGAGTGCAGGCGAGTTATTCGTAAAAAAAAACCGGTTGTGGCACCAGCTGGTGTCACCAGACCTTCTGAGTGAACTCATTATAAGCGTCCAAGTTGAATAGCCTTTGTCCTGGCATGACCCAGTGGGGTAAGATGCGCGTCTGTCGTTCACCAGGACGTTGGTTCGAATCCCCACACTGTCCCAACTGATTTTATTTATAATAATAATAATAATAATAATAATAATAATAATAATATAATAATAATAATAATAATAATAATAATAATAATAATAATATTACGTGCTTTCTGCTTCATTCTGATTTGTTGCATTTATTTATGTAACTTAACACATGCAACATCAAAGGGTCAAGGGTCAACATCCAGGTCAGCTCATTGCAATGTTCTTCCTGATTTCCAAATTAACATTAATAGTTATAATTTACTGTTCTGTCTCTACCATATGGCATAGTTTTGATGTCAATAGATAAGCTGGGACTACTGTGTTATCTCCCTCACACTCCTCTTCCTCCCAAACATTACTTGAACACAAAATATTTCTCCTTTTTTTTCCAGCAATGTTGAATGTGTGATATCACAGAAGTGGCAGCCGGTGCCCAGCAAGGTGGAGTAATGGCTTGGAGTCTCTTAAGATGAGGATTGAGTCTTTAGCCACTGATAAGACGCATCCTTAAAGTAGTAGAGATGAATCTTACCCATAGCCAAGACAAGATTTAGTTATTCATGTCGTCAAGTCAAATTTCAAATTCTACTTCTATTTATCTGAAACTCCTTACAAATATGTTTTTTTGGATATCTTGCTGTGTTATCCTCACTCCTTCTCGCTTTTTTCTTCAGTATACATGGAGGAGATCCTAAAGGGCTTCACTGTCCCTTCAGTATTAATTATGTAATTTGGATTTCAGGTATTTTTCCCCCTCAATTTCATTCCATACCTTGAGTGTCTTTGTTTTCCTGGATGGACCTGTCTTTGAAATGTCGTTGGGATTAACTACTGTTTCTCTCACAAACGAGAGATATTCAGTTGTAATCAAAGGTCTTCAGGTCCTGTCAACTCTCTCTGTCGGTATTCCTCTTTTTGTCTTCAATTAACCATTCTTAAACCATCCCCCGAAATCCATTGAAGAACTAACCACACAACTTTCTCTAAAAAAGATATGTTGCGACAGGTTTTCAATGTCTGAGAGCTGACTGTGATCTCTTGAGAAAAATGTTTCTCATGTCACTCGCCTCCTTTGCTTTTAATAGAGCCGTTGCTGACGGCTCTATTGTTCCCTGATCCTCTAACACAACCAATATCTGTACGCTCTTACCTGACTTCATCTTGGAAGATTCTATCTTTCTTATTCTCCTCTTTGTCCTGTTTTAGGTGCAATACTTCACTACATTTTGTTGACCAGACCACACACTAGAAGGTGAAGAGACGACGACGTTTCGTCTCTTCTACAGACGATGCAGACGACTTCACTACATCTTAGGTTGGTTTTCAAGCGTCCTTCACGCTTTTCAAACCAAGTTTATGACCCTCGATGTAATTCATCTTAGTGCTGTTTATAAAGCTATTCTTGCCTGCGATGGGCTTCAGCTCTTTGGTCCCGCCTCTCAGTCCTCAACTTGATCGTGTTGACATCTGAAAGTCTATTAAATTGTCATATTTATATTTGAATCTGTGAATAAAATGTGTCTTCACTACTCCCATATTCAGCGCCATATATTTGCCCCTAGTAGCTGAATCTAAAGCATCAACAACAATAATAACTACGGGAAGACCTCATAACGCGTAATAATAGGTCGAAATTGGAGAAATTAATATTTAAAGGACTATAAAAAAATAATTAAGGGTTAAGGAACTATACTTGTCGATTAGCCGAATGGGTCTTCAGCAACAACTATTAAGTTTAACCATTTAACAGGTTTCGGGAATAGATTATTGGATCAAAGGTGAGATGGGGTTGATTAAAACGAGTATTGGATCAACTAGCCTCTTACGATGCAACATAATTCTTATTTTCTTATGATCATTTAACCACTTTCAACGTTTAGCAATACCACAGGATTGCTATAGATAGCAAACAAGTCAAATCAATCTCGATTTTAATGAAAAAGTAAGCTGGCATTTTAAGCTACCCATTACCGATAACCTACGCGTTATCTACGATAACCAACACGTCATCTACGACAATCACACACTTTACATTCTGGTATCGTGAAAATAACCTTAATTTATACAAATATAATACCCAGGTGTAAGTGTACATGCCTGTTTTAAACGAATGAATAATACCGTACACTTGAAAGATATTAATAAATAAAAAGCTAATGGGAAAGGTTATTTTAAAACTTCTGGTTAGATAAAAGTAATTTAAAATGTAACACTTGTCTAATTGTGAATGATGAATGTAATGTGTGCATCAAAAATCAATTTGATTAATCAACAGAGCAGTTTAGTGACACTGAAACAATAGAGTAAATACCTGTGCTTCCCTTTCCCTTCGTGTCCAATCTCCAATCCACTCAAAAAGGCCAATCTCATCTGTTGTGTAGGATTTGGCATAAGATGTAAAGCCAGGTTTGTTGACCGTAAAGCTGATGATTGGAGGAGTGGATATGTTGCTTGTCGTTGCAGACTGATGCTTGTGGGTGGCTGTTGTTGTTGTTGTTGTTGCTGTTGAAGACTGATGCTTGTGGTGGCTGTTGTTGTTGTTGTTGTTGAAGACTGATGCTTGTGGGTGGCTGTTGTTGTTGTTGTTGTTGAAGACTGATGCTTGTGGTGGTTGTTGTTGTTGTTGTTGTTGAAGACTGATGCTTGTGGGTGGTTGTTGTTGTTGTTGCTGTTGAAGGCTGATGCTTGTGGTGGCTGTTGTTGTTGTTGCTGTTGAAGACTGATGCTTGTGGGTGGCTGTTGTTGTTGTTGCTGTTGAAGGCTGATGCTTGTGGTGTTGTTGTTGTTGTTGTTGTTGAAGACTGATGCTTGTGGTGGCTGTTGTTGTTGTTGCTGTTGAAGACTGATGCTTGTGGTGGCTGTTGTTGTTGTTGCTGTTGAAGACTGATGCTTGTGGTGGCTGTTGTTGTTGTTGCTGTTGAAGACTGATGCTTGTGGTGGCTGTTGTTGTTGTTGTTGTTGAAGACTGATGCTTGTGGTGGCTGTTGTTGTTGTTGCTGTTGAAGACTGATGCTTGTGGTGGCTGTTGTTGTTGTTGCTGTTGAAGACTGATGCTTGTGGTGGCTGTTGTTGTTGTTGTTGTTGAAGACTGATGCTTGTGGTGGCTGTTGTTGTTGTTGCTGTTGAAGGCTGATGCTTGTGGTGTTTGTTGTTGTTGTTGCTGTTGAAGACTGATGCTTGTGGTGGCTGTTGTTGTTGTTGTTGTTGAAGACTGATGCTTGTGGTGGCTGTTGTTGTTGTTGCTGTTGAAGACTGATGCTTGTGGTGGCTGTTGTTGTTGTTGCAGACAAATACAACCCCAAATACAAGAGACAAACTAAAACAGAGAGAGAACAGCAACGCACAACATATTTGAATTATGAGGAATTTCAGTTAATACAGTAATGTATTACTAAACTAGATTACAGCATTACAAAGCTACATTACCACAGGGCTGCATCCAGTTGCCTTTGCAAGCACGCTTTAAGTAACCTAGTAACGCTACATTCTCACTGGGTTAATCTTAGAGCAGACATAATGAATTTTGAAGACGAACATAAATGTGAATCGCTGCATTTCTTAGTTTACTACTGTGGTACACACAGAGGTGTTATAACAAGAGTTTACCTCCCTTCCTCTAGACTCTAGTATAATAGTGTAAACCGCCCTTCTAATAGCACGCCGTATTTTGACGTATACTCTACCTATGGCCAGAAAATGATCGTCCTAGAAAATTATAACAGCTTGCGAAATTGACATGCTGTCCCGTTTTCTATTTTGGATCGTCTGGTAGGTTAGGTTAGGGAACTAGTACGACACTTTTCTGACGTTGGGGAACCTTAGGAGGATTGGCTGAATAGTGAGATAATTCAAGAGTAACTGTTACTACAGCAACAGTCGATTAAAAATTGCTATACTTGTATACAATAGATTATAGAAATTTTAGCAATAAACAATAATTTATCTCATATTGTCAAGATTAAAGAGTGATAACGATTTTTTTTATGTATAATATTTTTATTTCACTATCTGCTTATCAATAATTTTATTTTAATTATATAAATTTAAATATAAACAAAATATAATTTTCTTTTCCCACTCACAGATAAAAATAAATACTTCTTGGAGCAAAGTATAATAAAAGTTAATTACTTCAACTGGACCCCAAAATCTGAAGAGATTGTTCTTCGAATATGACATCATGACAAAGTGTTAATGACGCCTGTCCTCCAAGACCTGAACAAGCTGAGTGATCATCTTGTTCTCCAGTTTGTTCTTCCACGAAATGAAGGTTTGGATGGATAGTTCCCCCTAGAGGGAAGAGGTCATCCTCAGGCTAGACCAGGTCGTCCTCCAGGCTAGACCAGGTCGTCCTTCAGGCTAGACCAGTCGTCCTTCAGGCTAGACCAGGTCATCCTCAGGCTAGACCAGGTCGTCCTTCAGGCTAGACCAGGTCATCCTCAGGCTAGACCAGGTCATCCACCAGTTAGATAAGGTCGTCCCCAGGCTAGACCAGGTCGTCCTTCAGGCTAGACCAGGTCATCCTCAGGCTAGACCAGGTCATCCACCAGGCTAGATAAGGTCGTCCTCCAGGCTAGACCAGGTCGTCCTTCAGGCTAGACCAGGTCATCCTCAGGCTAGATCAGGTCATCCTCCAGGCTAGACCAGGTCGTCCTCCAGGCTAGACCAGGTCTTCCTTCAGGCTAGACCAGGTCATCCTCAGGCTAGACCAGGTCATCCACCAGGCTATATAAGGTCGTCCTCCAGCTAGACCAGGTCGTCCTCCAGGTTAGACCAGGTCGTCCTCCAGGCTAGACCAGGTCGTCCTCCAGGCTAGACCAGTTCATCCTTCAGGCTAGACCAGGCCATCCTGACGCTAAAAAAACTCATCTCCAGGCTAGAGTTGGAAAGAGCACTGACCATCCTCCATCATCAAGGAAATGTTTCTATAGACGAAGGGAGTGATGAATTGGTCTCCCTCGGAGCAAATAAAATTCCTTATCACCGGCAGAAGTGAGGAGGAGATAACAGTCTCTCCCCTCTACCTTATGAGGAAGATACATCATGACACACATCGGCTCAGAAGAGCATGGTGGACGTCTGATATCTTCCAGCATCGTCAGTTTTATTATAGTAAAGTATGATTAGGTTCCCACTATCTGATATCTACCAATATCGTTTGATATCTTTAAACAGTGTTTGGTGCCTTTCAGGAACTTATTCCTTTTCCAGCACCCTCTAATTACTTCCTGCCTCACAGCACCTTATGATGCTTCCAAACACCAATTTAATTCCTTTAAAAAAATAAAAAACATTTCAACCTGGTCTGATTCGTTTCCGAACCGTTTTGATACCTTTCAGCCCTTCACCGTCCAGTCTTGTGGGGTCCGATAGCACTCTTTGGTTTGGTGACATTAAGCCCAAACCCCCAACAGACTGATTGTCAGTCTTGGCAAGACCGAACGACAGTTTGAAATTAGCGAACGAGCCACAGTTCATCAGCAACGTGTTGGTGTGACCAATTTGACTCTCACTGTGATAACAAACACGAAATACAACGCAAGAAAGAGCCATTTTGGCCCACTCGTAAGCTCTGACACGAGGAGACATTTGGTTGTTAGTTCCCGATGTTTCTCGAGGTTCAGTGATATATTATATAACCTTGGAGCCTGATAAATGGCATTGGATTACCCGTGTGTAAGGATTTCGCCTCGTCTATAACGGTCCTGACATCGGGTCCTCTGGCGATTGGCAGGTGGCCGCCACAAACAGGTATTTGTTTTAGTTAAACGAATATTTGTCTTTTTTTTTTCTGGTATCCGCATGGTATCTGCCCTCTGGGGGTGCCAGAGGGTGGATACCCTCTGCCATCCCTTTATTTGTGGGCTTGAGTACCTATGAGACGGGAGGCTATCTTGAGGTTATCTTGAGATGATTTCGGAGCTTTTTAGTGTCCCCGCGGCCCGGTCCTCGACCAGGCCTCCACCCCCAGAAGCAGCCCGTGACAGCTGACTAACATCCAGGTACCTATTTTACTGCTAGATAACAGGGCATAGGGTGAAAGAAACTCTGCCCATTGTTTTCTCGCCGGCGCCTGGGATCGAACCCAGGACCACAGGATCACAAGTCCAGCGTGCTGTCCGCTCGGCCGACCGGCTCCCAGAGCTGCTGCCTTTTTCTTACAAAAGATGGTGGCGCTTGCTTAGTAATCCGTAGGTAAGTTATCACCGCTATTTCAAGTACTTTTAAGTCATTACTACGCTCGCTTTCCCATCACAGTTTATTAGCTAGAATGTGATTGAGGGAGACTGTTGGCCTGTTAGTTAATTATGTCATTAAAGTGGTGCTTTGGGGACGAGAATCTGCTTAATTTAAAGTGTCTCATTGTATCATTGACTCAAGAGGTGAAGAGATACTGTTTTTACCTTCATAGTTGAAGGTAAATCATATACCTGTTATAGAGTTATTCAAACCAAGGACAAATCCACAAGGGGTGACGAGGATTCGAACCCTACGTCCGAGAGCATCCCAGACGCTGCCTCTAAATCGACTGAGCTACGACATGGTCCAATGAATTGATGCATCACGCTATTTGGTTTCTATGTTTGGGGTGTTATATTCAAACCATTCTTTCAAGCTTGGCTAAGTAAGATAGCAAGGTGGCGAACCTGATGGTCTAAACTGTTACGTAGATGGTCGTAACAGTTCATGTAGGCGATAACGGTTTAAGGAGTGTTGATATCTTGCAATCTGCAAGAATTTTATTGGGCAAGATGGTGTTCAGACGAGCTCACATTGCTCGCCAATTTAATACTTAGTATTCTCCTATATTTTCATTTTTTTTTCATTTTTATTTTTTTTAATAATTTTCTTTTTTCCTTTTTCTTTTGAGGATATTTTCACGCCTTCTTTCATGTCTACTTCATTTTTCTTTAATATCTATTTCATTATATGAAATATGACGAATATGTCTATTGTCAATAAGTGGGTTTCAGGGAGCTTTTCAGGCAACAGACATTTTGTAAAGTCTTTTTGTTTTTTGTTTTTAGATTCAGCTACTCGGAACAAAAAGTTCCAGTAGCACGGGCTATGGTGAGCCCGTATTGTAAAGTCTAATAACTTCATTATTTCTATCTGACTACGTTGTAGTATTAAAATTATTACCTCGTTTCTATATTCAAAAATCTCATTCTCCAGCAACATCTTTCTAAAATTCAATGCATATTCTGCATATTAATCTCATATTTATCATAAATTTTGAATAAATGTCGAGGAATTTAGCAAGTGACATGTCAATTATTCTTCCAATATTTGTTTAATATATTTGATGTTATTTCTTCCGCAATGGAGACTATTTATGTCATAATATCTGTTTCAAGAATGATATTATTTCACCCTTATTCAACCGATACATTTCTTCTCCATTGAGGATGTTGTACTGAATATTTACTTATGCATAACATACTCCCATAAATACTCGTATAGACCATAACAGATGTTTACACATATCATTTCACACTTATTTACAATGATGTATGTAAACATCTGTCTTTGAAAATGTGAGAATCCTTGCGAAACGCTTTTAGGCGTCAGACCATAAATNCTAACGTCGCTGTTTTCGTGTTTCGTTACAGCGTGACAAGTCTAAACCAAAGAGAAAGGGGGATATTAAAAGTCTGTGAAATGATTGGTCAAAGGAAATCATTTAACCAATCAGCAAATTGCAATTGTGAGACATTGCGAGAGCCCATGATTCCGATTGGCTTTCGGAAGCTCATTTGACTTCCGCCGCGTGAATTAGGGCCAAGCCACGTTCTCTGTCTTAAAGAAGCCTCCTCAAATTTCCCCTGATGTTACACGGAAGTGTTTGGAAAGAAAAACACAGAATTCTGGAGGTGTTTCATGAGTTGTGATAGAACTGAAGGCATTGTGATAGAACTGAAGGCAATGAAGTAAAGAAAAGCCTTGTTTAGTATGAATTTTCTCAATGCGAAGAGCCACATGTGAGGAGAGGATGCGAGATTATTTTGATAATTTTTTTTTATTTTTAAACCACTAAGTGAATTAATATAGAGATTCTTTGAATGAATTCGTAGCCAAATGTATAGTCTGAGTAAGATCTAACAGTAAATAAAATTACATTACGTTTATAAACAATAATATGTTTGGACATTTTTTATATTTCTTAGGACTTTAATCTTATTAAGGAACCTGTTGACTATAGTCAACTAGCGTTTGATAAACATACGTTTAAACAAAACAGGAACATTTCTGTGAATGATATTATACGGAGAGCGTGAATACACGAATAGGAATACAAATCTACAATCAATCAATCTATCAATAGCCCATCAGCCTTAGTGAAAAACAATTAAAATCATGCATTCCATACATGGACAAACGCGTACACCCTTTATAAAGACACGTTTACATAAATGTAACCCCTAATCATCGAAGCAATGAAAATATGCGTATGATTTCTTATTCAATTCCACTATAAACAGTTAAAATACATATTTAACACTTTTTAACTCAACCACATGACATAATAACACAAACACCTGAGCTCTTACACCACCAGGTGACGTCCGTTATCAGTAACCAAAAATCAGTATTTCTAAAACGCTTCTGAAAAATTTACTTAAATATCCACCTTCTCGTATCCACATCAGGGTCGTTTGACCCCATCAGACGATACAACTGGCGGTCCATATTCGTCCCGAGCAGTTCAGATATTGTAGGCGTTTCATGGTACACATCACTAGGGAAGAGCTGTAGCTCCTGGTCGCTGCCTGAGCATTGAGAGGCACGAGCAACGTACCAGACTGACCGGCTATTCAGAAGGAGAGACAGTAATTGCGCTGGGCTTGCAGGGAGGAATATGGTAAACAGAGGGGTAGACAGACAGGCAGGGAGAGAGGTAGCGGTGTGTTAATGTGTGGTACAGTCGAGGTAAAGACCATTCCACAATACCTTTGAAAGTAGCTGTTGCCTTGACACAGAATACATACACATTATACATACACACAATTACACACATTATACATATTACATACCACACCAATACATACACATTATACTACACACCAATACATACACATTATACATACAACCAATACATACACATTATACATACACACCAATACATACACATTATACATACACACGAATACATACACATTTTTCATAAAAGTCTAGGATTAGCCACATCAAAATCACTCTGGAACGCACTGTCCTAATAACCTTGACTAATTTCATTATATTTATATAATACTCGTCAAAAAGTCCTCTTTTGGGAGCCTAATTAACAAATAATTTCAGTAAGTGCAGGCGATGAGTCACAATAACGTGGCTGAAGTAAGTTGACCAGACCACACACTAAAGGTGAAGGGACGACGACGTTTCGGTCCGTCCTGGACCATTCTCAAGTCGATTGAGAATGGTCCAGGACGGACCGAAACGTCGTCGTCCCTTCACCTTCTAGTGTGTGTGTGTGGTCTGGTCATTTCAGTAAGTGCTTTGTTCGAACACCAGTCGAAACATCCCCCTCCCTCACATACCTACATGTGGCTGACTCAGAAACTGTGCTGACTCCATACGTGTTATGTCCCTTTATCTGTTCGCATCAGATAACGTGTGTGTGTGTGTGTCCCATCCTGATGATATTGTATCATCCACGTGCCCGTGGATGATACAATATGGATGATCGTTGAGAAAGTTTACCGTGTCAGGTTGGCACTGTGATTGCCATCCAACAATGCATGTACTTTATTTTTATGAGAAGATTCCTCGTTCACTGGCAGCTAAATCTTTACGTTTTCAACTGGACTATTGGTGATTGTTTCTTGTAGGTACCTGACAAGGAATGCTACTGTGTAATGTTACTGTGTAATGCTACTGTGTAATGTTACTGTGTAATGCTACTGTATAATGTTACTGTGTAATGTTACAGTGTAATGTTACTGTGTAATGTTACTGTGTAATGCTACTGTGTAATGTTACTGTGTAATGTTACTGTGTTGTTACTGTGTATGTTACTGTGTGTAATGTTACTGTGTAATGTTACTGTATAATGTTACTGCGTAATGTTACTGTATAATGTTACTGTGTAATGTTACTGTGTAATGCTACTGTGTAATGTTACTGTGTAATGTTACTGTGTAATGTTACTGTGTAATGTTACTGTGTAATGCTACTGTGTAATGTTACTTGTTAATGTTACTACTGTGTAATGTTACAGTGTAATGTTACTGTGTTGTTACTGTGTAATGTTACTGTGTAATGTTACTGTGTAATGTTACTGTGTAATGTTACTGTGTAATGTTACTGTGTAATGTTACTGTGTAATGTTACTGTGTAATGTTACTGTGTAATGTTACTGTGTAATGTTACTGTGTAATGTTACTGTGTAATGTTACTGTTAATGTTACTGTGTAATGTTACTTGTGTAATGTTACTGTGTTAATGCTACTGTGTAATGCTATACTGTGTAATGTTACTGTGTAATGTTACTGGTGTAATGTTACTGTGTAATGTTACTGTGTAATGTTACTGTGTAATGTTACTGTGTAATGTTACTGTGTAATGTTACTGTGTAATGTTACTACTGTGTAATGCTACTGTGTAATGCTACTGTGTAATGTTACTGTGTAATGACTGTGTAATGTTACTGTGTAATGACTGTGTAATGCTACTGTGTAATGCTACTGTGTAATGTTACTGTGTAATGTTACTGTGTAATGTTACTGTGTAATGACTGTGTAATGTTACTGTGTAATGCTACTGTGTAATGTTACTGTGTAATGTTACGTGTATTACTGTGTAATGTTACTGTGTAATGTTACTGTGTAATGTTACTGTGTAATGTTACTGTGTAATGCTACTGTGTAATGCTACTGTGCAATGTTACTGTGTAATGTTACTGTGTAATGTTACTGTGTAATGTTACTGTGTAATGTTACTGTGTAATGTTACTGTGTAATGTTACTGCGTAATGTTACTGTATAATGTTACTGTATAATGTTACTGTGTAATGTTACTGTGTAATGTTACTGTGTAATGTTACTGTGTAATGCTACTGTGTAATGTTACTGTGTAATGTTACTGTGTAATGTTACTGTGTAATGTTACTGTGTAATGACTGTGTAATGCTACTGTGTAATGCTACTGTGTAATGCTACTGTGTAATGTTACTGTGTAATGTTACTGTGTAATGACTGTGTAATGTTACTGTGTAATGTTACTGTGTAATGTTACTGTGTAATGTTACTGTGTAATGTTACTG
This sequence comes from Procambarus virginalis, assembly GCA_020271785.1. Taxonomy (NCBI): domain Eukaryota; kingdom Metazoa; phylum Arthropoda; class Malacostraca; order Decapoda; family Cambaridae; genus Procambarus; species Procambarus virginalis. The sequence continues at coordinate 21,498 of WNGS01007086.1, forward strand.
TGTAATGTTACTGTGTAATGCTACTGTGTAATCTACTGTGTAATGTTCTGTGTAATGTTACTGTGTAATGACTGTGTAATGTTACTGTGTAATGTTACTGTATAATGTTACTGTGTAATGTTACTGTGTAATGTTACTGTGTAATGTTACTGTGTAATTTACTGTGTAATGCTACTGTTACTGTGTAATGTTACTGTGTAATGTACTGTGTAATGTTACTGTGTAATGTTACTGTGTATTTTTACTGGTAATGACTGTGTAATGTTACTGTGTAATGTTACTGTGTAATGTTACTGTGTAATGTTACTGTGTAATGTTACTGTGTAATGACTGTGTAATGTTACTGTGTAATGTTACTGTGTATGTTACTGTGTAATGTACTGTGTAATGTTACTGTGTAATTTACTGTGTAATGTTACTGTGTAATGCTACTGTGTAATTTACTGTGTAATGTTACTGTGTAATGTTACTGTGTAATGACTGTGTAATGTTACTGTGTAATGTTACTGTGTAATGATACTGTGTAATGTTACTGTGTATGTGTTACTGTGTAATTTACTGTGTAATACTGTGTAATGCTACTGTGTAATGCTACTGTGTAATGTTACTGTGTAATGCTACTGTGTAATGCTACTGTGTAATGCTACTGTGTAATGTTACTGTGTAATGTTACTGGTGTAATGTTACTGTGTAATGTTACTGTGTAATGTTACTGTGTAATGTTACTGTGTAATGTTACTGTGTAATGTTACTGTGTAATTTTACTGTGTAATGTTATTGTGTAATGCTACTGTGTAATGTTACTGTGTAATGTTACTGTGTAAATTACTGTGTAATGACTGTGTAATGTTACTGTGTAATGTTACTGTGTAATGATACTGTGTAATGTTACTGTGTAATGTTACTGTGTAATGTTACTGTGTAATGACTGTGTAATGCTACTGTGTAATGCTACTGTGTAATGCTACTGTGTAATGCTACTGTGTAATGCTACTGTGTAATGCTACTGTGTAATGTTACTGTGTAATGTTACAGTGTAATGTTACTGTGTAATGCTACTGTGTAGTGTTACTGTGTAATGTTACTGTGTAATGCTACTGTGTAATGCTACTGTGTAATGCTACTGTGTAATGTTACTGTGTAATGTTACTGTGTAATGCTACTGTGTAGTGTTACTGTGTAATGTTACTGTGTAATGCTACTGTGTAATGCTACTGTGTAATGCTACTGTGTAATGCTACTGTGTAATGCTACTGTGTAATGCTACTGTGTAATGTTACTGTGTAATGTTACAGTGTAATGTTACTGTGTAATGCTACTGTGTAGTGTTACTGTGTAATGTTACTGTGTAATGCTACTGTGTAATGCTACAGTGTAATGTTACTGTGTAATGTTACTGTGTAGTGTTACTGTGTAATGTTACTGTGTAATGCTACTGTGTAATGCTACTGTGTAATGTTACTGTGTAATGCTACTGTGTAATGCTACTGTGTAATGTTACTGTGTAATGTTACTGTGTAATGTTACTGTGTAATGTTACTGTGTAATGTTACTGTGTAATGTTACTGTGTAATTTTACTGTGTAATGTTACTGTGTAATGTTACTGTGTAATGTTACTGTGTAATGTTACTGTGTAATGTTACTGTGTAATGTTACTGTGTAATGTTACTGTGTAATGTTACTGTGTAATGTTACTGTGTAATTTTACTGTGTAATGTTACTGTGTAATGTTACTGTGTAATGTTACTGTGTAATATTACTGTGTAATGATACTGTGTAATGTTACTGTGTAATGTTACTGTGTAATGTTACTGTGTAATGACTGTGTAATGTTACTGTGTAATGTTACTGTGTAATGATACTGTGTAATGTTACTGTGTAATGCTACTGTGTAATGCTACTGTGTAATGTTACTGTGTAATGACTGTGTAATGTTACAGTGTAATGTTACTGTGTAATGCTACTGTGTAATGCTACTGTGTAATGCTACTGTGTAATGCTACTGTGTAATGCTACTAATGCTTACGAAACGTTCAAGCGATATCCCTTGATTAGCTTTGCTTGACAGATGGGAAGTTTAACCTTCTCGGAAACCAATAAGGGCTCACACCCTTAAGTCTATCCCAAGATAACTAACAACCGATCAGTTGTTGATACATCAACCAGGCTCCAAATGGATGCAGAATGATAGAAGATATCAACAGAGTGGAGCAGATGCTTATCAACATCGGATACTTTATAATATATAATGAAAAGGTCATCAAAAGAAACACAAGCTGCTCTGTTGGAACAGAGGAGAGTTGTGGAGAACACGAAAGAGTTACTCCAATAAATAAGACCATACTATATGAACTTATATAAATTACTTTATAAATTACCGCGTAACGTGGTGGAGGTGGGGGGTCCCTCGATTGTTTCAAGCGCGGGTTGGACATGTATATGAGTGGGGTTGTGTGGTTATAGATAGGAGCTGCCTCGTATGGGCCAATAGGCCTTCTGCAGTTGCCTTTATTCTTATGTATGTTAACTTCTTGTCAACAAAACACAGAACGGAGGAAAATGTATAAAAAAACATTTACCGAGAGAACTCATTCACAAGGGCCGTGACGAGGATTCGAACCTGCGTCCGGGAGCATCCCAGACACATGTAATGATGTAAGGGCGAAGAGGGAGAACGGCCTATTGACATAGCTCGGGTGCAGGGTGGAGTTGTGTAAAACCCTGGTTTGTGTCTCGGAGAGGCTGCAGGCTCCAGTAAGTTCAGTAGAACTTCTGTTTCAACTCTTTTTAACCCTGTCGTAGCTCAGTCGATTAAGGCAGCGTCTGGGATGCTCTCGGACGCAGGTTCGAATCTTCGTCACGGCCCCTTGTGGATTTGTTCATTTGATGCATCACGCTATTGTGATTTCTGTGTGTAATTACCGGGAGAAATGCAAGCTCTATGCTTGAAGCACATTCGTGTATCCTTCAGGAACCTAAATAGAGGATCTATCTTGAGGTTGTCTTGAGATGATTTCGGGGCTTTTTAGTGTCCCCGCGGCCCGGTCCTCGACCAGGCCTCCACCCCCCAGGAAGCAGCCCGTGACAGCTGACTAACACCCAGGTACCTATTTTACTGCTAGGTAACTGGGGCATAGGGTGAAAGAAACTCTGCCCATTGTTTCTCGCCGGCGCCTGGGATCGAACCCAGGACCACAGGATCACAAGTCCAGCGTGCTGTCCGCTCGGACGACCGGCTCCCCAGGATGTTACAAGATATTTTACACTTCTCGCGGCCAACCAGTTCTCAAATATATATATATTCCCCTGAGGAGAAATCAACCTGAAACTTTCATAGCACATTTTGAGGAATTCTGAAGGTTTGCTCCTACACTTATTTTAACTGAGAGGGCTGAGGTAAGTTGATAAGCTGAGAAAACATGACCTCACATTGCTTTTCTCTCTTAACACACCACTGTGTTAACACTATCTGCCCCTACCTAGAAGTGGTGGTGGTTTAGGCTAGTTAAAAGCGTACCAATAAATGTGTTACAACCGCTCAATGATCATTGGCTTCAATAGGCTCGATAGATTGCCAAGGTAATGAGGCAAAAACCATATGAAATTTTTCGCTTGATATATAAGATCAAGCTGCTGAAACCCCGAAAAACAGGAGCCATGATCTTGACATAAATGATTCTGAAAGGCAAAATATTGATGTTTTGCTTGTACATGTGAATGACCAGATAATATGGGTGGTAACTAGTTACTCAGATATGATATATACGAACTGAATGAAACATTGTTATTGTTTAAGAATATTTAGCAACTAGAATGAGCTTAACGGAGAGGTAGTTAAGGCTTATTCCATTCATAGTTTCGTGGGATCATATAATGAAAAGGGAGTCGGAAGTCATTGCAGTGTGCTGTTGAAAGACGTGGCCCAGGAGCTGAATCTCTCTATGTAAGCCCATGTAGATGAGTATCTATAGGTAAGAACAGACACACACTCACAGACCTCATTCTGCATCCCATCTTTCTGCGTCGCATTCTTTAATATCCCATCTTTCTGCGTCGCATTCTTTAATATCCCATCTTTCTGCGTCGCATTCTTTAATATCCCATCTTTCTGCGTCGCATTCTTTAATATCCCATCTTTCTGCGTCCCAGCATTCTATGCCACCTCATATTCTGCCTCGCCTGATGATACATTGCTTCATACGCTGGTTCATAATGGCGGGATCTCCTCATTTTTGTGCCTTATGTGGGAATGGGGGAAGAGAATATATTCCCTCATTCTTCGACCTTCGACTCATTCTTCATGCTGCGGGCCTCCCCATGCTAAACCTGGCCCCACAGGTGATCCCCCAGGGTATATACAACATTCATAACTCACGTGTGCTCCTTGCTTACGGGCTCACCATAGCCCGTGCTACATGGGCACTTCGCTCTGAGTAGCTAAATCTAAAACGACAACGTGTCCTCCTATCACAGATAACGAAAGGTCAATAAACCTGTCCAAACTCACCTGTCGACCAGATAATGAAGCCACCACTCATTATACAATGCAAGCAAACACCACCGTTTTCTTTCTTTCTGTTGCCCACAAGCTATCACTTCGGCCAAGATATCGAACTCGGGATTATGGCACACACGAAGATATTCAGTGGCACGGTGCCATGGGTCTAGGGAAGGTGTGAGGAGGGAAGGATTTAAAGGTTAAAAAGATTCCAAGATTGTAATGATAGGTTCCATCGCTTATATCAGGGTTTGCAGGTATATGTAAAAGGGATGCTAGATAGGAGGAGAGAGCGATAATGATAAGAGCGAGAGAGAGAGCGATAACGATAACGATAAGAGCGAGAGAGAGAGAGAAAAGTCGATAGCTAGGTAGGGTGAATGAATAAGTGTGTGTGCGAGTGAGTGCGTGAGTGAGTGAGTGAGTGAGTGAGTGAGTGAGTGAGTGAGTGAGTGAGTGAGTGAGTGAGTGAGTGAGTGAGTGAGTGAGTGAGTGCGTGAGTGAGTGAGTGAGTGCGTGAGTGAGTGAGTGAGTGAGTGAGTGAGTGAGTGAGTGAGTGAGTGAGTGAGTGAGTGAGTGAGTGAGTGAGTGAGTGCGTGAGTGAGTGAGTGAGTGCGTGAGTGAGTGAGTGAGTGAGTGAGTGAGTGAGTGAGTGAGTGAGTGAGTGAGTGAGTGAGTGAGTGAGTGAGTGAGTGAGTGAGTGAGTGAGGAGAGAGACAATTGATCTAGCTTCAAAGACTACAGGAGGTGGTCCTGTGAAATGGGTGACTTTGGGAAAGATTGTACTGTGAATGAGAATGAATGTGATAAAGTGAATGAGAGTGAGTGCAATGGAGTGAATGAAAGTGAGTGTGATGGGGGGGGGGGTGTTTGAATGAGATTGAGTGAAGGACTCCACCCCTCAATCTCAGCATTGTTTGGTTGAGAACTAAAGTACCCGCACCTGAGTGCAGGCGAGTTATTCGTAAAAAAAACCGGTTGTGGCACAAGCTGGTGTCACCAGACCTTCTGAGTGAACTCATTATAAGCGTCCAAGTTGAATAGCCTTTGTCCTGGCATGACCCAGTGGGGTAAGATGCGCGTCTGTCGTTCACCAGGACGTTGGTTCGAATCCCCACACTGTCCCAACTGATTTTATTTATAATAATAATAATAATAATAATAATAATATAATAATAATAATAATAATAATAATAATAATAATAATAATTACGTGCTTTCTGCTTCATTCTGATTTGTTGCATTTATTTATGTAACTTAACACATGCAACATCAAAGGGTCAAGGGTCAACATCCAGGTCAGTTCATTGCAATGTTCTTCCTGATTTCCAAATTAACATTAATAGTTATAATTTACTGTTCTGTCTCTACCATATGGCATAGTTTTGCTGTCAATAGATAAGCTGGGACTACTGTGTTATCTCCCTCACACTCCTCTTCCTCCCAAACATTACTTGAACACAAAATATTTCTCCTTTTTTTTCCAGCAATGTTGAACGTGTGATATCACAGAAGTGGCAGCCGGTGCCCAGCAAGGTGGAGTAATGGCTTGGAGTATCTTAAAATGAGGATTGAGTCTTTGGCCACTGATAAGACGCATCCTTAAAGTAGTAGAGATGAATCTTACCCATAGTCAACACAAGTTTCTAGTTATTTATGTCATCAACTCAAATTTCAAATTCTACTTCTATTTATCTGAAAGTCCTTACAAATATTTTTTTTGGATATCTTGCTGTGTTATCCTCACTCCTTCTCGCTTTTTTCTTCAGTATACATGGAGGAGATCCTAAAGGGCTTCACTGTCCCTTCAGGATTAATTATGTAATTTGGATTTCAGGCATTTTTTTCCCCTCAATTTCATTCCATACCTTGAGTGTCTTTGTTTTCCTGGATGGACCTGTCTTTGAAATGTCGTTGGGATTAACTATTGTTTCTCTCACAAACGAGAGATATTCAGTTGTAATCAAAGGTCTTCAGATCCTGTCAACTCTCTCTGTCGGTATTCCTCTTTTTGTCTTCAATTAACCATTCTTACACCATCCCCCGAAATCCATTGAACAACTAACCACACAACTTTCTCTAAAAAAGATATGTTGCGACAGGTTTTCAATGTCTGAGAGCTGACTGTGATCTCTTGAGAAAAATGTTTCTCATGTCACTCGCCTCCTTTGTTTTTAATAGAGCCGTTGCTGACGGCTCTATTGTTCCCTGATCCTCTAACACAACCAAATATCTGTACGCTCTTACCTGACTTCATCTTGGAAGATTTTATCTTTCTTATTCTCCTCTTTGTCCTGTTTTAGGTGCAATACTTCACTACATTTTGTTGACCAGACCACACACTAGAAGGTGAAGAGACGACGACGTTTCGTCTCTTCTACAGACGATGCAGACGACTTCACTACATCTTAGGTTGGTTCTCAAGCGTCCTTCACGCTTTTGAAACCAAGTTTATGACCCTCGATGTAATTCATCTTAGTGCTGTTTATAAAGCTATTCTTGCCTGCGATGGGCTTCAGCTCTTTGGTCCCGCCTCTCAGTCCTCAACTTGATCGTGTTGACATCTGAAAGTCTATTAAATTGTCATATTTATATTTGAATCTGCGAATAAAATGTGTCTTCACTACTCCCATATTCAGCGCCATATATTTGCCCCCAGTAGCTGAATCTAAAGCATCAACAACAATAATAACTATGGGAAGACCTCATAACGCGTAATAATAGGTCGAAATTGGAGAAATTAATATTTAAAGGACTATAAAAAAATAATTAAGGGTTAAGGAACTATACTTGTCGATTAGCCGAATGGGTCTTCAGCAGCAACTATTAAGTTTAACCATTTAACAGGTTTCGGGAATAGATTATTGGATCAAAGGTGAGATGGGGTTGATTAAAACGAGTATTGGATCAACTAGCCTCTTACGATGCAACATAATTCTTATTTTCTTATGATCATTTAACCACTTTCAACGTTTAGCAATACCACAGGATTGCTATAGTTAGCAAACAAGTCAAATCAATCTCGATTTTAATGAAAAAGTAAGCTGGCATTTTAAGCTACCCATTACCGATAACCTACGCGTTATCTACGATAACCAACACGTCATCTACGACAATCACACACTTTACATTCTGGTATCGTGAAAATAACCTTAATTTATACAAATATAATACCCAGGTGTAAGTGTACATGCCTGTTTTAAACGAATGAATATACCGTGCACTTGAAAGATATTAATAAATAAAAAGCTAATGGGAAAGGTTATTTTAAAACTTCTGGTTAGATAAAAGTAATTTAAAATGTAACACTTGTCTAATTGTGAATGATGAATGTAATGTGTGCATCAAAAATCAATTGATTAATCAACAGAGCAGTTTAGTGACACTGAAACAATAGAGTAAATACCTGTGCTTCCCTTTCCTTCGTGTCCAATCTCCAATCCACTCAAAAAGGCCAATCTCATCTGTTGTGTAGGATTTGGCATAAGAGGTAAAGCCAGGTTTGTTGACCGTAAAGCTGATGATTGAGGAGTGGATATGTGCTTGTCGTTGCAGACTGATGCATGGGGGTGGGTTGTTGTTGTTTGTTGACTGTGCTTGTGGTGGCTGTTGTTGTTGTTGCTGTTGAAGACTGATGCTTGTGGGTGGCTGTTGTTGTTGTTGTTGTTGAAGACTGATGCTTGTGGTGGTGTTGTTGTTGTTGTTGTTGAAGACTGATGCTTGTGGTGGTGTTGTTGTTGTTGCTGTTGAAGACTGATGCTTGTGGGGGTTGTTGTTGTTGTTGTTGTGAAGATGATGCTTGTGGGTGGTTGTTGTTGTTGTTGCTGTTGAAGACTGATGCTTGTGGTGGTTGTTGTTGTTGTTGTTGTTGAAGACTGATGCTTGTGGTGGCTGTTGTTGTTGTTGTGTTGCAGACTGATGCTTGTGGGTGGCTGTTGTTGTTGTTGCAGACAAATGCAACCCCAAATACAAG